>CM021100.1:480508800-480522761 GCA_007115665.2 Sequoiadendron giganteum | reverse complement strand
AACCCTCAATCCTTAAACCCTAATCCCTCAACCCTCAAACCTTAAACCCTAATCCCTCAACCCTTAAACCCTTAAACCCTCAACCCTCTACAATATACATTAACCCCCGAACCCTCAATTCTCAACCATCTACCCTATACATTAGATTCTCAACCATATTCCATCAACCACATACCCTAAAACCTATATACTAAACCCTATACCCTCAACCCTCAACCCTAAACCTCATCCCTCAACTCTTCAACCCTTAAGCCCTCTACCCTATACATTGGAACCTCAAACCTTATCCTCAACCCTATAACCTCAACCCCTATCCCTCACTCTCTATCCATATATCTCTCCTCTCCCTCCCTCCCTAAACCTTTAAACTCTCTACCCTAATCCCTCAACCTTATACCCTCAACTCTTAAACCCTTAAACCCTCAACCCTTAACCCTAAACCATCTACCCTCAACCATCTACTCTCTACCCTCTACCCAATACCTTAAACCCTCAACCCTAATCCCTCAAACCTAAGCCATCAAACCTTAAACCCTTAACCCTATACCCTCTACCCTCAACCCAATATCCTAAATGCTCAACCCTAATCCCTCAAACCTAAGCCCTCAACCCATAAACCCTTAAACTCTCTACCCTAAACCCTCAACCCGTAATCCCTAAACCCTTAATCCCTCAACCATAATCCCCAAACCCTCAACCCTTACACCATAAACCCTCAACCCTTAATCCCTCAACTCTTGATCTCTCAACCCTCAACACTTAATCCTAAACCCTCAACCCCTATACCATCTACCCATACATTGGACCCTTAATCCTAATCCCTCAACCCTATACACTCAACCCTCAACCCTCAAACTTATAGCTTCTCAACCTTATAGCCTCAATTCTCAACCCTCTACCCTATACATTGGATCCTCAACCCCCATCTCTCTTTGTCCCTCCCTCCTCTTCTCTCCTCTCTATCTCACTTCTCCTTCAATATCTCCCTCCCTCCATCCCTCCCTCTCTACCCTAATCCCTCAACCTTTAAACCTTTAAACCATTAAAACCCTCAACTCTCAACCCTTAATCCCTCAACCCTAATCCCACAACCCTCAACCCTTAAACTCTAATCCCTCAACCCTCAACCCTTAAAACCTAATCCCTCAACCTTTAAACCCTTAAACCCTCTACAATAAACATTAAACCCTAAACCCTCAATTCTCAACCATCTACCCTATACATTGGATCCTCAACCATAATCCCTCAACCATATACCCTAAAGCTTATATACTCGACCCTATACCCTCAACCCTTAACCCTAATCCCTCAACCCTAAACCCTTAACCTCTCAACCCTCAAATGCTTAAACCCTCAAACATCTACCCTATACATTAGAACATCAAACCTAATCTTAACCCCTATACCCTCAACCCCTATCCCTCTCTCTATTTATCTATCTCACCTCTATCTCCCTCCATAAACCTATAAACTCTCTACCCTAATCCCTCAACCCTATACCCTCAACTCTTAAACCTTTAATCCCTCAACCCTTAAAGCCTTAATCCCTAAACCTTAAACTCTCTACCCTCTACCCAATAACCTAAACCCTCAACCTTAATCCATCAACCCTTAAATCCTTAAGCCCTCTACCCTAAACCCTCAACCCTCAACCCATAATCCCTAAACCCTCAACCCTTAAACCCTAAACCCTCAACCCTTAATCCCTCAACCCTAATCCATCAAACTTCAACCCTTAAACCTAAAACATCAACCCCTAAACCCTCTACCCTCTACCCTTAAACCCTCTACCTTTTACCCAATAAAATCTACCCTCAACCCTATACCCTCAGCCCTTAAACCCTTAAACTCTCTACCCTAATCCCTCAACCCTCAACCCTTAATCCCTCAACCCTAATCCCTGAACTCTGAAACCCTTAAACCCTATACCCTCTACCCTATACATTAAATCCTCAACCCTCAATTATCAACCATCAACCCTTAATCCCTCAACCCTCAACCCTTAAACCCTTAAACCCTAAAACCTCAACCTCTATACCCTCTACCCTATACATTGGACCCTAAACCCTAATCCCTCAACCCTATACCCTATACCCTAAACACTCTACCCTCAACCCTAAACCCTTAAACCCTTTACCCTATACCCTCAACCCAATACCCTCTACCCTCAACCCTAATCCATCAACCCTTTACCCTCAACCGAATACCCTAAACCCTCAACCTTATAGGTCCTCAACCCAATTCCCTCAATTATCAACCCTCTACCCTATACATTGGATCCTTAGCCCTCATCTCTATCTATCCTTTTGTCCTCTTCTCCCCTTCTCTCTATCTCACTTCTCCCTCCATCTCTCCCTCCATCCATCCTCCCTCTCTACCCAATCCCTCAACTCTATACCCTCAACCCTTAAACCATTAAACCCTTAGTTTTCAACCCTTAATCCCTCAACACTAATCTCATAACCCTCAACCATTAAACCCTATTCCCTCAACCCTCAACCCTTAAACCCTAGTCCCTCAACCCTTAAACCCTCTACCCTCTACCCTCTGCAAGATACATTAAACCCTGAACCCTCAATTCTCAACCATGTATCCTATACATTGGATCCTAAACAATAAACCCTCAACCATATACCCTAAAACCTATATACTCAACCCTATACCCTCAACCCTCAACCTTAATCACTCAACCCTAAATCTCATCCCTCAACTCTTAAACCCTCAACCATCTACCCTATAAATTAAACCCTCTTCCCTATACATTGGAACCTTAACCCTAATCCTCAACCCCTATCCCTCTCTGTCTATCTATCTATATCACCTCTCTCTCCCTCTCTAAACCTTTAAAATCTCTACCCTAATCCCTCAACCCTATACCCTCAACTCTTAAACTCTTAAACCCTCAACCCTCAACCCTAATCCCTCAAACCTAAGCCCTCAACCCTTAAACCCTCAAACCTCAACCCTCAACCTAATACCCTGAACCCTAAACCCTAATCCCTCAATCCTAAGCCCTCAACCCTTAAACTCTCTACCCTAAACCCTCAACCCATAATCCTTAAACCCTTAATCCCTCAAACCTAATCCCTAAAACCCTCAACCCTTAAACCCTAAACCCTTAACCCTTAATCCCTCAACCCTTAACCCTTAAATCCTAAACCCTCAACCCCTATACCCTCTACCTTATACATTGGACCCTCAACCCTAATCCCTCAACCCTATACCCTCAACACTAAATCCTCAACCTTCAACCCTTAAACCCTCTACCCTCTACCCTCAACCCGATACCCTCTACTCTCAACCCTAATCCCTCAACCCTATACCCTCAACCCAATACCTTAAACCCTCAACCCTATAGTTTCTCAACCATATGCCCTCAATTCTCAACCCTCTACCCTATACATTGGACCCTTGAGCCTCATCTCTCTTTGTCCTTCCCTCATCTTCTCTCTTCTCTATCTCACTTCTCCCTCCATCTCTCCTTCCCTTCATCCATCTCTCTCTACCTTAATCCCTCAAACCTGAAACCATTAAACCCTCAACCCTAAACTCTCAACCCTTAACCCTTAAAAACTCAACCTTTAAATCCTCTACCTTCTACCCTCAACCCAATACCCTAAACTCTTGACCCCAATCCCTCAACCATTAAAATCTCTACCCTAAAACCTCAACCCTCAACCCTTAAAACCTAACCCATCAACCTTTAATCCCTCAACCCTTAATACCTCAACCCTCAACCCTCAATCCCTAAAACATCAACTATCAATGCTTAATCTCTCAACCCTAATCCTTCAACCTTCAACCCTTAAACCCTAATCCCTCAAGCCTCAACCCTTAAACCCTAATCCCTCAACCCTTAAACTCTTAAACTCTCAATCCTCCACCCTTTATAATACACATTAAACCCTCAACTCTCAATTCTCAACCATCTACCCTATACATTGGATCCTCAACCATAATCCCTCAACTATACCCTAAAATCTATATACTCAACCCTATACCCTCAAACCTCAACCCTAATCCCTAAACCCTTAAACCCTAAACCTCATCCTTCAACCCCTATACCCTCTACCCTATACATTGGAACCTCAACCCTAATCCCTCAACCCTATACCCTCAACCCCTATCCCTCTCTCTATCTATCCATCTTACCTCTCTCTACTACCCTCTCTAATTATCTCTATCTACCCTCTCCCTCTTTCTACGTACCTCTCACTCAATCAATTTGTACCTCTCTCTCTCTATCTCCATCGCTCCCTCTCTCTCCCACTCCCTTTCTCTTGCACTCCCTCTCTCTCCCTATCTCTCAAGTCTCTCCCTTCCACCCCCATCTCTCTCTCAGGTCTCTCCCTCTGGAACCCTACCTTGGTAACTCTCTCTCTCCCCTGTCTCTCTATCCCTCCCATCCTACCTATATAAGTACCTCTCACTCCAACCCCCTCTCTCGCACTCCCTCTCTCTCTCCCTCTCTCTCAGGTCACTCCCTCCCACACCCTCTCCCTCTCCTAGGTCTCTCTCTCACTCCCTCTCTCTATCTCTCAAGTCTCTCCCTCTCACCCCCTCACACTCTCAAGTCTCTCCCTCTTGCACCATACCTACATAACTCTCTCTTTCTCACCCTCTCTCTCTCCCTCTCTCTCAGGTCTCTCTCTCCCACCCCCCTCTCTCTCTCTATCCCTCCCACCCTACCTAGCTAAGTCACTCTCACTCCAACACCTTCTCTCCCACTCCCTCTCTCAAGTCTCTCTCTCACTACCTCTCTACCTCTCTCTCTCAGGTTTCTCCTTCCCTCTAAAGGCATACATACATACATACATACATACATAAATATGTACATATAATCTTACATACATACGAGCATACATACATATATACCAACAATCTTACATACATACATACATACATACATGTCATACAAGCATACATACATACAAACATACAAATATATATACATACATTAAATAGACTAGCATTTAACACAAAGCAAGACATAACGTAAGCACATTATAATGCGCTCGTGTTATGTCTTGCTAGGCAAGTCTTGGGCATAAACGCAAACAATGGGTCAAAACTATGAAATAACATGAGCGTGTTATAATGTGAGCGCGTTATAATGTGAGTGCGTTATAATGCGAGTGCGTTCTAATGCGAGCGCATTCTAATGCGAGCGTGTTATAATGCACTCACATTATTTCTTTCTTTGGGAATCCTCAAGCCTTAGGCTTGGTATTTTCTTTGGAATATCTACTTAAAGTCTTGGAGTTCCTCCCCAATGTCCAAAGATATGTTTTTGCAAATTCTACAATATTTCACATAATCATGTTCGTGCTAAGAATCAGGTTTGCATGTGTTTCAAGGTCAAACAAATTAAACACTTGGGTAATGTTAGGATCTCTTTTAGCTATCTAACGATGTAATTTTTTCACATTTTGACAATGTTAAGCCTTTGATCTATAATTTATTTTGTTTGTGTGTATGTTTTTTGGAAAAAAACCATTTTTTAGTATTTTTTTCATTATAAATTAACTGTTCATCAAAATTTCAAATAAATTACATTTTTAGAAACTAGACTCCATTCTATACATATTAAAAATATATATTTTCAATTATTTTTCAAAATTTATAGGGTTAGCACAACCAAAATTCTATTTTCCAGGAAGTGTCCACTTTGAAAATTAGTAAAAAATTAAATATTCATTAAAAAATTATCAAAAAATCGAGCATAAACTACATACTGTTAGCTAATTTCTCACTAAAGCGATTTTAAAAATACTTTTAAAAAGTTAACCTTTTGAGGGAGCCACAAAAGTCGCTATGTTATGTTTTTTTGACAAAAACAACACCAATTTTGGTGGCCCCCTCTTTTGAACCCCTTAATATCTACCATTTTTTAAAAAAATAGTAGTTTAGAAAGTAGACTCAGAGCACTACAATCCTTGTTTTTGTTTTATGTTATCAATCAGATATGCACCCTTGTTAGATTTTGCAGAAATCAAACTATTTGTTGAAACATGGAAACCCTTTTCAGATGTGGGTGATCTATACGAAAAGGGAATCTCCAAAGTGAGTTAGTTCTCCGACAGATGAATCTTATTCAGAGTGTTTTTAGGAAAAGAGTTAGAAGGGTGACTGAAAAGATAACTTAAATCTAATGGATGATTTATCAGAACTTATGAGATTCAAACAAAACCACCCACAATAATCTCTCTATCACAATAATTCTCACAATCTCATTTGACACATAATTTCATCAGTAATTTTCATGAAGATCTATGAACTAAATACAACACACAACCTCAAATTATGCAATTATGAACACAATCTCACAACAGAAAGGCATAAAAGGATTTGAATTGAATCACAAGGAGATCAAATTGCTTATTATGAAATGAGACAAAAATATGAGAAGAACTCTGCTGCTTTATTGAAATTGAAGGAGTACTTTGTCTGAAATCTAAGTAAAAAAACTGCTTACAAGATTCTCTACATGAACAAGAGAGGAAGAAGCCAAAATTCTGAACTAGAAAAACACTAAGTTTTTCTCTAAGATATACCTCAAAACCCTAATTCGAGCTTTTAAAAAAAGCTCCAAGAAAGGCATCAAAAACTGCCCAAGAAGATGGTACAAAAGTGGAAAAGTCTCACTTTTTGCATATACATACTGAAAAGCTCCTAAAAATAGATATGCTTTGCTTTAAAAGCAAAAAAAAACACCTTATCTCTCCACCAAGAAGCTCAAATCCGACCAAGAGGAAAAAGTCAATATCAATATGCTAAAAATAGCAAATAAATAAAACAATTTATAAAGCATTGTTTTAATCTTGCTTTACAAGGTTTGCAAACTTTTTACAATTGCTTTATTTTACAATTAAAGATTTAGAAAAATCTTTTGCAAAGAATAATACCTTATTTCTCCAATACAATTTGATTTTTCTTTATAAAAAATCATAAAAATAATAAGGAAACAATACATAGCTTTTGATTCCTAATTGATTTCTACAAAATCAATAAACAATAATCACCTAAGCATAACTCATGAATGATTTAATTTTACTAAGGAAAGTCATTTAATAACTAATTTAAAAGCATAAGGTTCTAAGACTTTGCAAAATATTTAAATGTCTAACCTAGAAACTTAGACAAATGACATTTGATAACCTAGCAAAAGGTCAACCTAGGCAATGGAGAATTCGACCACCATACATTTGGCATATGAGTTTTATTATTTAATGCAAATATTCCCTAAGTTTGAATTAGGGCAACAAGATAGACAAAACTAATGAAGAAACCCTAATCTCATCTCATTTTCACTTTGTCACTTTGAAGAAACTTGCTCTCCTTGGAAGAAATGTGCCGCCATGAAGAAGCTAGATTTTTGCTTGGAAAATGGCTTAAGAGCTTTGAATCTTGTCCTCCAAATTGGTCGACCCCTCTCTACAACTCGTGGTAAGCTATTTCATGGTCTTTTGTGGCTTCTATTTGTATTTTGGAAACAAAAAAAATAGCCATTAAGGCCACGGCCTCTTCATGCTATTCATTGTTTGATTTTAGTGTGCATTTTCCTGTATGTTTACTTTGTCTATTCTGGTCACCATGAGAGAGTTCAAGCCTTATGTTTGTGAGCTCCCATGAGCTAGGCCACACCACTCTATGTTTTATCTTGAGCTTTAACAAGGGTAATCTCTCCTCTCCATTATTTATCTGCACTATATTTTCTTTCAATACAAAAGCTTAAAGTATAAGAGTTATGCTTGTTGTTTTTTAACATATGAAATGCAAGCCCAACTGGTCGTGCCATGTGTATTTCATTCTCATTTTTCATTCATGAAGAGAACCCTCTCTGCTATCTACTTCTTTCTCTTCATATTTTGATTGCTACAGGAAGCTCGAAATGGGATTTTGCTTTCTCAATGATTTCTTGTAGGACTAAATTATTCCACAAATGGGCTTGACCCATTATATATTTCTGCATTTTTGCAACAAAAAAAACCCCATGTGGGTACGCTGAAAATGAAAGAAAACACTTATTTTGTATGTCATGTAAAAACCCAATATGGGTATGTTGAAAAAAAATGAGAAATCTCTGCATTTTGAATTAAAATATGCATTCTGAGTTTAAAAAACATATATAGGTATTCTTTAAAATGCAAGAGAACCCTCCTTCCATTCTGAAAACAGCTCTTTCAACACTTGTTCACTTTAAAACTCCAATTTTCTTGATATTGTAACATCATGGCATGGATGGATTAATTTGAAATGAAGCAGAAGACTTATTTCACACCGTCATTTTAGCTTACTTACTTGTTGCTCATAATCTTAAAATATTACATACTCTGTGATATGCAGACTTCATTCACCTTCATACCGTATGATTACTTTTATGCTTGTTACCTTCCTATCATAACTTGAATGCTTTTAGAAAATAATATGCATTCTCAGCTCAAACACTCCATATGCTTCCAATATTTATTAGTGCTCCATTGATAAGGCATAATCAATGCTTTTTCACTATCACTGTTTAGAGATAGAGCACTACTGCTCCAAAATAGAACCATATGAAACATCATAAAAGAAAGTGAACAGACATAAGGTAGCAAAATGTAATTAATATAATGTAAGGAAACTCAGGTGCGGAAACAGCTTCCTACACTAATCTCTTAAGGAAAGTATGGTGCAAATTCGTTTTAAACCCTTACAATTTCAGATTCGTTAATCTACTTAACAAAGATATTGCAGCAATATACCATACATACAGAAAATGAAGAATGACACAATGATTTACCCTGGGGAAAACCTTTCGGTAAAAAACCCCAGCACTCCAAAACCTGCACAATGTATTATCTTCAACACAACGGTTACAACACTTGCAATGCAAGTTCTTTCAGGAGATTTCCAACTCTTGAAGACAAAATGCGGCAGCATGAAAAAACGTTCCAACAATACACTCACATCACAAATCTTCGCAACCCTAAAAAACGCTTATATCATGCGCTTCCCTTTTAGGGCAACTTCCGAAGATAACTGTATTAGGGTTTTACCATTCTCCGAGAAAATAGGAACTCGAACCCACTATCGTGGAAGAGTGTACAGTACTCAACTTTATCAATTGCCACATGTCTTCTCCTGTCATTGAATCTTCCAGACATAGCTCTTACGTGTCATAGGAATCCGTCATAACCGTTTCAGCCATGATCTCCTTACACACAATTCAAGATGCCGACACATTAAGTGGAGTGACACACCAACATGCAAACTAGACATGTACACTCACACTTAATTACATTATTTGCAAGAAATACATTTTACAAAACAAATAATAAGAATAGGAATTATCCAAGGTTGAGACACCTTATTCCTAACATTCTCCCACTTGTCGAACACCTTGTAAGAGCAATAGGAACATAACAGGAATTAACCGCTATAGGCCAAAGGCCCATAGACTCCAAACACCATCTGAACTTCACAGTGCCCACTGGTTTCGTTAATGCATCTGCAACATTCTTCACAGTATCTACCTTCTCCAAATTTATCTTTCCATCTTCCACCATATCTCTCACAAAGTGAAACCGCACATCAATGTGCTTCGTTCTGGCATGGAAAGTTGGATTCTTCGCAAGGCAAATAGCACTCTGACTGTCACACCAAATAGTAATCTGTTCTGCATCAACACCAACATCAGAACACAATCTCCTAAGCCAAATGGCTTCCTTACAAGCATGAGTAGCAGCCATGTACTCAGCTTCCGTAGTGGACAAAGCAACCACAGGTTGTCGCTTACTCATCCAACTGATGGCACCACCAAACATAGTGAAAACATAAGCCCTGGTGGATCTCCTGCTGTTAATATCACCTGCCCAATCTGAATCCACAAATCCACGAATACAAACTGAATGTGGAGATCCAGAAGAGTTACCATGGTAACATATGGAGTAATCTGATGTACCCCTCAAATATCTGAATGCTCGCTTAACTGCATCCCAATGTACCCGTCCAGGGTTAGCCATAAACCGGCTTAGGACTCCCACTGCTTGGGCAATGTCTGGTCTAGTACAGACCATAGCATACATAAGACTGCCAACTGCACTAGCATAAGTTACTCTACTCATGTCCTCCACCTCACTAGGAGATTTTGGACAATCATCTACAGATAACTTTGTTCCCATTGAAGCAGGAACACATAGTGGTCTACAATCTGCCATGCTGAACCTGTCCAACACAGACTTCACATACTTACTCTGACTCAACCAGAGTTTTCTGTTAGACCTGTCTCTACTGATTTCCATACCCAAGATGTACCTTGTTGCCCCAAGATCTTTCATCTCAAACTGTGCTGACAACTGAGATTTAAAATCAGAAATCATACCCTTACCATTCCCAAACAGCAACATATCATCAACATATAATGCAACAATAAGAAGGCGATCATTTTCAACTCTGAAATAAACACAATGATCTGATTTCGATCTTACAAATCCAATTGACAACACAAAGGCATCAACCTTAAGGTACCACATCCTAGGAGATTGCTTCAAACCATATAGAGATTTCTTTAATCTGCAAACTAAGGATTCATTACCTTTAACAATGTAGTGCTCAGGCTGTGACATGTAAATCTCTTCCTCCAAATCACCATGAAGGAAAGCTGTCTTCACATCCATCTGTTCTATCTCTAAATCATATGATGCAGCAAGAGATAACAGAAATCTAATGGATGTCAACTTTGCAACAGGAGAGAATATTTCACCATAATCTATTCCCTCTCCCTGTGAATACCCCTTTGCAACCAATCTAGCTTTGTACCTTTCAACACTGCCATCTGCACAGAATTTCTTCTTGAACACCCATTTACAGCCAACAGATTTTCTCCCTTTAGGCAAAGGTACAAGGTCCCAAGTTTTGTTTTTCTCCAATGCAGCCATCTCATCATCCATAGCCTCAATCCAGGAACCTGCATCTTCCATGCCCAAAGCCTCTTTCACAGATCTAGGCTCATCAGTGTTAGTAATCAAAGCAAAAGCACAACTGGAATCTAACATAGAATAACCAAACCTTTCTGGTTGCTTTCTTTCTCTCATGGATCTCCTCGAGGGCTGAGGTTGAGGTTGTTCTTCCTCTTCTTCCGAACTATCAGAGCTGCTAGAGCTCTCCTCATCATTAGACCCAACATGGTCTCTCTGTTCAGTCTTCTCAGGGGTAGGAGGAAACTGAACAACATCTTTTCCCTTTTCTTTTTCATTTGGTTGTAGCACAATAGGAGAAGATGTTAGCTCTCTGAAAATAACATTTCTACTATATAGCACCTTACTAGTCATAGGATTCCAAAGCTTGTATCCTTTCACACCAACACTGTATCCGATGAAAATACGTTTGACAGCTTTGTTTTCCAACTTAGATCTTTTCTCCTTTGGAACATGTGCATAAGCTTCACAACCAAAAACACGAAGATGTCTAATTGAAGGCTTCTTACCAGACCACACCTCCATGGGTGTCTTACCAACAAGAGCTGATGTAGGAGATCTGTTAACCAGATAGCAAGCAGTGGCAACAGCTTCGGCCCAAAATTTTTGTTCTAGGCCAGCTCCACTAAGCATACTCCTAGCCTTCTCCATCGGTGTCCTGTTCATTCTCTCTGCAACTCCATTTTGCTGCGGGGTGTAAGGAGTTGTCTTATGTCTCTCGATTCCTCGTTCTTTACAGAACTGTTCAAACTCTGTGGAACAAAACTCACCACCATTATCGGTTCTCACACACTTGATTCTTTTACCAGTCTGATTCTCCACGAGAGCCTTAAATTCCTTGAACCGACTGAAAACCTGTGTCTTACTTTTTAGGAAATATATCCAAGTCCTTCTACTGTAATCATCTATAAAAGATACAAAATATACAGAACCGGAGATAGAAGGAACTTTTACAGGACCAAAAACATCAGAATGAATAAGATCCAAAAGTCCAGAAGACTTGTGAGAACTAGAGTAGAACTGAACACGATTTTGCTTACCATAAACACAGTGTTCACAGAAATCGAATTCGAGATTACAATCATTTAGCCCCTCAGCGAGATTTTTAGTTTTCAAGGTCCTAAGACCCTTCTCACCAATGTGGCCAAATCTCATATGCCACAACATTGTCTTTTCTGCAGGAAGCTTGCCTTCCAAAGTGTTTACACCCTTAGGCACACTTACTGCACTGCCATCGGAACCCATTGCCACAATCTTCTTTCCTGCTCGTTCAGATGGTGGGGATGAAGTGATAGCCGCTCTCTTCTTTGAAACAGAAGAACTATTGCATTGAGCAATGCATGCATCAAGCTGAAACAAAGTACCTCTCCTAGTACCTTTAGCGAGCACCATAGATCCTCTTATCATCTTGCATCCATCTTCCGAAAAAACAACTTGCACACCTACATCATTCAACATACTTACAGATAATAGGTTTCGTGCCAAACCCAGAATGTGCATAACTCCATTGATTCCCTTTACTCGTCCATCAGGAAATCTGATAGTGACCCTTCCGCGTCCAACTATCTTTAGGTGAGAATCATCACCCAAGTACACCTTTCCACCATCAAACTCTTCATATTTTGAGAACCGGTTTCGATGAGAGGTCATGTGAAAAGAAGCACCCGAGTCTACTAACCACACATCATCAGATGCATGGGCTGCCAAAGCTGCAATAAAAGCATCTCCATCTTCTTGAGATTTTTCAGGAGCTGAATCTGAGCCTTTCTTCTTCTTCTTCGGTTCTTTGCAGTCCCTCCGGAAGTGCCCAGATTTATCACAGTTCCAACATTTCGCCTTGGACTTTCCAGGAGTCTTAGAACTCCCACGGGATTTGGATCTGCCCTTCTTTGACTTATTGTCATTCTGCTTTCCTTTGTCGTTGGATCTCCCGCGAACAGCAAGGGCTTCCTTAGGCGAATCCGAAGTCTTTCTTCGCATCTCCTCAGACAGCAGTGAAGACACCACATCATCCATACGGAATGTGACTATAGTACTTCCGAGAGCCATCACAAGATGGTCCCACGAATCCGGCAAGGAACAAAGCAGGGTCATACATCGATCCTCCTCCTCGATCTTGGCACCAGATGATGCCAACTGTGCAATCAATAAATTGAATGCATTGAGATGATCAGTTACGGATCCACCTTCCTCCATTCTTAAAGAATACAACTTCTTTCTCAGGAACAACTTATTCACCCGAGATTTGGCCTGATACACAGACCCAAGCCGTTTCCACAAAGAATTTGCAGTAGTCTCATCAAGAACATTCAGAAGAACGGCATCTGCTAGACCGAGTCTGATGAGACCCTTAGCCTTCCGATCCTTGATATCCCAATCCGCTTGAGGTATCGCTACAGGTTTCACATCAAGTGAAGTAGCCTCCCATAGATCGCGGTCTTCAAGCATGTCTTCCATCTTGAGTTTCCACAACTCGAAGTTAGTGCCATTAAATTTCTCCACCTCCATTCTACTGTATGAGGAACTTGCCATCTCAATCTGCAAATAAGATTCAGAATGCTCTGCACAAAAAAACTCCCACTCAACTTGAGATTAGCTCAAAAAACCCTACCCAACAACTAGGATCAAAAGTTGATCAGGCTTTGATACCACTTGTAAGGAAACTCAGGTGCGGAAACAGCTTCCTACACTAATCTCTTAAGGAAAGTATGGTGCAAATTCGTTTTAAACCCTTACAATTTCAGATTCGTTAATCTGCTTAACAAAGATATTGCAGCAATATACCATACATACAGAAAATGAAGAATGACACAATGATTTACCCTGGGGAAAACCTTTCGGTAAAAAACCCCAGCACTCCAAAACCTGCACAATGTATTATCTTCAACACAACGGTTACAACACACTTGCAATGCAAGTTCTTTGAGGAGATTTCCAACTCTTGAAGACAAAATGCGGCAGCATGAAAAAACGTTCCAACAATACACTCACATGACAAATCTT
>CM021100.1:480492604-480508700 GCA_007115665.2 Sequoiadendron giganteum | reverse complement strand
AGGGTTGAGGGTTGAGGGTTTAAGAGTTGAGGGTATAGGGTTGATGGATTAAGGTAGATATTTTAAAGCTTTAGGGAGGGAGAGAGAGGCGAGATAGATAGATAGAGAGAGATGGATAAGGGTTGAGGATATAGGGTTGAGGATTAGGGTTGAGGTTCCAATGTATAGGGTCGAGGGTTTAATGTATAGGGTAGAGGTTTTAGGGTTTAAGAGTTTAAGGGTTGAGGGGTTAAGGGTTGAGGGTTGAAGGGTTTAAGAGTTGAGGGATGGGGTTTAGGGTTTAAGGGTTTAGGGTTAATAGTTGAGGGTATATGGTTGAGTATATAGGTTTTAGGGTATATGGTTGAGGGATTAAGGTTGAAGATCCATTGTATAGGGTAGATGGTTGAGAATTGAGGGTTCAAGGGTTAATGTATATTGTAGAGGGTAAAGGGTAGAGGTTTTTAGGGTTTAAGGGTTTATGGATTAAGGTTTAAGGGTTGAGGGTTGAGGGATTAGGGTTTAAGGGTTTATGGTTGAGGGATTATGGTTGTGGGATTAAGGGTTGATAGTTGAGGGTTTAATGGTTTAAGGGTTGAGGGTCCAATGTATAGGGTAGAGGGTATAGGGGTTGATGATTTAGGGTTGAGGGTTGAGGGATTAAGGGTTGCGGGTTGAGAATTGAGGGTTGAGGGTTTAATGTATATGGTAAAGGGTAGAGGGTAGAGGGTAGAGGGTAGAGTGTAGAGGGTAGAGGGTAGAGTGTAGAGGGTAGAGGGTAGAAGGTTTAAGGGTTGAGGGATTAGGGTTGAGGGATTAAGGGTTGAGGGATTAGGGTAGATAGTTTAAGGGTTTAAGGGTTGAGGGTAGAGGGTATTAGGTAGAGGGTAGAGGGTAGAGGGTAGAGGGTAGAGGGTAGAGGGTAGAGGTATTAGGGTAGAGGGATTAAGGGTTGATAGTTGAGGGTTTAAGGGTTTAAGGGTTGAGGGTATAGGTTTGAGGGATTAGGGTAGAGAGGGAAGGATGGAGGGAGGGAGATATGGAGGGAGAAGTGAGAAAGGGAGGAGAGAAGAGGGGGGAAGGACAAAGAGAGATGAGGGTTGAAGATTGTTGGCCTCCTACAATGATCTTAATAACTAAGCCCTTGCAGTTGTGATTTAAATATTGGAAATCTAACTTAAATAGCCATTTCAATCATCATGAAGGTGAAATCAATTTTTCAACCCAGGGACATAAACTTGAAATGGGTTAGCACTGTATGTGCACTAGGAATCCAAAGTAGCCATATCTATCTTATAGCTAAGAAAAACACAATGCTGAAAGTAAATTGATTGGAAGGAAATAACATAAATGTTAAAAATCAACCAATAACCAGATTAAACTGAAATGCATGACAGAAATGAAAATCTGAGTGAACAAATAGGAAACTACTATGTTTTGCTTTGGCTGCAAGAACAGTCATAGAATGGAATTCTAGTGGTTGCAAGAACAATCAACACCAAATTCTTAACTAAAGAACTGAATAGAAAATAACAACTAAACTAAACTAAGCTACGAGACAAAATAGTCACCAAGTGGACCCCCTTGGATAAGTATTCCCTAAAACTAAGATAGAATCAGATACACAAACTTATAACTTCATTTAATTTATTGGAAAACACAAGTACAAATGAGCAACATGACTGTATTGCTGAAAAGATCAAGAGTGATTACATCAAAATAAAATTATTCGACTAGCTAGCTTGAGAGAGCTTGAAGGTACATCAAAGCCCTTATTTATCCAACCACCTATCAAGGTAGTCAACTCTAGTAAATGCAAAGGATGCCACATTAGGGAAAGCATGAAAAAGAGTAGGGGTAGCTACGCATGCACAAAACCTGTCAGGCACGATTGCCTTAATTTGAATCTCGCACAACAATAATGCCAATGCATGTTCAACAAAATTTAAGACCATTATAAGGCAGTTATAATCTGATGTGCATGAGGAATATCCTATCGCCAAGAGTCTTCTCTCCATTAAATGACCACCTTGCTGACCGATATTGCACAAACTAGCTGTTGAATCTTCCTGAATTACAGGCTTCAAATTATCTACATGAGAACGTTAGCATGCACAAAAAATCCATATCCATAATCATCTTAAAGCGACATTTATTAACCACATGAAAAATTAACACAAACAATCCACATAGCATATCAATATCATGTGAAAGCTTATGAAAATAAATTCATGTCCAAGGTCTATGGTTTCAAGGAAATATTATGAAAGATCAACTCTCAAGCATCAAAGTCTCATGTAACTATAGGAAATAAACAAAAACTATCAATAATAAAACCATAAACTAGACTCATCATTTCCCCCCCAACCTAATGTCTTGTTGGTCCTCCAATAGAGGAAGAATTGAGCTTTTGTTTGATCAATGCCCCGAAGTTGGCAATTGCAAGCTGTCCCACGTTAGTTTTTGCTATATCAAAATTAGGATCCCAATATAATCCTTGTTGTCTCTCCAACCCGCTCTATCTTTGTCTTTCATCAACAATGTCATACTTTTAAAACCTATAGTTTGGCACCGGCCATAGTAAAATAGGAGGCTGAAAAATTAGTGGAAGCCAAAATTTCCCTTTTGTTCTTTTGAGCTACATATACCTATCAATTCTTTTGAGTGATGCAACATATTTGTGCGTGGAATAAGGCTTTGCTTTCTTCAAATTATCAGATAGGGTATTCCATCTTTGTGAGAGATATTCCATTACAAATTTTCTTGTGGTTCTTGCCATCTCTTCATATTCTTTGTACACTACCTCTCTCTCAGGTAGGATCCTACAACTATAGCTTGGCTAGTATAACATTTTGTGCCAATCCTTAAAAATAGCTCCTGGATGTCTAGAATCAACCCTAATGGGTAGGGGAATACTGGATTCAACTTGCTTGTAAGTCCTTTATTGCTTTCCCCAACTTACTTCATTTTGTATCTAGGACATGAATATAGCAGTGGATTCCAATCTTGATCTTTGGTTAAAGAAAATTATGTAAATAAAATTTGCACAGCATATTTTTCATCTCAGGGGGAGCAATCTGAAAAGCATTGAAAAATTTAGTAGGGGTTTCAATAAAGGGGTTCAAACCTAAAACAACCTTTGCAAACTTGAAAGAAAGATACTTCTATTTTAAATATAGGTCATATACCCTCGGAGGAGCTCTGCATTCTAATATTTGTAGCACTAAAGTTGTCATGTCATCCACCTTTTTTAAAACAACAATTTATGCATTCTTATCCTCAATTTCTTCATCTTTCTATTCAGTTTCCTTCTTCAGCCTGCATTTTTCTACTTTCCATTCTTCTTCTCTTCTTTGTATTTCTTTCCATAAATTCAAAATTATTGTATTCATTGAAAAATCAGAAGGGTTATGTACTCCTACCATCATTTTACCTGGTACTTGTGTGTACTCATTGTATAGTACCATCTGCAGGGCTTCTTCTTGCTCAATCAATTTTGGTTGCAGGGGTTCCAAGCCTTAATCTTCCATTTTAATTTGTAGGTCCTCTTGTTCCTATTATTGCTCATGTTGTAAGAACTCTTGCTGTAGGAGTTCCTGATTTCGTTCACACGTCTGGTTTTCAACTTGCTCTGCAATATCCACAAGATCAACTAGTGTTAAATTTGCTACTTCTTTGAACACATCCTTTTATTTTTCATTTACATGCTCCATTGGAGCTTTTGTATCTTCCTGCGACAACTTTTCCAGGTTTAGGGCTTCCCTCGGGAGATACCCCAATGGCTGGCCCATCTGAAATTGATTTTCTGGGAGGGTTTCTTCATTTTTCCTTTGCTACAAGAAGAACAATGTCAACTTTCCATTTCCTAGAGCTTGGCACTTAATTTTCCATCATTTTATTTTTAGCTTTTCCTTCTTTTAGTTTTGCCTTCCTATTTTGATCCCTAGTTTTCATTAATGTGCCAAGAGGGAAATCATCATCGGAGTCAGGAGAGGAACCCTCAGTATCAAAATTCTCTGCCTCAGAAGAACTAATTTCAATAGCTTATGTGGTTGTAGGAAGGTTTCCACCAGGGCTTGCATCAAAGGTTGAGGTACCAAAAGCGACCCCAACATTTTTCCTTCTCCTCCCAACCCTACGAGGTTGAGGCAAAACCCTAGGTTGAAAATGTTTTGGTCTAATTTGATCAATTCTTAAAAAATCTTCCCAAGAAATATTGGACACATCATGTAGAGATTTTTCAACTAATAATTTAATTAGATAATGGTGGGAAACAAAATTTTCCCTACCTTTCTGGGTTTCTGCTGCCATGATCGAAAGGTGGTATAGCACATTGGGCACATTCATTCTCCTTCCGTGCCTCATGTGGTTGAGGAGCTTAAAATGCATGGTATGCAAATTCGATTGGCAACCTTCACAGGTGATATACTTGACAACATAGACTGTAACCTGCTTCCAAAGCTCAGGCAGAGAAGTCCTCTTCGCTCCTTGTTTTTATATGCTCAACGAAGGGTCATTAGGTTCTGTAAATTCAGCCCTAGCTGACCTGGCATCTTTGGTTGCAGGGTATTGTTCACCGTCAGGAGGAAACCCTGTAACTTCTGCAATTCTTTCATTCATAGTTGTATTTCCAACCCTTTTACTGTGGCCCTTCTTTCAGACAATGTCTGGGTGAATTCTAATGCAACACCTTCATCAAAACCATCTAGCTTTAAGAAATAGTCTAGCCATCCATAGTTTCTAAATTCGGCTAGGCAAGGCGCATCCTATAATAAAACATCATGAAATGTGGTTTCATTTCGAATCAACCCACCTCCCATTGTTTGTAATCAAGCAATTACTCTGCAAAGATTTTCTTCCCGCAATTCCTATCTGGAAACCAAACTTTTTCTTCCTGCAACTCTATTGAATTTTCAATGCTAGTGTCATTTGAATTTTACCTTTTGGATTAGGATTATGATAGGGACAATTAAAGCAATAAAGGATTAATAAATGTAGGCTATGATTAAGGAAAATGGCAGTGGAGGATTTTCATTTCGCACATACGAGCCATCATCTCAGAATTCAAATTGGCTCAATGACTTAAATCTTGTTGATGTGAACTAGAACGAACAGACATGCGGACATGGCATTGACACGTTCCCCCTCCCCCAACATAAATTTCCACATGTGTCCTCACATGTAAGGTGGAAGAGGATTTGACAGGGGCATGAATTGATGACATGCGATAGTGAGCGTTCATATTAATTTATAATAATTAAATAAATGGACTAGAAGACAATTAAGATATAAAAATTAATGCACACGTACCTAAATTCATTGAAGATTTATTGCAAAGATCATGGAGAAAGTACTAGTCATTTTCAAGAAATTTGTTGAGCAATTAATGAAAGAGAAGCAAAATGAGGTGGGGTGAAATGAAGTGAAGTAAAATGATGGAGGAAAGGTGGAAGAGAGAAAGGTGGAATGAATGGGTGGATGGGTGAAGAAGTGGACCCCCATAAAGTGGGAATCTTTATTATGAGAAGTGACATACCTTAGTTAGCTGGAAGAAGGGACGCTAGGTCCACTTCCTTTAGCTGCAAGAAGTTCGGGTGCTGCATGTTGAGTGAATTGCTACAGGAAATCTTCTTTAGAAGTTGGCTTGTGATACAATCTTAGGTGACGAACATTCACCAACAGCTTAAACTTGACAGTGAAAATGGTAGTAAGTTGAACAACTCCATTGGGAAATACTTCAATTACCTCATACGGTCTTGTTGATGGTGTTTTTTTCACAACTCACAACTCAGACAAAATGTATAGTATCCTATCTCTCTTGAAAGGTCAATCTCTATTGAAACAGAGATAACCCCAAGGTCTCTCAGGTTTTAGGTCATGAATTGCAACAAAACAACTCAGTGATAAATGTGAAATTGCTGGTAATCACAAAGGGACCTTACAAAACAAATACTAGAAACTCTAAACTTAACAGATTTTGCAATATAATGATACTCGAATTCCCATTTTAACCAAAGTTCAAAGAAATGGAAAAAGATAAGGGTTTCAGAAATTGTAAGATTAAGATTACTCCTAAGATCAACAATACTAATGATGAAATGCTTGGAACAAACCAATCCCTCAAAACGAATTTCTGCTTAACCCAAGCTATACTTGCAATCTCATCGAAACAGTGTAATCTTCTAAGGAATTAAAGATTTTCAGATCATAGACATTCATTCAATTGAACTGGATAAATGCCCACAATTGAACTAAGCACATACATATCAGGTACAGGTTGACCTTGCACAACAATCCCAAAATCAAGAAGTTGCCCAAAGTATGAACCGGAGATCGCTACAACACTCCAAGCACTAAATCATTAGCACCATTAAATCATTTAACTCTAAATCTAAAATGCATTCAAATATTTCCAAGTAATTTCAAGGATAGAATAAGAACCATGCAAGACAAATCAATCCAAAGAAGCCACCAATAATAGCACAATGTCTTCATTTGTATTGAATCACCAATAATAGCAATAATTTTGATGTTCTGTGTTACAAAAATTGCTTGAAAATGAAACTAACTCCTAATTCTAACTCTTTTCTCTAAAATCTAATCCTCTATAGCCTGTCTAACTCTACTCTAACTCTCTAAATGACTAACTAACCATCTAACCCCTTTTAGAAGAGGTCAAATGCCATAATTATAGAGATACATTCCGCGTGAGCCCAAGCTAGGGTTACAAGGAAGGTCGGCCACCAACCAAATCAGCCCTGGAAATTTCACAATAAATCACCACCCTACATTGAATGCATGAGGTGCCCCCTTTTAGATCAGCCTTAGATCTCTACAAATCTTGGTTCAGATTGAATAAACCCTACGAGTCACTTCCGCCATTAATGTCTCACCCACGCGAAGCAGAAGAACTCCAACGAGCACGCAACATGAGTTTGAATACAGGCCACTGATCAATCGCTGAGCTAGGCACTTGAACAAACCTCATCGAGTCAAGCCCATTTGAATCTGCCTTGTCACATCCAACTCAGATGAATGACCACCGAGCATTCATTGACCTAACCTTCCCGCGTATGAGTGAGTTCCACCTTCCCGTGGCCGCAAAGTGTACTTGGTTGTATCCCACGGATCCCATAACATTTTTAAAGTATGCGCATTCCTTGATCCTGGAGTTGCTTAACTAGTGGCTGCTCTGCCCGATCCAGCCTGCATTCAAAGAGGACCACCATTAATACCCATTATAGCATCAAAATCCAAGTTAATCCATCATAAAAAACATGCTAATCATCAAAGAAATCCAAATGATCAATCAGAACCCCCTAAAATATCATTAAGGCACCCTTCTTCAACGTTCAAGATTTTCATCCCCTCACGGAATTCAGACTAGAAGGGAATTTCGGGGAATTCTGGGCCAGGCGGAAGCAAAGCCAAAACCAGACGGGAGTGGAAACAAAGGTAGACAGGCGAAAACAAAGAAAAATGCAGAGCTGGAACCAGAACAAAAACTAAACCAAGAACTTTGTGAAGGTTCAAAGTTTAGTTTCATCCCACACCCCACCTCCGACAAAGCAAAGGAAACGAGGAAAACCAAAGAAAACCCAAGGGAGGAAATGAACCCAAAGGCCAAACACGAGCAAGACAACAAAGAAAACAAGAAGTCAAGAAGCGGAGGCAAAGCCAGAACTAGAATAGAAACCAAACCAAGAACTTTGTGAAGGTTCAGAGTTTAGTTTCTTCCCACGTCCCACCTCCGAAGATGAAAGAAAAAAGGAAAACCAAAGAAAACCCAAGGGAGGAAATGAACCCAAAGGCCGAACACAAGCAAAACAATGAAGAAAAGAAGAAGGCAAGAAGTCGGAGCTGGAGCCGGAATCAGAATAGAAATTGAACTGAGAACTTTGCAAAGGTTCAGAGTTTAGTTTTATCCCATGTCCCACCTCTGAAAAAGCAAAGGAAACAAGGTCTTAGGAGGAAAATAACAACTCCTAAGACCCAAAAAAAACACCAAGGAGAAACAAAAGGTAAAGGTAAACCACCTCTAGAGAGGACATCCCCAAGACTCCATAACCACTAACTCAGAATAGGGGCACTTTAGAAATAGGACAAGCATTTAGGAACAATGCAAAGTGACCAAATCCTATTACCAAAGGACCAAAACATCAAAGACCAAAATCTCATGATTTTCAAAGACAAGCTCAAAAGGCATGGCCACAGACAAGAGCCAAAAGACTAGGCAAAAGGGTCCCTACTTTCAGTGGGGTGTGTGTGCAAAAACTACACAATAGGTCTAAGCCACCTTGTCTGCAATTTTTCTGCATTATCTTGATATCTTGAGTCATAGAGCAGTGCCCAATATCCTGGTTGAAATTTATTATCCTTGATTAATTTATCATGCTACCTTATTCACTGGTTTTGCACTACCTCTGTATGATGCAACTTTTCCTTTCTCATCTCATCCAAATCTTTCAGCTACATGATTCTATCTCTTTGTGCTTCAAAAATATCCATGCCCAATTCTACTATAATTCTAAGAGTCTTATGCTCAAATTCAATGGGCATCATGGTGTAATTTCCATACAACAATTCAAATGGAGTGAATCTTGTAGTTGTTTTCTAGGTGGTTCTGTAAGCCCAAACAGGTTCTGGTAGCCTTCTGCCCAATCATTTTTATGAATAACCTCTATTTTGGTCAGAATGACTTCAATTTCTCTTTTGGTAACCTCAACTTGGCCATTGGCTTGGGGGTGATAAGGAGTAGACTTCGTGTGCCTAATTTTGTACTCATTGAATAGTGTTGTAACAAGGGTTGAAGTGAATTGAGTCCCTTGATCAATCACTATCTCTCTTGGGATTCCATACCATGTGAAAATTTCCTCATACAAAAATTCTGCAAGCTTATTATCTCGTGCATGCTTCATGGCTTTAACTTCTATCCATTTAGTTACATAATTAGTGCATACCAGAATATAGGATTTACCTTTTGATGGAGGATCAATGGATCCTACAAAATCGAGTCCCCAGTTATCAAATGGACTGATTACTACTTGGGGGCATAATTGCATCTCATCAGACTTGGTTGGCCGACCCATTCTTTAGCATTTTTCACACTTCCTTGTATATATCCCTACATCCTTGTGGAGTGTGGGCCAGTAATATACGGTGTTCAAAAATCTTTAATGTTATCCTCTTGGCTACAAAATGTCCTCCATAGGGTTCATTATGGCATGCATGAAAAATATCATATGTTTCATCTACTCTCACACATCTCCTCATGACCTGGTTAGGTCTAGTATAGAAAAAACATCCAATAATCCATGAGAAAGGAAAATATTTCTCAATGAGCACTCTCCTCTCTTTTGGATAAAAATGAGGAGGGACTCTCCCTGTGACCGAAAAGTTAGCTATCTTAGCATACTAGGGTGTCTGCACACAAATGGAAAATAAGTGCTCATTAGGGAAAGAATCATGTATGACTTGATTGTATTCTGATGTGGTTAGCCTTGAGAGAAAATCTACAACAACACTAGCCTTCCCTGGTTTATCCACAATGGTTATGTCAAACTCCTACATAGTAGTAACCATCTTGCTAGTATTCTTGGTATCAAAGGCTTATTCATAAGATATCTAGTGGCTACATGATCGGTGTGCACAAAGATTTGGTATCCTATTATGTAATGTTTGAATTTGTTTAAAGTATATATGACTGCTAACATCTCTTTTTCTGTCACTGTATAGTTGAATTCAACTCCTTGTAGATTCTTGCTGATAAATTAAATGAAAATTTCAATAGCTCCTTCTTTCTATCCTAGGACTGCTCTTATAGCATAGTTTGATGCATTTATATGGATGTAAAAAGGAATCTCCCAATTAGGTCCCTTGAACACAGGAGCATGAGTCAAAACTGCTTTCAAGTCAAAAAATGCCTTGTCACAACCTTCTGTCCATTGGAACTCAACATCTTTAGTGAGGAGGGTATATAATGGTGCTATCATTTTTTTGAAGTATTTGATGAACCTCCTATAATAACTTGCATGCCCTAAGAAACTTTTGACATCTTTCTATTTTGTAGGGATAGGCAGATTGGTAATTACCTCAATCTTTGCAGGATCTACTTGAATTCCTTTATGAGAGATGTAGTGGCCAAGAACTACACCTTCTTGCATCATCATGAAGCAATTTTCACTATTTAAAGATAGATTGTGGTCTTTACATATTTTTAGGACTCTCTTAAGATTCTCCAATGATTCATTTAAATCAACACCATAAGTAGTGAAATCATCCATATAAATTTCCATGCAATCATGAGAGATGTTATAAAATATGTTGATAACTTCCCTCTGAAAAGTTGCCAGTACATTGCATAAGCCAAATGGAAGTATTGAGTAGGCATAGGTTCCTCATGGATATGTAAATGTGGTCTTCTCCCTGTCCTCTGGTGCAATTTGGATTTGGTTATAGCCACTAAATCCATCAAGAAAAGAAAAGTACTGCTTTTCTGCAAGTGAGTCCAAAACTTGATCTATGAATGGCAAAGGAAAATGGTCTTTCTTGGTGGCAGAGTTGAGTTCCATGTAATCAATACAAACTCTCCACTTCCCTCCTTTTTTGGGCATACTCACCAATGGGTACACCCACTGGCTATCTAGAATGGGGTAGATAAATCCTACATCTAGAAATTTTTGTAGCCCCCCTTTTACTATCTCTCAATGCAGGGTTAATTCTTCTTTGTGGCTACCTGATTGGTGTATAATCATCTCTTATATATATCCTATGAGTAAAAATTTTAGTATCCAACCCTTTCATATCATGATAATCCCATGCAAATTCATTTTGGTGGGTCTTTAGTAAGTTTGCCAATGACAACTGCTATTCTTCACTTAATTTACTGTTGATATTCAGATATTTGCCTTCTAACACTTGCACTTGTGTAGTTAACTCAACCATAGCTGCTTCACTAATGCTTGGAATCTTGAGTTCATGTGGAAGCAATGCATGAAACATACCTATTGTTGTAGGAAATTTGGCTATAGGAAAGGTGTCTACAAGAAGAGCGGTTGCAGGAAGAGTGACTGTAGGAAGAGCAAGCAAGAGTGTTTTCACTACAACAGCAGAATTAGATACATGAGAAGATGATGCTTCTTCTACCTCATAATGGTTTTGAATTATTCTAGACAACACTTCATCTTCATCTTGAAGCTGCAAGAAAGGACTTTTGCTGAGCATCATAAGTTGTGCCGCAAAATTAACTTCCTTGGCCTCTTCACCAACATGTGGCCATACTGAATCATCCTTATCATGGGATGAATGAGCAGGAGGGTAGAGAACAAGATTTTTGGTGCTCTTACCATTAGAAATGGTCATGTCTTCTGTTCGACATCTAATATAAGCATTTTCTATTGCTAACCATGATCTTCCAAGAATAATGAGGTACTCACCTAGTGTGGCATTAGGAGAAAGAATCATAAAATTTGTTGGTACTCCCAAGAGTCTAGAGTTACCACTAGATCTTCCACTATACCATTAGGCATGACAATAGAACTATCAACAAGTTGTAGGACTGTAGGAGTAGGTCTAATGCTTACAATATTTAGTTGTTGCAGGATGTCCTTAGTCATCACATTTATTGTTGGTCCCAAATCAATCAGAGCATTCTTTATCTGTATTCCATTTATAAAAACTCCTACCACAAGACTCCCTAGGTCATTATAATTAGGAACAATCATTTTACCAAGCATGATGTTAGCCACCACATGAACTATAGTGGGGTATTTCTTCTTCCTACCAAGCTTCTTAAGGCATGCTTCCTTGATTTCCTTTCCATATATGGGGAAATATTTGATGGCCTAGAATAGAGGTATCTGTACATATATATGCTTCAACTGATCTAAGATGTCAAAATTTGTGTCCTTCTTTTCTTCTTTTTGTTTCACTATCTCCAACCTTTGAGGAAATGGTGGTTTAGGCTCAGTCTGCTTGGTTGAGATTGGTTCAAGATTTTTAGGTGCACTTGGATGAATAGGGACATTCAGAGGTCCTCTTCTTCCATAGGAAGCTCAGTGATAATAGGTGTGGAAGGGTCTGGAAAAGTAGTTCGTGAATGAAAACGGATGTCACTTACACTCACAACATATGCAGGAAATTGATTTGGATTAGCAGATTATACTGGTTGCTGTTGTGGTTTATTATTTGGGTTAGGTGTGGGCTGGGCTGGTAGCTGAGTAGGTTTAGGTGCATTTGAACTTGGATTAGCAGGAGGAGGCATTATGGTAGGTTGTTGGGGCTGAGAAGGTGGCTGTATGTAATTGGTTGACTGGTTTGGCCATTACTGTCCTCCCCTCCATTGAGATTTTTGCTGCCAGTTTCTTAGCGGTGGTTGCAAATTCCCTTGAGGTTGCTGCCACTGGGGTGGAGAGTTTTGATGATTGGGCCAAGCATTTTGAGGGTTACTCCAAGGATGTGGTGGATATCTCCCATAATTAGATGGATATGGGGGTTGCCATTGATTACTAGATGAATAAGAATTTAAATATGGCCCATTAAAAAATAGTGGATCTGGGGGCATACCCTATCTTAGAGCCCATGGCCTCCTTTGTGCAACAAAGTAGACTTGATCATCATCACCCTGGATTGGTTTAAACTTGGGTGCCATTTGCTTGATGTAAATATTAGCTATCATCTTGCATCTGTAGTCCTTCTTCTTATGTCTACAATGAGGGCAATATTCTACCAACATTGCCTCTGCCTCCTCTTGTTTCTTCTTTGCCTGAAGTGAATCCAACTGAGTAGCCAAATTGTTTATGATGTCCTGCTTGAAATCTGCCAGCAAGTGAGTAATCTCCATCCTTGAAACTCCACTGGTGGATGACTTACCCATAGAAGATTGGTAAGATCTTCCTTTCTTTAAAGTTGCCCTAGAATAGTTTTGATATATCTTCTTGATATCCTCCTAAGGAACTTGAGTGATATCTCCTCCTCCTATCTTTTTCAAGGCATCAATGTAGTTGCCATTAATTCCTCTCAAGAAAAAAATCTTCTATGATTCTTCATTGAGTGTATGGCATGGAGTTTTTGTAGGAAAAACAAAAACCTTGAAATGTGATCTTCCAAGCTCTCATCCTCCTGTTGTTGCATCCTAAAAATGTCATCTCCTCTCATGTCACTGCCCCTGCAATACTCTTTGTATTATTAATTAACTTTGTCTTCATGTCTTCCCAAGTCTTTATAGTATCTCTTCCTAGGCTAATGAACCATATTAATGCAAGTTCTTTCAAAGTGGTAGGGAATAGTTTAAGCCTATGGAAATCAGTGGTATATTCATAAATTTTGTAGAGTATATCAAAATCAAACAAGAATGTATCAGGATTTTCTATGACAAGTCCATAGAACTTAGGAAGGACTAAAGCAGTTATATTTTTGAGATTGTCCACTTCATTCTAATGAGCAATAGGGAAAGGAAAAGTTGGTTGGTTAGCTCTATTAGGTACTTTTCCATTTGCATCATCCATGCTTGCTTGATGAAATTCTAAAGAAAAGGGTTCTTCAACCAAATTTTGATCTTCAAGGGAAACTTCAAAATTGGTTAGATTAGGAAATATGTTAGCAAAGGGGTGTGGCTCTTCTTCCTCTTCATTTCTGGGCAGGTTTTGATACTCAACTATCTGGAATAGATCAGGATTGTTAGGAAGGAATCTACCACAAACATCTCTTCTTCTTTCTTTATGCATATAGTATCAAATCACTATTAACCAACTCACTCAAAAAAATGGAAAAAGAATAGGGGTATCATTATTCTTCTAACGAGGGATATACTAAGAACAACTTCCAAAAACACTACAACAAGGGAAACTATCAACGACTCCAAAGAACTACCTAGTTTGACACCATCCTTGACAATGGCACCAAAAATGTTGGCCTCCTACAATGATCTTAACAACTAAGCCCTTGCAGCTATGATTCAAAGATTAGACATCTAACTTGAATAGCCATTTCAATCATCATGAAGGTGCATTTAAATTGTCAACCCAAGGACGTAAACTTGAAATGGGCCAACACTGTATGTGCACTAGGAATCCAAAGTAGCCATATCTATCCTATAGCTAAGAAAAAAACAATGCTAAAAGTAAATTGCTTGGAAGGAAATAACATAAATATTGAACATCAACCAATAACCAGATTAAATTGAAATACATGATAAAACTGAAAATTTGAGTGAACAAACATGAAATTACTCTATTCTACTTTGGCTGTAGGAATAATCACAAAATGGAATTCTAGTGGCTGCAGGAACAGTCAACACTAGATTCTTAACTAAAGAACTAAACAAAAAATAACAACTAAACTAATATAGAATCAAATGCATGAACTAATAACTTCATTTCATTTATTGGAAAACAAGAGTACAAATGAGCAACATGACTGTATTTAAAAAAAAAAAAGAGTGATTACATTAAAATAACATTCTTCAACTAGCCAGTGAGAGAGAGCTTGAAGGAACATCAGAGCCCTTATTTATCCAACCACCTAGGAAGGCAGTCAACTCCAGAAAATGCGGAGGATGCCACATTAGGGAAAGCGTGGAAAAGAGCAGGGGCGGCTATGCATGCAAAGAACCTGTCAGAAACAATTGCCTTAATTCGAATCTTGCACAATAGTAATGCGAGTGCATGATCAACAACATTTAAGACCATTATAAGGCAGTTAAAATCCGATGTGCATGAGGAATCTCCATTCGCCAAGGGTCTTCTCTCCATTAAATGACCACCTTGCTGACCGATATGGCACATGACCAGCTGATGAAATCTTCCTCAATTGCAGGCTTCAAATTATCTACATGACAATGTTAGCATGCACAACAACTACATATCCATAATCATCTTAAAGCGACATTCATTAACCAGATACAAACTTAACACAAACAATCCACATAGCATATCAATATCATGTGAAAGCTTATGAAAATAAATTCATGTCCAAGGTCTATGGTTTCAAGGAAATATTATGAAAGATCAACTCTCAAGCATCAAATTCTTATGTAACTGTAGGAAATGGGCAACAACTCTATCAATAATCAAACCATAAACTATACTCATCAAGGATCCAATGTATAGGGTAGAGGGTAGAGGTTTGAGAATTGAGGGTATAGGGTTGAGGGATTAGAGTTGAGGGTTGAGGGTGTTGGGTTGATGGTAGAGGGTTTAAGGGTTGAGGGTTGAGGGTTTAGGGTTGAGGGTAGAGGGTACAAGGTATACGTTTGAGGGATTAGGGTTGAGGGTCCAATGCATAGGGTAGAGGGTATAGGGGTTGAGGGTTTAGGGTTTAAGGGTTGAAGGTTGAGGGATTAGGGTTTAAGGGTTGAGGGTTGAGGGATTAAGGGTTGAAAGTTGAGGGTTTAATGGTTTAAGGGTTGAGAGTATAGGGTTGAGGGATTAGGGTAGAGAGATAGGGATTGATGGAGGGAGAGATGGAGGGAGAAGTTAGATACAAAGAAGGAGAGTAGATGAGGGAAAGACAAAGAGAGATGAGGGTTGAGGATCTAATGTATAGGGTTGAGGGTTGAGAATTGAGGGTATAGGGTTGAGGACCTATAGGGTTGATGGTTTAGGGAATTGGATTGAGGGTATAGGATTGAGGGATTAGGGTTGAGGGTAGAGGGTAGAGGGTTTAAGGGTTTAGGGTTTAAGGGTTTAAGGGTTGAGGGTTGAGGGTTTAGCGTTGAGGGTAGAGGGTTAAGGGTATAGGGTTGAGGGTCCAATGTATAGGGTAGAGGGTATAGGGGTTGAGTGTTTAGGGTTTAAGGGTTGAGGGTTGAGGGTTGAGGGATTAAGGGTTGAGGGTTGAGGGTTTAATGTATAGGGTAGAGGGTAGACGGTTTAAGGGTTGAAGGATTAGGGTAGAGAGTTTAAGGTTTAGGGTTTAGGGTAGAGGGTATTGGGTTGATGGTAGAGAGTAGAGGTTTAAGAGTTGAGGGTTGAGGGTTGAGGGTAGAGGGTAGAGGGTAGAGGGTTTAAGGTTTAGGGTTTAAGGGATGAGGGTTGAGGGTTTAAGGTTGAGGGTATAGGGTTGAGGGATTAGGGTTGTGGGTCTAATGTATAGGGTAGAGGGTATAGGGGTTGAGGGT
>CM021100.1:480051380-480492504 GCA_007115665.2 Sequoiadendron giganteum | reverse complement strand
GTAGAGGGTTTAGGGTTTAGGGTTTAAGGGATGAGGGTTGAGGGTTTAAGGTTGAGGGTATAGGGTTGAGGGATTAGGGTTGTGGGTCTAATGTATAGGGTAGAGGGTATAGGGGTTGAGGGTTGAGGGTTTAGGGTTTAAGGGTTGAGGGTTGAGGGATAAGGGTTGAGGGATTAAGGTTTTAGGGTTTACGGTAGAGGGTTTAATGGTTGAGGGATTAGGTTTGAGGGATTAGGGTTGATGGTTTAGGGTATTGGGTAGAGGGTAAAGGGTTGAGGGATTAAGGGTTTAATGGTTGAGGGCTTAGGTTTGAGGGATTAGGGTTGAGGGTTTAGGCTATTGGGTAGAGTGTGGTAGAGGGTAGAGGGTAGAGGGTTGAGGGTTGAGGGTTGAGGGTTGAGGGTTGAGGGTTGAGGGTTGAGGGTTGAGGGTTTAAGGGTTTAAGAGTTGAGGGTATAGGGTTTATGGATTAGGGTAGAGATTTTAAAGGTTTAGGGAGGGAGAGAGAGGTGAGATAGATAGATAGAGAGAGAGGGATAGGGGTTGATGGTATAGGGTTGATGATTAGGGTTGAGGTTACAATGTATAGGCTAGAGTGTTTAATGTATATGGTAGAGGGTTTAAGCATTTAAGGGTTGAGGTGTTAAGGGTTGAGGTTTCAAAGGTTTAATAGTTTATGGATGAGGTTTAGGGTTTAAGGGTTTAGGGTTGATGGATAGGGTTAACGGTTGAGGGTATAGGGTTGAGTATATAGTTTTTATGGTATATGGTTGAGGATTGAATGTATAGGTTAGGTGGATGAGAATTGAGTGCTCAGAGTTTAATCTATATTGTAGAGGGTATAGGGTTTAGGGTTTAGGGTTTAGGGTTGTAGAGGGTATTGGGTTGAGGTATTAGGGTAGAGGGATTAAGGGTTGAAAATTGAGGGTTTAATGGTTTAAGGGTTAAGGGTATAGGGTTGAGGGATTAGGGTAGAGAGGGAGGGATGGATGGAGGGAGGGATGGATGGAGGGAGGGAGAGATGGAGGGAGAAGTGAGATAGAGAGGAGAGAAGAGGAGGGAAGGGCAAAGAGAGATGAGGGTTGAGGATCCAATGTATAGGGTAGAGGATTGAGAATTGAGGGTATAGGGTTGAGGACTTATAGGGTTGTGGGTTTAGGGTTGTTGGTTTAGGGTATTGGGTTGAGGGTATAAGGTTGAGGGATTAGGGTTGAGAGATTAGGGTTGAGGGTATAGGGTAGAGGGCTTAAGGTTTAAGGGTTGAGGCTATAGGGTTGAGGGATTAGGGTATAGGGGTCAAGGTTTCAGGGTTTGAGTTTTGAGGATTGAGGGATTAGGGTTTAAGGGTTGAGGGTTGAGGGTTTAAGGGTTGACAGTTGAGGGTTTAATGATTTAAGGGTTGAGGGTATAGGGTAGAGAGATAGGGATGGAGGGAGGGAGAGATAGAGGGCGAAGTGAGGTAGAGAGAAAGGAGAGAAGAGGAGGGAAGGATAGAGAGAGATGAGGGTTGAGGATCCAATGTATAGGGTAGAGGGTTGAGAATTGAGGGTATAGGGTTGAGGGTATTGGGTATTGGGTTTAGGGTTTAAGGGTTGAGGGTTGAGGGTTTAGGGTAAAGGGTAGATAACTGAGGGTCCAATGTATAGGGTAGAGGGATTAGGAGAGAGATGGAGTGGGAGAGAGAGGGACAAGAGAGATATTGAGGGAGAAGAGAGATAGAGAAGAGAGAAGAGGAGTGAATGATAGAGAGAGATGAGGGTTAAGGATTCAATGTATAGGGTAGAGGGTTGAAAATTGAGGGTATAGGGTTGAGGGTTGAGGGTTTAACGGTTTAAGGGTTGAGGGTATAGTGTTGAGGGATTAGGGTGGAGAGGGAGGGAGGGAGGGAGGAGAGATGGAGAGGATGTAGGGAGAAGGAGACACAGAGAGGAGGGAGAGATGGAGAGATGTAGGAAGAAGTGAGATATAGAGAGGTAGGAGAGACTGAGAGATGTAGGGAGAAGAGATGATGATGATAGAGAGAGAGAGAGAGAGAGAGAGAGAGAGAGAGAGAGAGAGAGAGAGAGAGAGAGAGAGAGAGAGAGAGAGAGAGAGAGAGAGATGGGAGAGAGATAGAGGGAGTTAGAGAGAGAGACCTGAGAGAGGGAGAGGGGGTGGGAGGGAGAGACTTGAGAGAGAGGGATATTAGGGTTTATGGTTTAAGGGTCGATGTATCAAGGGTTTTTGCAGTATAGGGTTGAGGGATTAGGGTTTAAGGTATAGTGTCTAGGGTTGAGGGCTTAGGGTTAAGTGAGTGACCTAGATGGCTAAGGGGGATGGATGGTGAAGGATAGAGAGAGAGAGAAGAACCCTATAGAAAATCAACATTTTCATAATAGGAGCATGTTTTGAAGAAGTTGAGGTGTAGTCATTTGTATAGCAAGAAAAAATTCAAACGTGCTATAATGCGAGCATATTATAATGTATGCACATTATAATATGAACGTGTTATAATGTGAGGGTGTTATAATGCAAGCACATTATAATGTGAGCATGTTATAACATGAGTGCATTTTGGCTTGCTCTAAAATGGTAAAAAGTCAACACACCCATGATCTCTTGGACCACATTCTCTATATTCTCCTAGTTATGCACGTGTTCCAACAAAAATAATATTTTTGATGCTTTTTTGAAGTGTGCATGCAAAGTTTTCACATTCTACCACCTTTTTATGAACTTTCGACCAACTTTGCATGAAATAATAGAGTTTTCACTTTGAATTTAATATATATCATTTCAAGTCTCAATTCCATTCAATAATGTATACAATTGAACATTGAAAAGGAAACAAGATTGAGAAAAACTCAAATTGTTGAGGACTTTTATGTAAGAAGAAACAAAGGCTACATAATTGTGTAGAACTCCTCCATTCGAATCTCCAGTTTTTAGGTATGTGAAGTCTTTACACATTTTCTTTACATTTTCCTTAATTATATTTCGACTTGCTTTGATTTTGTTATTATGCATACTCCATGTTCATCATTATTATTTTGTCATTATAACCTTAGCCCTTCTTGGCACATTTTAAACTACACAATTCTTTACACTTGCCAATTAAATTTTTAAACCATATCACTTTGAGGCATTTTGTTAAACAATTGACCTACCTTATCTATGCTTCCACATTTTGTATACACATATATATGAGAGTGGTTATAAGTATGTAATATAATACGTAATTTTTCCATCCTTTTCTATGGATGTGCATACCCCTTTCCAAAGATTTTATTTTTGTATAGGCATGGGGGATGTTGGAAAATGTAGTGGAATTTGGTTTTACACCTAGAAATTGCATTTTCTTGAAAATTTATAAAGCCTTTTCAACAAATCCATTTTGTGCATATCCTACAATCATTCTGGTTCATGAGGACATATCTCATTGAGGAATTTTGTCAAACAATTCTACCAAGTAGCTGATTGCCTTGTCTATGCTACCATTGAATTTTCAATACATGTCTACCAAAGCATTTTATCAAAAAACATAGACAAGGAAATCAACTATTTAAAAAAATGCCTCAAAGAAATGTGGTCTCATGGTGATGTGAATTTTTTCAAATAGATTATTGCCTTGTGTATGCTACCCAATTTTCCATGCATGTATACCAAAGAATTTTATCAAACAACATAGACAAGGCAATCAAATTTTTGAAAGAAAGCCTCAAAGAAATGTCATCTCATGGTGATGTGCATCACCATGAGACCACATTTCTTTGAGGAATTTTTTCAAACAACTAATTGCCTTGTATATGCTACCAAATTTTCCATACATGTCTACCAAAACATTTTGTCAAAAAATCCCCCTTTCTTTCAATGATTTGATTGTTGCCTAGATACATTTTTCAATAGAGGGAGTGACCCTCATTCTCTAAAAAACTAGAATATACTACTCCCAGATTAATAGATCTTCATCTATTTTGGTTTTGATCTCTATTTCTAAACTTACCTCATCACTAATGTTGTGATATATTTTTAATGTTTCCTTGATTATCCTACCTACAAGGGATTGTAACATGGGGATAGGTGCAACTAAGTCAATAGGGCTAACTAGGTGATGTAAGTATGAAGTTAATTTCCCTACTTATTTTTTAAGTTCTTCCTTTGTGTTCTCATCCTTTTTCATTCTCTCAAGTATAGTTTATTTTGTTCTTGAGCCTTAGGGTGTAGCTCCAAAATTGGGTATGGTGCTTCTAACCATCTTATTGATCCAACCACCATGTTTATAGCTCTATTATCAATATAATAATTCTTTGGATTTGACCAATATACTTCCTTTATAGGGTGGTAAAATATCTTTTCTATGTTGTACATGGGATGTAACACTTTCATATAAACTTCTTATTCCTTGGAAATCACCGTGAGACCCCATTTCTATGAGGAATTCTTCCAAACAACCCACTACCTACCACATTGACAAGCTAGTGAGTACCACATTTTACATACATGTCTACCAAAACATTTTTGTTAGAAAATTCACATGCCTTGTCCATGCTTCCATCTTGTTCCTATCTTGCAATCATGGAATGCCATGAGACCACATTTATTTAAGGCATTCCATCCAAAAATTCATGTGACCTTTGACAAGCTAGTGAGCTCACTAGCTTATCTATGATACAACATTTTGCATACATGTCTACCAAAACATTTTTTTCAAAAAATTCACATTTCTTGTCCATTCTTCCATTTTGTACCTATCTTTCAATCATGGAATTCCATGAGATCACATTTTTTTAAGGAATTCCATCAAAAAATTCATGTCACCATTGAAAAGCTAGTGAGCTCACTAGCTTGCCTGCCAAAGCTACCATAATTTGCATACATGTCTACCAAAACATTTTTGTCAAACAATTAAAATGCCTTGTCCTTGCTTCCATTTTGTACCTATATTTCAATCATGTAAATCCATGAGACCACATTTATTTAAGGAATTCCATCAAAAAATTCATGTCACCTTTGACAAGCTAGTGAGTTGTTTGAAAAAATGCCTCGTACATCACCGTGATACCCCATTTCTATGAGGAATTTTTTCAAACAACTCACTAGCTTGTCTATGCTACCACATTGAAAAGCTAGTGAGCTCACTAGCTTATCAAAGCTACCACATTTTGCATACATTTCTACCAAAACATTTTTGTCAAACAATTCACATGCCTTGTCCATGCTTCCATTTTGTACCTATCTTGCAATGATGACATTACATGAGACCACATTTTTTTAAGGAATTCCATAAAAAAATTTGTACCTATTTTGTAGCATAGACAAGCTAGTGGGATAGTTGAAAAAATGCCTCGTACATCACTGTGATACCCCATTTCTATGAGGCATATTTTTAAGCAACCCACTAGCTTGTCAAAGATACCACATTTAGCATACATGTCTACCAATTTTTTTTTGTCAAAAAATTCACATGCATTTTCCATGCTTCCTTTTTGTACCTATCTTGCAATCATGGCATTCCATGAGACCACATTTATTTAAGGCATTCCATCAAAAAATTCATGCCAGCTTTGTCTATGCTAGAAATACTCTTCTACAAGATGATTGTAAGTATTTTGTATGAAGGGTTGGATGACATATATTTCATTTATTTGCATGGATTCATTTTTAGGAGCTAATATTCATCTCTTTATCATACTATAGATAAAATTATCCATCATGCCAAGGAAACGATCAAGGATTAAACCAACACAGGAATAAACCCAAGCTAAGAATGCAAAGAAAGCAACATGGATGAGGGAAAATCATGAGAAGAAGAAATTGGAAATGATTGATGAATAAATTCCAATTGAAGAGTAACCTAAACCATAAAAAAGAGAAATGGAATTGGTAGCACAAAGGGAAAAAATGCAAAAGTATCGTGCTAAGAGAGATTTGAATACCATAGTTGGAGACACATGCCCTCTACTGTAAGTGAATATGGAGGGACACCATATAATACAAGTGAATATGGAGGGACACCATCTACCACATCTCAAGTTGAGAGTACATCATCACTCACATTTGAGGAAGGAGGTATGCCATCATTCCCATATCAACCTCAAGGTATGCCATCTATTCCATCCTCGATCGAAGGTATGCCATCTAGCCCATCTCATTTAAATATTGATGAAATTCCTAATGTTGAGATGAATGTACCTATGAGAACCCCACCTAGAATTTTGCATAGAAAGCCAAAGTTTTTGATTAATATTGATGAGAATTTTTTATAGAAAATGGAAGATAAGATTCCACAATGCACTTGTAGAAGATATGCTCATAATATTTGGAGATTTTTCTGTGAAAAGTTAAATGAGACTACAAGATGTCAACTATTTGTTGAAATGATATGAAGTATAAAGTATAGGTCCTTCATGAAGATTATTGGGTTGAGAACATCAGATGGTTCAAGTAAAAATACTATTGTGAAGAATCTAATGGATTCTTATGAGAGTGTGGGTAAGACCTCATGTTCAAAAGATAGTAATGTCACTTGACGTGGCATTACATCAACTTTATTAAGTAATCAAACAAGGAAATCTCCATAAGGATAGTCCATAAGGATTCAAGAGGGTAGTCCTTAGGTCTTAAAGATAAAGAGTTGCATATAAATATTAGAGGGATAGTCATACAAGTGATAGTAAATAGAAGGAAGCAAGGACACTTCATAGTACAATAATATAAGGTCTAATATACTCACAAAGGGGTAGTCCTTTGTCAAGTGAATAGGGACAATAATTAATTTGAAGACCTCAAGAGTCATGTCTTTGAGGCATTTTCTCAACCACGTAAATGCATGCAAGGAAAAGGTTGTTTATGAGGAGTTGTAAAAGATTTACAAATGGTGAACAATAATAAGAAAAGAAAATTTCTGTAATGGATAGAAAGTCTTTGTGTTGGTTTAATATCTTTAAGCATTCATTTTAGTTCTTTTTTCATTGTTATGCTTATGCAAAGTGGTATGTGATCTATAAAGATAATTTCATTTCCTAAATCCAAAATAGTGCAAATATTAGTGGTTGAATTCAAGAGGTGTCATTTTTTATAATTTGGAGGCAATACATACAATGCTTATAGTAGAATTGGAATCCAAGGATATTCAAGTTCAAAGGCATGTCAGTGGCTGTTACTGACTTCAAAGAAGATGTTGCCCTATGATGTTCAAGCTAAAAGACATTTTTTCAAGGTTGATGTACGTTCACATGTGATATCAATCATCATTAGGCACCTTGTAGGTTATGAGTTTTTATCCCTTCATATTGAATCACTTTGAGCTATGTTCAACTGACTCGATTCCTTAAGATTTCAAACTACAAAATGACTGCAATCTTTGATGGGCTATTACTTAGAAATTGTGATGCTTAAAAATTCTCCATCTTAGGCTATAGGTTTACATTGGGCCCCTCTACAATAACCTCCCTCAATTTTTGCTATCTCAGAGGTGTTTTCCCATGGTGACGACTTTTTAGTTGAGGAAAACGTTGTCAAATGCAAGCAGTGTAAAGTTGCAAAGTGGTGCAACTTTCATTTTGCAACTCGTACGACCAAATCGAATGTTTTAAGACATTCGAATGGGTACATTTACACTATGAATGGTCCTCTTTCACACCCAAATATATTGAATCACATCGAGCTACATTCAACCAACTCGATCCCTTAAGAGTCCAAAATGCAAAATGGCTGCAATCTTTGACAAACTATTACTTGGAAATCGTGATTCTTACAAAATCTTCATCTAAGGCTAAAATATTGTGTTGGGCCCCTCTATAATAACCTCTCTCAATTTTTTCTATCTCAGAGGTGTTTTCCCATGGTGACGAATTTTCAGTTAAGGAAAAAGTTGTCAAATGCAAGCAGTGTAAAGTTGCAAAGTGGTGCAACTTTCATTTTGTAACTCGTACAACCAAACTGACTATTCCAACACATCCATATGGGTAAATTTATGCTAGTCATGGTCCTCTTTCAAACCCAAACATGCCAAATCACTTTGAGATACATTCAATCGGCTCGATCCCTTAAGAGTCCAAAGTGCAAAATGATTGTAATATTTGACAGGATATTACTTAGAAACCATGATACTTACAAACTATCCATCTAAGGCTACAAGATCAAGTTGGTCCCCTCTACAATAACCTCTCTCGGTTTTTTCTATCTTGGAGGAATTTTCCCATGGTGATGACTTTTTAGTTGAGGAAAAAGTTGTCAAATAAAAGCAGTGTAAAGTTGCATAGTGGTGCAACTTTCATTTTGTAACTTGTACGACCAAACCAACTATTCCAACACATCTGGATGGGTATTGTGTGTAGTGAAAATCCCCTAGTCTAGAATGCAAAGTGAAACGAATAAAAGATAAAGGAAACAAAACAACACCTCAATGATTAGGCCTAGTTGAAACTAAACAAACAATAACAAAAACAACAATAACTATTATACCTTTTGCTTGCTTAGCTTTTTGATTTGGTTGGCCCTTGAAGATTCTTTTGATGTATGCTCCTTGATGAAAATATGGTTGCAATAATGGAGGTGGTTGAGTGATGGAAGATGGTAGGTGAGATACTAAATGGCTAATATAGCTTGAATGCAAGAATACAAGAATGAAAAATGGCTTGAGTGGATTGAATGCTGCAATAATGGGTTCAAAATCCTTAACTTCTTTATCTTGAGGCCAAGACTCCATTTAAAGAAAAATAGACGATTGAGATTGATCCACCATGGACAAGATGAAGGGCTATGGTGAGTTGAGAACTCACAAGCCTTCACATCTTGCCATGTGGAGGGTGAGATAGAAAAAGGGCAAGGTGACATGGAAAATGCCATGTGGTCCCAAGGTACTTGCAAGTACCTTGGGATTGGAGAAGATTTCCTTAAAAAGGAATTCCTTCTCCCCAAGTGGGGTTGAAAGTGACAAGTGAAGACTTTTAGAAAGTCCACTCTTGTCACCATGGGGATTTGAAATGGTGTTGGAGAAATAAACATGAATTTTTAATTCACATGCTTAGAAGAACCCAATGGATAAGACAAGGTCCTCCTAAAGGAGGTCCTTGTCCCATGTACTTGATGTGACCTATGAGAGGTCATGGGGAAGAGAAATGCATGGGGGGAATTAATGAAATTTAAAATTCCATTGGAAAGGACATGGGGATTTTAAATGGAATTAAAAATTCCATTAAGGGTGTTGGGATAATAAAATGGAAATAAAAATTCCATTGGGATGTGACAAGAGCTGACTAAGGGGTTGATTAGACTAGTTAATGAAAGATTAGAAGAGGGTTAGGTGGCGAATGATGATTAGGAGCCAACTTGGAAAAGTTGGAGGATGTGACACATCCTAATCATGGATTAGGGATGTGTCACATCCCTAATGATGGGATTAGGAGATGAATTAGGATTAAGGAAAAGTTATGGAGGATGTGACATTTGAGGGGGTAAATTAAATAAATAGAAATTATTTATTTAATTTATGGGATACAAATGATAGATGATAAATTAAATTAAATACCTTAGGGATTTAGGGGTATTAATTAAATACCTTAGGGATTTAGGGGATAGATGGTTAGATTAAGGAACATGCCCAAATCATTCGAGGAGTGAATAGGAGGAAAAATGATGGGAGTGAAGATGAAGATTAGGGATTGAGGATGGCCCCTCGAGAGGACATGTGGGTTTAAGAGAACACAAGTGTTTTGTCGAAATGGATGAGATGACACAAGAGTAGATGGGGAAGATGATGCAAAATTATGGATGATAGAGGATGATAATATGAAGAGATAAAGAAAAGAACAACTAGATTCTAGGACAAATATGATGTTGCCCCAGTCAAGCTACAAGCCTAGATGGAGTGTTGTTGATGAGGGAAGGATACATCCCAAAACAACATAAAAGGATAGGGAAGGATATATCCCGATGATGATGATGTGGATGATTGGGTCAAGGCTTGTAGCTAGGCTAGGAACAAGACCAAGGATGTTATTAGATGATTTGTGCTAGATTGAATGGATTAGGATTGGATGGAAATGTGAGATGGGTAAAATGAATGAAGATGATGGAGGTAAAGATGCAAGGCAATGGAAGAGAAATGCAATCCTAATGCAATTTTCCATTTTCGGAGCACTGATTTTTTTGCTATAGCATAAGACACTAGGTACCATGGAATGTGGAACCAAGGTGGTATTAGTGTCTAATGCATGCACAAACAAAAAATACAAGGAGGCTATCCCAACACCCCAAAGTTATGATGACTTTGGTCGGGCCAGGTATTGAGATAACTACAAGCACAAAAGGATGCCCCAACATAACACAAGACCTCAGGGGTCTTGGTGGGTACTACGTGGGACAACCAAGAATATAACAAAAAAAAAAGATCAAGATATGCCCCTATGTTAACCAGTCAAAACACACCATAATATGATAGATCATGGCAGCCTTGACAAGTGATGATAGAGAGCTCAAATGATAAACAAAATTCCAAAAGCATCAAAAGATCACAAAAATTTTTAGAACATCCTTTGCCATAGGATTGAGAGGATGGATGGGGTTGATGAGGTATGGTAGGAAGGATACATCCTATTGAGACCAAATATGGATACTAAAAGATGATCTACATGACTCAAGATACTCAAAACTAATTAGATCTCATGATACTAGTGACCTTTATTTGGAATCACCAGCTAGGATAGGGACGTACTTGATGACACGATAAGACGACGATACACAAGGTGACAAGATGACAAAATGACAAGGCAAAAAAATAGACATACCCTAAAGACTGAGGGGACATAAGATCGACACACCCTAAAGACCTAGGGGCTTGGGGGTTGATCAAAGATCAACCTTGCCTGTGTGAAAGAATATAGCCCTTGCAGTTTGACATAAGGCCATGGATAAAAGCGGAAAGAGGAAAGTGGAGACCTCGATGGATGGTGCAGATTGGATTGCAAAATGCTTTGGGGGTGGATGAAATGATTTAGCCTTGCCTATGTGAAAGAACAGGGGCAACGTAGTTATATAAAAGGCCAAAGAAAGATGATGGAAGATGACAAGACAAACAAAGACACAACCTCGAGGGTAGATCAAATGATCGACCTTGCCTACATGAAAGCGTAGTTCAAAAAAAGACCAACAATAGACAATGATGGAGGGATGACCATGATAAATGGATAAAAGGATGGAGCTGATATGATGAGCCAAGATAGGTTGTGTGGATGGGATGGTCGATATTCCTAAGGTGTGGATTATGTGAAGCTTAGGGATGGGATAGTTATCCAGATCATCAGAAGATGAATTGGGAGGATGAGACGATTGATAGATGAGTGAAAAAAAGTGATGAGATAGTAGGAAGATGTGAGGAATAGATAGGAATGATGATAGTGAGATGTATGGCACTGGATTGCGTGGGAGTAGCCTATAGCTAGATATCAATGACAAGGGATTATGAGATTAGGAGGAAACTAGAGATAAATGGATGGATTGATAAAGATGGGGAGATAGGAAGATACTAGGATAGGTGGATAGAGGGAATCGGATTTAGAAGAATGGAAGAGATTGCAAGATGGATGGATAAATGGATGGGGAGATAAGGATGGGTAGGATGGGGAGATGGAAAGGATTACTTGGAGGGATGGATGGAAGATGTCTCCAAGGACTCTGTCGCAAATAAGGAGATGTCCCCACTCTAGATGTGTCATGTGTGACAAGGCAAGAGGGATAGCAAGATGGGTGGATAAGGGAGTGAGATGGACATAGATAGGAGAGATGCATAAGGAAGGGATATGGGTGTTGGAATGATGGATGGATGATGAAGGAAGATGGATGTAGATAATATGCATGGATCAAAAAAGTAGATGGGGAGGATAAGGAATATGATAGTGTACGGATGAGAGGAATATATGCCAAGAGGTGTCCAAAGCATGTATATATGTTTGCTCCTATCTAGGTCAAGATCACAAGGAAGATGGAGGGACTAGATACAAATGGGATATGATGGATAGGATGTGGAAGATAGGCAGATGTAGGAGATGGAAGAAAGGAAAGCGGAGGTGGAAGCTGCCCCAATTGTGGAAGTAGACCGGATGGGGGATTTACGCATGACACCTGTTTGTTATGTTTTCATTATGGTAATTATGCAAGGCGCTTTTTTGCCAAGTTTTTTCCATTGGATGAATTATTTTCTCTTTACTATTTATTTTTATTTTTTGATTTTCTTTTGATTTTTGATGTTTTTGATTTTTCTGACCTGTTGGACTAGGATGTGGATGAAGATGGATAAAGATAGGGATATGGATATGTGAATTTGGAAGATATGTGATAAAAGGGATGGATGAAGGACTCAAGCATCAAGTTCTATGTGAGGTAATAAGAACCCATGTGTAAAGCGGCCACTGGATGTTGGTACAACCTTATTAGAATGGATGGATTATGCAAGAGGATGGATTAGAGGGATTTGATGGGAGATATATGGGGGATAATGGATGGGGTGTTGGAAAGTGTATGGATGGAATGATGGAGTGGATGTGTGATGGGGGAAGGTGTTCAAGACCAACATTGGCACATGTGGTGATGGTAGGAAGTCAATGCTATCAAAATTTCTACTCATTTAATCTATTGAATGTCAACCCAAGGGTGTCTGAAGCTATTTGTGGTAAGAGTTGGTTCAGTTTTTTTTATTTTGGAGGGGGTTTTGTTGGTTTTGGTTTGATTAGGAGTGTTTCAGAGTTATTTTTGCTCAATCGGGAGTGTTTTTGTGCTACACCTATTTAATCCAAAGAGATTCTATTCTATTCTCATATTTACCGACTTATTCTAAATAACCTTTAAAATGGAAGTAAAACAAAGAGGGTTTATTATGAGTCAATTCAGATTATGAAAGAATGGAAGATTAATCTTATCTACTTTGTTGAATTCTAAGATCTATGTAAAAACTAAACTAATTACTTTAGAAATAAGCTATTCCATTCCACACTTCAATAATTTGAAAAGTAACTGTTCCTCTTTGCACAAACTCCATTAAAATGATAATCTAGGATATTTAAGATCAGTAAATGATTCTTACCTAAGAAATAAATCATGGAAAACAAAAATAGTGAAATAAACTCTGATCTAAGATCCTTTCCAATACATAACAAATGCAATGAATCTAATTTTAAAGAATGCAGGAATTTAAACATAGCAGTAGCAAATGAATTGAACAACTAACAAAATCACCTCATTTAGAAAACATGCTGAAAAGAATCCAATGCAAATTTGAGATCAAATTCTTTTTTTATATATTTTCATAGAATTTTCCTAGATAGGGACGAAGTAAAAAGAAAATAGTTCTAACTTAAAACATAAAAGGAAATTACATGAGAAGGATAAAAAACTTGATACAATCTAACATCCAACTGTGTTGGGAATCGATATAAATATCCATCTTTAATTCAAAAACAAAAGATAAGCAGGAAAATTAATCTAATCCTAGTCTAAAAAGATATCCTGGCGCACAGGAACAGATTTGGCGAGGATCTTTGTAACTACCTTCAGTTGCATTGATTTCTAGATTTCTGAACTGGGCATGCTTTGCTAGAGCTTTGGTTGTAGTTGGTAGAGTCTTCATTTGACATTATGAGTCAAAAAAGAGATCAACGGATAATAACTCATTTGCGGATGAGTCACATAAAATCAACCATTCATCACTTTTAAAACAAAAACAATTATCATTTGGGCTAAGAAATAAATATCAACTCTAGTTGCATAATAAAGGTACACATATCATAAAGAATTCATAGATTGATCACCAAATTAATCATGCTCTTAACAAAAATAAGCATTAATATTGACCATTCATATTCTAAGTCGTAATACCTCATTAAGTTCATAAATGCATACAAAAAGGAAAATATTATGAGTTTTAAAGCCAAATTAAAAAGTATTAAAAAGGTAAAAACTTAGTGATTATGAGGTCTTTACTAGGCCTCACCATTCTCCTCCTCCTGTATTTAACCATGCCCTCATGGTTTATCTAGGTGGAATATGAATTCCCCTGTTGAGTGATTTTATCCAAAGAGCATATTCAAAAACTCCTCTGTATCCCATTGCAGTTCTTGTAGACACAACAAATACATTGTTCTTCTCTAGCTTGTCATACCATGCTTTGAGGACCTCGACTGGTATCTATAAAGGTGCATTAATCTTAGGTGCAGGCATGATAATGATAGGCATTCTGAATCTCATTCAAATCTAGAAATCTTGTTGCTTATGAATCAAATTGATTACATTCCTCACACGTGTTAAGCAACATATGCTATTATTTGGTGATATTGGCTCTCTCCTCTTATTGGGTCTGGAAGTGGTCTGAATATTTCTTCACATGTTTGGATAGCTATAGGAGGAAGAGTTCCCTCAATATATTGAAAATTTGCAATGCTTTTTAACAAATTATTGACATAAAGAGGAGTGACATCATTTAGTCTTGAAATGGACCTGAATCTTTTAATGTAATGAATTGATTCTGGATATTCAGGTCTCATTAGCAACCCATATGTTTGTTGAATTTTTCTGTATTCCTCCATTCTGGTTGACCATTCAACATGGTTTTTCAACAATGAAACAAAGGATTTGATTTGAAGTTCACCAATAAAAACATTAAGTAGTGAATAATCATTGTTACCCATGAGAAATCCATGTTGGAAGAATTCACACATTTGATTTTGAATGTCTGAGCAACTATTAAAATAACAATCCATGAAATCATAATATGTCCAAAAGTTAGTAGGTCTTTTTAGCACAATCTGATTCAACTTCCATTTCAAGAATAACTCTCTATGAAACAATCCATACACTCCAGAATATTTTCTGGTGCAAACTAAGGCAAATGCAATATCTACAATCTTGATTACCCTTTCCTTTGCTTCTTCCTTTTCCTTTGTAACCTTATCCAATTTTTCTTGGAGTTCTTTATTAAGCTGTTTGTATTTCATAGCTGTTAAGGAAAGGTATCTAGGTCCTGTTGTTTGCTCCTTATGCTCTTCCTTAGGTGGTGGAAGAAATAGTAACATGTTGTTGACCAGATGTGGTTGTACCTTATCTTCTATCTTAGTCCTTTTTTCCAAATTTGTTTTCAACCTATGGATCTCTCTATCTTTTTGTTCATTTTGAATGGTCATTTGGGTCATATTTTCCTTTGTTTTCTTTAACTATGAAAACAACTGATTGAATTTCTTTTCAAACTATTCTTTCAACTCATTTGTTTCTGTTTGAAATTTTGATGTCTCCTCATCTATTTTCCTTAATATTTCCTCTAATAACAAATTCTTTATTTTAAACTCTTCCAATTATTTTTCTAACCTGGATATTCTAAGAGCAGTTTGAATTTGTTCTTCTTCTTTTTCCTCCAAATTTTCACTATCAGAAAATGTTTCTTCCTCTTCTATTAGCTGCTTCCCTTCCTTGTGCATGAATGCCTCTTCATTATGTCAAACTATTTCTTCTTGTTGGACTTCTACATTTGGCACTTCACTTTCGGTAAAAATTTCCACATTGGGGATTTCAACTTCATGTTCAGTTTTCATATTTAACATATCAACATCCTGAAAAGGAGAATTAGGAGTTGAAAAATTAACATCCTGAAAAGGGGAATTATGAGCTGACACATGCTCTTCCTGAAAAGGGGAATTATGAGCTAACAAATTCTCTTCTGGAGGAGTGCATTATGGAATTTGAATTGGAGGTTGTGACCCTCCTTCTTTTTCTAACTCCTCTTTTTCAGGATCTGTTTCTTTCAACACCTCCTTTTCAGGCTCTTCTTTTTCATGTTCATTTTTCTCAGACTCATCCTTTTCAACTTCCTCTCCCCTAGACTCATCAAGAACAATAGTTTAGATGAGATCAGGAGCAATCAAGAGTTACTTAGAAAAACTTCAATCATTGGAAATTTCATTAGATCAGGTGTGATCAAGAGCTATTGTAAGCTTGAATTGCTCGAATTTTTATTCTGATCAAACATGATAAGAAGTGTTTTGTGTCCCTTTAAATCATTTTGATTCCTTCCTGATTAGGCATGATCAAGAGCTTTTTATGAGTTATAAAAAACCAATGCTATTGTTTCCATTATGCTCAAGCATGATCATGATCCACTTATGAGTAATCACACATAATTAGGCTCTATCAGATCTATTCATATTTATTCCTAGGAGTGGAGGATTTTTTCTATCTTTTTCCCTCTCTTTTTTTCTTTTTTTTTCCTTTATTTATTTATTTATTCTTTTTTTCCAGAGTAAACCGCCATTTTTGGTTTTCAATTTCCTCTATTTATTTGTGGCCATCTAAAAATGGATCTAAGGACTGACCATCTCACCAAAAGATGAAAAATCTTCCTTATTAAAATGCTCAATTCTTGCTTGAAGCTTTGTAACAAATTCCTCCTTCAATGCTGGTTTGTGATAAAGCTTGAGCCTATGCCCATTTACCAACATTGTTTTTCTCTCTCCATCTATAGGTATTAACTAAACAACTCTACTATCAAATACTTGTGCAATATCATATGGCCCAAGCCATATTGTATGTAATTTCCCCTTAAATTCCTGAAACCTTGAATCAAACAACAAAGCCCAATCTCCTGTAGTAAACTGCTTACTGCAGATATTTTAATCATGCCATTGTTTCCTTTGGCCTTGAATGATTTCAGTTTGATGCAAATCTCTAGTTCTTATCTCATCCAACTTATTCACCTACATTATTCTATTCTTTTGTGCTTCAGTAAGATCTATCCCTACATTTACAACAGTTCTGAGTGTCTCTAACTCAAACTTAATAGGAAAGATAGGAGTTTTTCCATAAACCAGCTCATATGGTGAGAATCCAATAGTTGTCTTCCATGGTGTATTATATGTCCATACAAATTCAGTTAACCTATCAGACCAATCATTCTTTCTAGATGAGACTGTTTTTGTGAGAATATTTTCTAGCTCTCTATTGGTTACCTCTATCTATCCATTTGCTTGGGGATGGTAGGGTGATGATTTTCTCTGTTGAACTTGATATCTAGCTAGAAATGCTTGAAGAATCAAAGACATGAATTGTGGCCCTTGATCTGACACAAGTACTTTAGGTGCTCCATACCTTTGCAATTTTTTTTGTATATGAAATCTACAACTTTCTCCTCCTTAGCAATTGGCAATGCTTTGACTTCTACCCATTTTGTAACATAATAAGTACATACAAGTATGTAATGATTTCCCTTCGATGGTGGATCTATTGGGCCAACAAACTCAATACGTCACTTTTCAAATGGATCAAGTGACACTTGTGTCTGCAATGACATTTCTATTGATCTTGCAGGTCTCCTCATTCTTTGAAATTGATCATAGTGTTTGATGTAATGAGATGTATCTTTAGTTATAGTGGGCCAGAAATAGCCTGCTCCCAAGATTTTATGCACCATTCTTATTGTGGAGTAATGTCCTACTCTTGGTTCATCATGGAATGCTCTTAATATATCATATACTTCAGTTTCCTGTACACATCTTCACATCACATGATCTGGGCACATTTTAAATAAATAACCATTAATCCATTCAAATCAAGAGCTTTCCCTAATCAATATTTTTTTCTGTTTTTCTAAAAAGTAAGGACATTTCCCAGTTACTAGGTAATTTACAATATCGGAAAACCATGGTGACTAAATATATATTGCAAATAGATGTTCATTAGGAAATGTATCTTCTACAGGTTCATTATTACCTTGCAAAACCATTCTTAATAGAAATTCAGCTACAACATTATCTCTACCTGGTTTATCAACGATGGTTATATCAAACTCTTGTAGTAATAACAACCATCTAATTATACGTCTTCTCACAAAAAAATTGTTCATAAGATAATGAATTGCTGCATGGTCAGTATGCACAAAAGTCTTATATCTAGTGATGTAATGTTAGAATTTATTTATAGCAAACACAACTACTAAGAATTCCTTCTCGGTAGTAGTGTAATTTAATTCTGTTGGATTGAGGTTTTTGCTTACATAATATATAACATGCATTGCTCTAGATTCATCCTTCTATCCTAGAACTTCTTTGATTGCAAAGTTGGAGGCATCTGTATTGATATGAAATGGTTCACCTCAAACTGGACCAACAATAATGGGTAAAGTTGTTAAAGCTTGTTTAATTTGTTCAAATGACTCCTGACATGATGAATTCCACAAGAATTCAGAGTCTTTCTTCAACAAGGTAAAGAGTGGACTTGCAATCTTACTGAATCCCTCAATAAACCTTCTATAATAACTAGAGTATCCTAAGAAACTCCTTACATCTGTTTGACTCTAAGGTACAGGTATTTGTAAAATTATTTCAACTTTCTTTGGGTCTACTTTAATTCCTTCTTTTGACACTTGATGACCTAAGAAAATTCCTTCCATCATCATTAGAAAACTCTTCTCATGGTTTAGAGACATCCTATGTTGTTTACATCTATTTAGGACTTTGTCTAGACTTTCCAAAGATTCTTCATAGGTTTTTCCATGGATTGTGAAATCATCCATATAAACTTCCACACATGTTGTTAGGTCTACAAAAATAGCAAGAACAACATGTTGAAAGGTTACAAAAGCATTACATAATCCAAAAGGTAGAACCCTATAAGCAAAGGTACCCCATGGACATGTAAATTTCATCTTATCTTGATCCTCTAAAGCTACCTGGATCTGGTTGTAGCCACTAAACCCATCAAGAAAGGAAAAATAACTACTTCCAAAAAAATTATCCAATACCTGATCTATGAAGGGTAGTGGAAAGTAATCCCTTTTTGTAGCTTTGTTTAGCTCTTTGTAGTCCACACACACCCTCCATTTCCCATTTTTCTTAGGTACAATGACTAATGGAGAAACCCATTTGCTATCAAAAATAGGATAAATAAATCCTACCTGGAGTAATTTCTCTATTTCTAATTTCACAAAATCTCTTAGCGCTGGGTTGATTCTTCTCTAAGGTTGTCTTATGGGTTTGATATCCTTAGTATAGATGTGGTGTGTACCTATATCTAGATGGATTCCTCTCATATCCTTATAATCCCAAGCGAAGGCTTCTGTATTTTTCTCCAAAATTCCTTTTAAACCTTCCTCTTGTTTTGCTATTAAGGCACTATTAATCAGTAGAGGTTTATCAGGTTGAATTAGGATTTGTTTTGTATTTTCTTGAAGATTCAAGGGATCACCAATTGAAGTGTTCAAAGGACACAAATGTAGTAGAAGTTGATGAAGCAATTGACTCTCATCACATTTTATATTTCTAGCAAAAGGAAAACATGGTAGAGTTTCTAAATCACAACAACCTTCTAGGTCTTTCTCTTTTATGTCCAATGATTCCTGGTATTCCCCAACATGCTCTTCCAAGGTCATCATTGCATGGCCCCTTATTTCTCCATCTTCAAAATTAGGATCATCAATCCATATTTGATTATCAGATGTTAAAGAAGGTTTTGCTGGTGGATACAGAGTTAATTCCTTCTGTCTAATCCCATTAGAAATAGTCATACTACCAGATCTACAATCAATTAGTGTGGAAGTTGTTGCTAACCAAGGTCTCCCTAAAATCATAGGATAACCCATCTTTCTCTACTTAGTTTGTAAAACAAGGAGGTCAACAGGATAATCCCAAGTGTTGATAGTGATAATCACATCCTCAAGAATCCCTTCTTGAAATTGATTGATCAACTAATTGTAGAACTGTAGTTGTTGGTTTGACATTCATAATTCCTATATTTTTTGTTGTTTCAGTAGTAATAACATTAATGGAAGCTACTAAGTCAATAAAAACATTATGAATTTCAACACCATTAATGCAAAGAGTAACTACATGACTTCCTGGATCACCATACTTCTATGGAATTAACTTCCTTGATAAGACATCAGATAACTTCCCTCCCACTTGAATTGTAGTGGGCGATTTATTTTTCCTTCCTCGTGTCTTAACATAGATTTCTAACCATCTGATTGATTTATGGTATGTCACGGATAACTCTTAAAAGGGGAATTTGAATTTTCATTTTCTTAAGCTCATCAATAATCTGAGGATCAACCAGATCATCATTTTTATCATCTTGTTTAACTATTGGTTCCTAATGAAATCATGAAGGAAATGGTGCTTGTTTAGAATGATCTTTCTTGATTTCTTTTTCTATCTCCCTCACTAAGTTTTGTTGTTGATCTTCCTTAGTTTCATCAAGTTTTGATGGTATAACTCTATTCCTTAAATGAATATCCTTTATTTCAATGTTATTTAGGTTAGCTGTGTTCAAAAATTTATAGGAAGGTTTCTGAGGTTTAACATTCTTAGGATTGGGAATTGGCTAAGCAGGTATCTGAGTGTAATTGATTGGTTTAGAGCTTGAAGGTTGGTTTTGTCCAGTTGTTTGATTCTGATTCGAGGGTTTATTTTTCCCTTGATTTTTCCATTGATTGTTTCCTTGATTAGGCTACCATTGGGTCTGATTATGCTACCATTGAGGTTGGTTTGGATTCCACTGAGGTTGGTTCCATTGTGGATATTCAGGTTGCCCCCATGGTGGTACCTAAGGGGTTGTCATAGGTGGAGGTGGATTTTGCATTTTTGGAGGGTTCCACTGTGATTGGGGATTCCATTGGCCAAGAGAATTCCATTGGTTATTCCAATGATTTGAACCTCAATTAGAATTATTTCTAGGCTGACCAAAGGTAGGGTTAAACTACCTTTTTCCTACAAAATTCAATTCGTCTTCTACTGGTGCTGGCTTTTTCAACTGGTTCCTAATTTTTGGAGGGAAAATATATTTTCTAGTAGAATGTTTCTTTTCACATATCTCACATAGATCCGCCCGATTAAGAGGACATTATATCAATGAATGCTTATCCTTGCATTTAGGATAGTAAATGGACAAAGGTTCAACTATTATTTTATCTAGCTGAGAACTAAGGTGAAGGAGAATGTCTATTTTTAGATTTTCAAATTCTTCCATAACTTTAGAGACATCACTAGAGGAATCCTTGTTCCTTCTCCTATAACTTGGCCTTGTTCTGGAGTAATTCCTACAAATCTCAATGATTTCCTCAAAGGTCTATTTATTAATATCTCCTTTCCCTATTAGATTCAGGGCCTCTTTGCAATCATCATCAATGCCTTTTAGAAAGATAGATTTACTAATTTCTTGATCTAAACCATTTCCACACGTCTGTAGAATGAATTGATACCTATCTATATAATCCTCTAAACTCTCATCTTCCAACTGCCTCATTTTAAATAGTTCTTCCTTTCTATCATAGACTCTACAATAATCCTAATATTTATCTAGAAAGATGATCTCCATTTCATCCCAAGTGTTTATTGAGTTTGCATTCAATCCCATAAACCATCGTAAGGTTGATTCTTTAAGAGTGGATGGAAATAATTTCAATTTTTTATTTTTAGATGTATAATCATAAGTTTGACACAATACTTTCAACTCAAATAAAAACTGATCAGGATCTTCCAAAGTTTTCCCATGAAATGTAGGCAAAATAGAGGGTGAGATATTTTTCATTGGTGGCTCATTTGCTTGGACATTTATGGCAATGGGAAAGGAAAAAGTTATGTTAGGAACCTCCTCCTCCTGATCTCTGCCTCCCATATTTTCTGACTGGGTAGATCCTATCCTAGTTGAAGGTGAACTCATAGTACTAGACTGGGATCCTTCTAGGTATACCTCTAAATATCCTCTTACAAGTCTTTCAGACTGGTCTTTGTACCGGTTCATTAACTAACAGATAAATTCTTACCGACACTTAAGGCTTTAGATTTTATTTTGAAGCCAAATCTTCCCCAACAACGATGCTAAAAATGATGGTAGGAAGTCGATGCTGTCACAATTCCTACTCATTTAATCTATTGAATTTCAACCTTGGGGTGTTTGAGCTATTTGTGATAAGAGTTGGATCATTTTTTTTTGGGGGTTGTTGGTTTTGGCTCGATTAGGAGCATTTCAAAGTTATTTTTGCTCAATCGGGAGTGTTTTTTTGCTACACCTATTTAATCCAAAGCAATTCTATTCTATTCTCCTATTTCCTAACTTATTCTAAATAACCTTTAAAATGGAAGTAAAATAGAGAGGGTTTATTACAAGTCAGTTCAGATTATGAAAAAATGGAAGATTAATCTTATCTACTTTTCTGAATTCTAAGATCTATGTAAAAACTAAACTAATTACTTCAGAAATAAAGTATTCCATTCCACACTTCACTAATTTTTAAAGTAACTATTCCTCTTTGCACAAACTCCATTAAAATGATAATTCAACATATTTCAGATCTGTAAATGATTCTTACCTAAGAAATAAATCATGGAAAACACAAATAGTGAAATAAAATATGATCTAAGATCCTTTCCAATACATAAAAAATGCAATGATTCTAATTTTAAAGAATGTAGGAATTTAAACATAGTAGTAGAAAATGAACTAAACAACTAACAAAATCACCTCATTCATAAAATGTGCTGAAAAGAATCCAACACAGATTTGAGATCAATTTTTTTTTATTATATATTTCCATAGAATTTTCCCAGATAGGGATGAAGTACAAAGAAAATAATTCCAACTTAAAATAAAAAATGAAATTACATGAGAAGGATCAAAAACTTGATACAATCTAACATCCAACTATGTTGGGACTGGATATAAATATCCATCTTTATTTTAAAAACAAAAGATGAGCAAGAAACTTAATCTAATCCTAGTCTAAAAAGAATTCCTAGTGCATAGGAACATAGTTGGCAAGGATCTTTGTAACTACCTTTAGTTGCATTGATTTCCAGATTTTTGAACTGGGCATGCTTTGCTGGAGCTTTGGTTGTAGTTGGCAGAGTCTTCATTCAACATGATGAGTCAAAAAGGAGATCAGCGGATAATAACTCATTTGAGGATGAGTCACAAATAATCAGCCATTCATCACTTTTAAAATAGAAACCGTTATCATTTGGGCCGAGAAATAAATATCAACTCTAGTTGCATAATAAAGGTGCACATATCATAAAGCATTCATAGATTGATCACCACATTAATCATTCACTTAATAGAAATAAGCATTAATATTGACCATTCATATTCTAAGTCTTAATACCTCATTAAGTTTATAAATGCATACATAAAGGAGAATATTATGAGTTTTAAAGCCAAAATATAAAGTATTAAAAAGGTAAAAACTTAGTGATTATGAGGTCTTTACTAGGCCTCATCATGTGGTGGATGTGAAATGATAGGAGGGTTGATGGATGGAGAATGTGGCGATAATGGAGGTGGTGGGATAGTGAATTTTGGGACATAAGGATCCAAAACAGATTTAGGAGATGGAGGATAAAAATGATTAGCTTTGGGATTAGCAACTTTGGATGTCTTTAGGGATTTCTGTTTTGAAGGCATGGCCTCTTTTTCTTGGGAATCCACATGGTTTTGATTTTTGATTTGGTGGGCCTTTGTGGCCTTCGGGATTGATTTGGCTTTTGGATTTGATTTTTCTTTTCTTCAACATGTCTTTTGAAGGGGACATGAGGAGCTTTAGATTCATGTGGACGTCTGGATATATACATTTTTTCTTTCGCATCCAAAGTGCTTTTAGTAGCAATGGGATGGGTATGGGGAGATGGATGATGTAGAGGTGATGTGGATGGAGTGATAGAGGTGGGATTTTTATGAGGGTGTGTGGATGGGGGATGCAAGATAACATGCATGGAGGGGTGCCTTTGTTGATCTTGATTAGGACTTATGAATTTAGGATTCTTGTGATGTGTGTTAGGGATAGGTGATGGATGGATGAAAGGATAAATAGGATAGGATGGAGGGGGTGATTTTTGGATATAAGGACCGAAAATAGACTGTGTATATGGAGGATGTGTGAAGTTTGGTGGAGGGATATAAGAACCCAAAATGGATTTAAAATATGAACGAGGAAGATGGATGGTTGTTTTGAGGTAATATGACAGAGGAGGGGGGATGGCAGAAAATGATTTGGTGGAACAGTGGGAAGTGCCTCTCATTCCTTTAGAAGAGGATCGTTTAGGATGTATGGAGGTTGTACAAACATTTTTGGATTGTGAGTCTTGGGAGATATATCCAAGATCTTGTGCACCTGGATGTTCTTTGACCTAGATGGGATCTAAAATACCTTGCTCATGAAGGCCTAAAAATTTTCCTTGATAGTTCATGTTCTTGAGCATGTGATCTATGGTAGGGTGCATATTATTTTGGAAGCATGATGTGAGTCCATTATTAGGTGGAGGAAGATGGGTGGTGCATATAATTTATTTTTTTTCTACAAGGAGACCACCAATGATGAGTGTAATGTTACCAAGGTGATATAAAGGTGGTGTTGGAGTGACAAGGCTAGGAAACGATGATGGAGACGCGGGGATAACAGTATCTTGATCATGAGGAATGAGTGATAAGGGATTAGGTGGTATGAAAAGATATGGATTTATGGTAATGGGTGATAAAGGCTCATGAGATGAGGTGATCAGATCTTGAGTGCAAAGGCTATCATGGGATGGAGCGGATGAGCTAGTGTGATGGGATAGAAATGGTGGAATGATCTTGATTTGGAGGAGGGGATATGCTTATATGCTTTGGATTAAGCTCTTGGAATGATTCATCTTGTGTGGAGGAGTGTTGGGGAACCTCCTCAAGTGGGGAAGACAAAAGGACAGAGGATTCAGGAAGGTCAAGAGACTGAAGTTTGATACTACTAGGACTAGGAGGAACGGATTGGATTTTGGTGTCTTTATTTGTTTTAGTGGTTCCAAGAGTAGAAGATGGCGATTCAATGGATTCAATGGGTTTGATGGTTTCAACTATTTGGTTGGTGGTAGGAATGGTAATAGGAGTGATAGGTGTAAGATGGGGAAGGGCCTTATCGATAGGTGTAAGATGGGGAAGGGCCTTATCACTAGTGACCATACATGATAGAGTGGGATGGCATGGTTTCACAACATCAGGATGTGGATTTAGAGATGTCTCTTTTGTCATGTGTCCTTGGACAACATCTGGAAGGGATGTAGGATTAGGTGGGGTGATGGGAATGGATAGAGGATTAGGAATGGTTGGAGGACTAGGATTAGGGATTGGTGGATTAGGATTAGATGAGTGGATGGAATTGGATGTAGGACTAAGAGGAGATGGAGGATTAGGATTAGAGACTAGGGGATTAGGGTTGGATGGAGGACTAAGAGGAGATGGAGGATTAGGATTAGAAATTGACAGGTTAGGATTGGATGTAGGATTAAGATATGATGGAGGATGAGGATTAGAGACTGGTGGATTAGGATTGAATGGAGGATTATGGTATGATGAGTTGGAGGAAGGATTAAGATATAATGAAATGGAGGGGGAAGTGACATGGGAGGATGTGGATGCTAGATTAGGTTGGGGAGATGGGGACGGTTGATTATAGTAGGAATATTGAGATGGTGGATTATGATGGGAAGATTGGGATGATGGAGGAACGTAGGAAAATGTGGACATTGGATTAGGATGGGAAGATGTAGATATGGGATTTAGATAAGAGGATGTGGGTGGTGGATTGTAATAGGAAGTTGTGGATGTTGGATTAGAATGGGAAGATTGAGGTGGTGGATTACCATAGGAGAACATGGATGGTGGATTGACATAGGAGGATATGGGTGATGGATGAGGATAAGAAGATTAAGATGGTGGATTAGGATAAGAGGAATATTGGGATGGTGTATTTGTGTAGGAGGATATGGGTGGAGTGTTAGGATAAGAAGATTGAGATGGTGGATTATGATAGGAAGGTGTGGGTGTTGGATTAGGATGGGAAAATTGTGATGTGGGATTAAGGTAGAGATATTGTGATGGTTGGTGAAGATAAGGATAGGAGTATGGGGATGTGGATGTTGGATAGGAGGGATATGTAGAGGGAGGACATGATGGATATGAGGATGGTGAGGGTACTAGATATCCCTTGTCAAGGGTAGCGTAAGGATTATTATTAGGTGTGGATGAAGACATGGGGGGATAGTTTGGAAGAGTGGTTGGATTTTGGGAGGCGATTGGAAAAAAACTTGCTATCAATAATAGCATCAAGGGGATCTATATTACACTCTTCTTGATCAAAAAGACTTTCGTTATTGTCATCAACAGAGTTGGGATTCCCTTTGACTACTATTATTGGTTGTGCAGGAGGAGGATAAGGATTCATGATGTTATATGAAACAAATACGGATTGAAAAGATGGAGAGGACTAGATGATGGAATGATAAATAGGATGGATTGGAAGAAGAAGGAAGAGGAGATCTTAAGACTTGTTTTGATATAAAAAGATGGATGAAAGCTCAAATCAGGATTCAGGTTAAGCTTAGATCGGGATTGGATAAAGGCTTAGATTCAGATTAGATAAAAGCTCAGATTCGGATTAGATAAAATCTCAGATTAGGATGACTAGAGGATGTGATGGGATGTGATAGGATTGATGAGACATGATCAAATGATTCATTAGATAGATTCTTGTTAGGAAAAAATCAATTGCGGAATAAGTTTTCCTAATGCCAAGTCTCAGAGGAGAAGAGAGATATGTCTTTTAATGTTTACAATTACAGTTCATTAAGACACACATGAAAGAAATAACAAAATTGAGAAAAAAAAACATAACACAATTGACACTAGATTTACGTGGGAAAACCCTTATAGGAGAAAAACCCACCACGCCAAAGAAAAATAACTTGTATTACATTAAACAGAATTACATACAAGTTATAGACTCTTATTTTCAAATGACAATTAAAAAAATTGATTATTTGACTAACCCCCAACCGGACTAGACCCAGGACCAAACTGTTCATTCAAAAGGTCTCACTGATATTGCTCTTTCAGGAGTTCAATGTCAGTAAGCATTGAGGCACTTTTTCCAACAATCTCCCACTTGATAAAGATCTTACTGACACCTCCAGAGAACAACAAAACTACTGAGTTTTATGGGCACCAAGGCCCATCAAACTAGTACACCACCTGTACTTGTTTGTGCTCATTGGTTTCGTCAATGCATCTGCAACATTTTCCAGAGTATCCACCTTTTCTAAAGAGACCTTTCCATCCTCGACCATATCTTGTACAAAGTGATACTACACATCAATATGTTTCTTCCTGGCATGGAAAGTAGGATTTTTTTCTAGACAAATAGCACTTTGATTGTCACATTAAATTATAATTTTCCCTACATCAAACCCAGTGTTAGAACACAAAAATTTTAACCAAATTGCTTCTTTATAGGCATGAGTTTCTACCATGTACTTAGCCTCTGTAGTGGAAAAAGTGACTACAACTTGTCACTTTCTCATCCAACTAATTGCACCACCATTCAACATGAAAGTATATCCACTAGTGGACCTTCTATTGTCAATGTCCCCTACCCAATTGGAATCCACATATCCATGAATGCCGAGAGTCCTTTATGATCCAACCAAATGTCCATGGTAACACATAGCATAGTCTAAAGTGCCCCTCAGATATCTAAACACTCTTTTCATAGCATCCCAATGTGTCCTTCCTGGATTCGCCATAAATCGACTAAGAACTCCCACTGCTTGGGAAATGTCTGGCCTTGTACAGAACATTGCATACATTAAACTACCAACTACACTAGCATAAGGAACTCTAGCCATGTCCTCCATCTCAGTAGGAGATTTTGGACAATCTTCAACAGATAGCTTTGTTCCCTGCAAAACCGGAACAACTAGTTGCTTGCAATCATTCATAACAAATCTGTCCAGAATAGTATTAATATACTTACTCTGGCTAAGCCAAAGCTTTCTGCCCTTTTTGGCCTTGGTTATTTCCATCCCCAGAATATACCTAGCTGCACCAAGATCTTTCATTTCAAACTTTGCAGACAACTGAGATTTTATATCATAAATCATTAACTTACTATTTCCTATGAACAACATATCATCAACATAAAGAGCAATAATAAGAATCCGATCATTTTTAGTCTTGTAGTACACACAATGATCTGATTTTGATCTTACAAATCCCAAAGACAAAACAAATGTGTGAAATTTCTGGTACCACATCCTAGGTGATTGCTTCAAACCATACAAAGATTTTTTCAACTTGCAAACCATATTTTCTTTACCTTTTCTCACAAAGTGCTCAAGCAGGGACATATAGATTTCTTCTTCAAGATCACCATGAAGAAATGTTGTCTTCACATCCATCTGCTCAATGTCCAAATCAGATGCTGCAACAAGTGATAAAATAAATTTGATAGATGTCAGCTTTTCTACAAGAGAAAAAATTTCCCCATAATCAATTCCCTCTACCTGGGAATAACCCTTCACAACTAGTCTTGCTTTATACTTTTCAACACAACCATCAGAACAATTTTCTTTTTTAAACACCCACTTGCAACCCATAGGCTTTCTACCTTTAGGCAATGGGACCAGATTCCAAGTATCATTTTTTGTTAATGATGCCATTTCTTCATTCATGGCTTCCAACCAGGAATCTGAATCAGACATTTTGGTTGCCTCTTTTACAATCCTAGGCTCATCCATGTTAGTAATAAAAGAATAGGCACAAATAGAATCTAACATAAAGAAACCATACCTATCTGGTTGTTTCCTCTCACGTGTAGACCTCCTCATAGGCTAAGGCTGAGGTTGTGGTTCTTCTTCTTGTTTAGAACTCTTAGAGCTGCTCGAACTCTCCTCAGTTTTAGGTACACTTTCAATGTGTTGTTCCTCTTTTTCTAGAGTTAGAGGTATCTCAACAAAATCATTCTTCTTTTCCTCTTCTTTCATCCTTGACTGTAGATCCACTTAAGAAGGTTTCAGTTCTTGAAAGATTACACTTCTACTTTACAATACCTTCTTAGTCACAAGATTCCAAAGCTTGTATCCTTTCAAACAAATGCCATACCCAATGAAGATACATTTTTCAGATTTGTTGTCCAATTAAGATCTTTTCACATTCGACACATAAACATATGCTTCATAGCTAGAGAAACGGATATGTATGAGAGAGGTCTTCTTACCAAACCAAGCTTCCATAGGCGTTATATGAACAAGTGCTGAAGAAGGTGATCTATTCAATAAGTAACATGCTGTAGCCACAACCTCAGCCCAGAACATCTACTCCAGACTAGCATTTCTCAACATAATTCTTTCCTTCTCCATCAACATCCTGTTCAACCTTTTAGCAACTCCATTTTTCTGTGGAGTGTAAGGTGTTGTTTTCTGCCTCTTAATCCCATGGTCTTTTCAATACATTTCAAACTCATCAAAACAAAACTCACCACCATTTTCAGTCCTTAGACAATTTATTTTTCTTCCAATCTTATTTTCCACAAGGTTTTTAAATTCCTTAAAATGACTGAACACTTCTGATTTACTTTTAAAAAAATAGACAAATGCCCTTCTCGAATAATCATCAATAAAATAAACATAATATTTAGACTTCGATAATGAAGGAATATCCACTGGACCACACACATCAGAATGAATATAATCCAGAACACCAGAAGATTTATGAGGACTAGAGTAGAATGAAACACGATGTTGTTTTCCATATATACAATGTCGTACAGGAGCACCCATAGGTGGTCTAGACTAACTAAGCAATAAATCTTTTAGTTTTTTTGTGTGAGTGTATTAGTAACATTTGTTTTTTGATTTGTTGAAGGTCATGTTGACCATTGCATAGGTGAGATAGGGTTAGAGGCTTAGGAATTTTGCAAAGTGAAAATAAGGCTAAGAAGTTGTAAAGCCTTTTATTTGGCATCAGTTGTAGGATGATGTCATCATGATGTCATTTGGGGCAAGTTTGGGTTAGGAACATGACTTGGTCATTAGGATAGTGTTTGGGAAAGCTTGATGAGTTTTGGAACTCAGTTGCATAGTTTTCTAGAAATTGGCAAGAAGTTGCAAAATGTTCCATTTTGCAACTTTGCCATAATATGGTTGGAGCTACACATGACCAAGGGCAATGAGTAACTATTTTTGGTGACCTATTTATGGTGTGCCTCGACTTTGGAGAAAGGTTGGATGCATTTGTTATGAAAAAAGGTTTTGGAATTTGAAGAAGGAAGAATATGTGTTTTGAATGAAAAATTGTCTTGTTTATAGTGTTGTAGTGCTTTAATGGATTAATCTTGGCACTGTAATTTGTGTATGTTGTAGGGTAGATGTTCTTTGAGTTATGATTGGCATTAGATAGTTTCTTTAATTAGCTTTAAGTTTTCTTCAAAAATATTTTGTATTCCACACTTTGTTGGCCTGAATCAGACAGTTTGTAAAGCATGGAGGGTTAGTTCACTTTCCCACCATACAAATTGTACGGACCCTTGGGATTGGTGACTAGACTCCATGTATGTACATACAGTAGGAGTTAGGGTTTTTGAAATTGTAGGAACTGAGTATGAAGTATTGTCCTAGGCAAGCTAGAGGGGAGTCCGGCTAGGGAAGACCAAAGTGAAAAGCACTTGATTTGCAGAGGTGACAATGTCAAGATAAATTCCCTTTTTGAGAAGGAAAGTATGGGTCTTACCAAGGTTTGGTGAAGAAACAAAGACTACCAATTCATTTGTGAGGGAAGAACTCAGAAAGTTGCAAGGAAGTCAAGACAGGCCTAAAAAGCTAGATTCTTGCTCATTTTCAGTTAAGGCATTGTACGACCAATTGTGGTCCCAAGACCCCAAAAATCCTTGAGAGGTGGACACATGAACCAGGAATCCCAAGAAAATATTGGGGATTTCTTCGGAGGAACTTTGAGAAAAACCCTGATCTCTCGGAGAAGGAGACCTAATTAGGGCTAGTAGCCTTTTAGGCCAATTTAGAGGGTTTGGTGAAAGCGACCTGCAAATGGAGTTTGGTGGATCCCTAATGCCCCAAATAGGATGAAATGCAATGTTTGGAAACACCTCCACACCTTTTTAAATCCTTTTCAAGAAGTGGAGGTAGTTGACCTTTAAGGTAGCTTAAGGGTAAATGGCTAGGGTTATAAGATGGTATCAAGTTATGGCTTGTTGAGAAGAAATTTTGTGATAGGTGGGTTGGAAAAGAGAACCAGGGGATCCTAGGAATAGAAGAGATCCTATAGGTTGCAAGGGGTGGAGAAAGATACCCTAGAGGTCTTCCAAGAAGGACCTAGAGCATGAATTAGTGATTGATTCACCCATCCTCCCTATCAGATTGGTATCAGAGCAACAAAAGATTTGGGATAGAATATTGTATGTCAGAGCTTGAGTCTAGTGGTTCTAAAATCATGGTGACAAATGTAGAATTGGCCAAGAAGGTCAAAGAGCAGGAGGAAGCCAATAGGCTATTGAGGGCAAGATTAGCCCAACTTGAGGAAGCATTGAGTAATGTGCAGACCAAGACCGATGAGGTCAGTGATAAATTGGAAGGAAGGGAACCCAAGAGTAAAGAGGTTGCAAAGGAAGACAAGACCCCTGAACCTGACCCTGTTCTGCAAGAAGAACCTTTCTTCAAAGCATTGAAGGCTTTGAGTGGGAAAGCACTTGAAGGCATACCACTGTTTAGTGGGAAAATGGAAGCCGATCTAGTCATGGATTGGATAGAGGGTATGGAAAACCACTTTGAGTGTGATGGAGTCACTGAAGCACAAAAGGTAAAGGTGGCCAAATCAAGATTAAGAGGTTTTGCCTTGACATGGTGGAAATTCATTCAGAAAGAGAGGGAAAAGGAAGGCAAGAAACCTATTTCTACTTGGAATGGAATGGCTGCCAAAGTGAGAGAAGCATATATGCCAGATGATTATGAAATTCAATTGCATAAGAAAAGATAGAGCTTGAGACAAAGAGACCAAGATGGTAATTCCTATACAGAGGAGTTTCAAAAACTTTGCATGAGGTCTAATGTATCTGAGGATGAGAGTCTTAAGGTGGCTAGGTATCTTAATGGCTTGAAGTGGAACAGTCAAGAGGAAATGACTCTTCTAAGTCCCAAGACAGTACACCAATGTTATCAACTGGCTATAAAGATTGAAGAAAGAAGCAAGAGGAAACAAGACCAGGCTTCCAAGAGTAGAGGGAAAGGCATAGATCAAAGAGGACATGGAGGTTGATACCAAGGTAGAGGGACTGAACAAATAAATCAGGGAGAGTCTAAACTCACAGAGCATGGAAGTGAAACAACTTCTAGAGGAGGTTATGGCAGAGGTAGAGGATCTCAAGGATTTTCTAACAGAGGAAGAGGACCAGGTAGAAGTAACTCTTACTTCGCTAGCATGAAATGTTACAACTATGGTCAAGTAGGACATCCTGCTTATAGGTGCCCGAAGAAAGCATCTTCTTCAAATACAGAAAAGAGAGTAGCATATGCTCAAGAAGACAATATGAGTGTCAAGTCACCAGAGGTTAGTCACATTGAATAAGAAATGGGGGAGAAATTGATGTTAAGAAGGGTTATAATAAGACAACCAGTCAAGGAAGAGCCAAAGCAAAGGAGAGCCTTGTTCAGGGTGAGATGCAAAATACTTGGGAAGGTGTGCAAGGTTATAGTGGATTCAGGGTCTACTGACAAAATCATCTCAAAGGAAGCAGTGAGGAAGTTAAAGTTGGAGAAGGTGCCCCATACCAATCCTTACAAGGTGACATGGCTGAATAAAGGGCAGAGTGTTCTTGTGAATGAGCAGACATCAGTGGAGTTCTCCATTGGAGGATACAAAGACAAAATAATCTATGATGTGTTGCCTATGGATGTATGCCATCTTCTATTGGGCAAGCCATGGCAATATGACAGGGAATCCATCTATGATGGAAAGAAGAACACCATCTCGTTTAAGAAGGATGGTAGAACTTTCAAGTTACAATCACTGTTAGAGGAAGAGGAAGGACAATCAAAGACCCCTAGTGTATTGTTAAGCAGTGGCAGGGAGTTTATCCACACTCTTCAATAAGGAGGTGAAGGATATGTTGTTATGGTGCAACCCAAGGAAGAAGACAAGACCAAGAAAACAGTCATACCGGAAGAAGTCCAAAAGTTACTTGAGGAGTTCAAGGACATAGTCAGTGATGGCACACCAACAAAACTACCTCCAAAGAGAGCTATTAGTCATTAGATTGACTTCATACCAGGGGCTTCATTGCCAGCTTACAAGCTCACACCAGATCAGAACCTAGAAGTAGCTAGGCAAGTGCAGGAGTTATTAGACCAAGGACTAATAAGGAAGAGCATCAGTTCATGTGTAGTACCAGTGGTCTTAGCATCCAAGAAAGGTGGTAAGTGGAGAATTTTCACTGACTCTAGAGCTATCAATAGGATTACAATCAGATATAGATTTCCTATTCCTAGGATAGAGGATTTGATGGAATGTCTTGGAGGAGCTTAGTACTACACTAAGCTGGATCTCAAGAGTGGATACCACTAGATTAGAATCAAAGATGGGGATGAATGGAAAACAAATTTTAAGACAACTGATGGGTTGTATAAGTGGAGAGTTATGCCATTTGGCCTCTCTAATGCCCCTAGCACATTCATGAGGCTCATGAATGAAGTGTTTAAAGATTTCATAGGGGTATTTGTGGTAGTAAATCTAGATGATATACTCATCTTTAGAAAGACAACAAAGGATCACTTGAAGCATGTGGAGATGGTACTTAAAAGGTTGCAGGAGGAGAGGTTAGCCATCAACCTAGAAAAGTGTGATTTCTTCAAACAAGAGCTTGTGTATTTGGGGTTTGTAGTATCCCAAGGATCATTGAAGATGGACCCAAGCAAGGTGGAAGCTATCCTAAGTTGGCCTACACCAACCACTAGAACAGAGGTAAGGAGTTTTCATGGGTTAGCTCTATTTTATAGGAAGTTTATAAGAAAATTTAGTGGCATTTGTGCATTGGTACTTGATACTATTAAGGGTGGCCTAAAGAATAAGTTTAAATGGACTCTTGAAGTAGAGAAAGTCTTTGAGGACTAAGGCGGATATGTCTAGAAAAGATCTCCAATTTGTAGTAGGGGACTATGTCATGGTCCATCTCAACAAATCTCGATTGCAGAAGGGAGTACCAACTAAGTTGTAGATGAAGAGAGTGGGACCATGTCAAGTGTTAGCTAAGTATGGAAAGAATGCTTACAATGTGGAGCTTCCTTTTAGAATTGAGTATTTCACCAATATTTAATGTAGTTGATTTGATTAGGTATAAAGGACCATTGACTGAGATGAATCTGAATAATAAGGATGTATTGGAGGATGTGACTACTGTAGTCTTGCCTCCTAAGGACAAGCTGTAAGCAGATAGGATCTTGGAATCTAGAGTGAAGAAGTCTACAAGGCACAAGGTGTACATGGAACATCTCATACAATAATTAGACCAATTCAAGACTTCTACAAAAATCCCATTAAACATAAATTGAGTCAAAAAACTAATCTACCCACAAGGATAACACAACTGGCCAAGCTTTGATACCACTTGTTAGGAAAAATTTAATTGTGAAACAAATTTTCCTAATGCAAAGTCTCAGAGGAGAAGAGAGATATGTCTTTTAATGTTTACAATTACAATTCATTAAGACACACATGAAAGAAATAACAAAACTAAGAAACAAACACTTAACACAATTGACACTGGATTTACGAGGGAAAACCCTTACGGGAGAAAAACCCACCACACCAAAGAAAAATCACTTGTATTATAGTAAACAAAATTACATACAAGTTACCAAATCTTCTTTTCAGATGAAAATTCTATATCAACAACATTTCCCTGATCAACCTTGTATTGAATTACACTGTTACAATGCATTCATTCAACATACAATGGAATTCACTTACTGATCATTCGACTAACCCGCAACCAGACTAGACCCATGACCAAACTATTCATCCATCGTTCAAGCTGTCTATTCATTTCCCACAAGAAAATGATCACAATAGTTCAACTGCCTAATCAGTTCGCATTCTGCATCGCTCATTGGTCCAATATAGAACATGTAGTACAAATGCTTGGTCAACTGATTTCAACTTTATCACTCATTGATGAGACAACAAAATGTGTCAAACCGATGTCATATTGTCGATAGGCTATCGCACATGGCACCAACTCCTATCACTCAAACTTCAGTGAACTCTCCCCGATCTTCAGGACCATCAGCAAGACAATCCCTATCAACAACACACTGGGAAGTCACACTGAACATTCATGTCTCCCTGATGACCCAACAAACACTAAGATCATACATATCGGGAAGAGTCACATCGATTGTTCACCAGGAGTTCATCCATTGGCAAGAGAAACACCATCAACAGGAGATCAGGAGGTTACACCGACAACACAAGTCTCCCTGATGCATTCATCACCAAGACTCTCTCCGATGATATTTGTTGCCCAGACATTGGAGCGAGCTGGAGATGTCACCCTGACTATTCTGGTCATGCCGATATCACCAAGACAACCACCAGGTCACGCCGACATCACCAAGACTTCTATTGTTGGAGTGAGTTTGGAAACTCACTCTAAGAGATCATGTCACCCCGATGGTTCTCATCACCAAGATAGATCCAAGGTCACAACGATATGATCAACTTCTCATCGACAAGAAATTCCAAAGGTCTCACCGATATTTCTCTTTCAGGAGTTCAATGCCAGTAATCATTGAGGCACTTTTTGCAACAATTCTAAACCCGGTTCAAAGATTTGACTTAGATGGTGTAAGGTGTTGACGATCGGATTGGATTGCAAACGAGATGATTACAACACCGAATCCACCTCAAGATGGAAGTGGATTTATTGGGTCATAATGATGATTAACTGAATTGGAATGGATGATAATCCCAAGTAGGTGCAAATGATGACAATCATGATCAAACACTTAATCCAACTTGGATAAAAAACCTCAGAAACAAAGTCTAGGAGATTTAGAAATGATGATGGATATGTGATTAAAGGATCCCCTAAAACACTCCCAAATGATTTATTGGTGAGATGATGAACTTTAGAGGATGAAAATGAAGGGAAATGATGATTATGAAGAGAAATATAACCTTTCCTACTCTATATGGAAAATTCACCCAAAGGTGAGTTGGCGAGGGACCATACAACTGCAAATACAGAAGAGCAGGCAAAGGTGACTAAAGAACTAGAAGGGGGGCCTTTGAGGATTGCCTAATGGGATGAAAAATAATCCTATAAGGATTTAGATAGGAGCTTAAATGAAGAATGGGATGAGGATGGAGGAAACAGACACCAAAACGGGTCCGAACAAGGTCTCGAACAAAGGACAGGATAGCCAATAGAAAGGATGGATTCGACTGAATAGATCCAAAGGGAGATTTAGAGGGAGGTTAGGACCATCAATGGAAAAATTCATATTCCTAAAGTGATGGTCATGAGGACTCAAATGAAGAACGGGTGCGAAAACAACCGAACAAACACCAAAATGGACCCGAACGAGGTTCCAGATGAAGAAGAAAAAGGGTGTTTCACCCATTTGTTAAGGTCAAGGCCACCCCTTTGAGGTCAAGGATGCCAAATGATAAGGGAAAGGTTTCCAAAATCAAGGACAATGAAGAACGGGTCCAAAAAATAGTTGAATGAACACCAAAACGGACCTGAATAGGGTTCTGGATGAAGAAGAAAAGGTTGTTTTGCCCCTCTGTTCATGTCAAGGCCGCTTCTTTGAGGTAAGAACCACCCATTTGAGGGAAAGGATGAAAAATAAAAGGGAAAGGTCACCCAAATGAAAGAGGATGAAGAATGAGGCCGAACAGACATCAAAACGGACCTAAACGGGGTCTCGAATGAAGAAGAAAAGGCTGTTTCACCCCTCTGTTCAGGTCAGGGCTGCCCCTTTGAGGTCAGGGCCACCCCTTTGGGGGAAAATATTCCAAAGACAAGGGAAAGGTATCCCAAATCAAAGAGGATGAAGAATGAGGCTGAACAAATACCAAAACAGAATTGAATAGAGTCCAGAATGAAGAATATAAAGTTGTTTCACCCCTCTGTTTAGGTTAGGGCCAAACCTTTGAGGTAAGGGCCACCCCTTTGATTTCAAGGATTAAAAAGAAAAGGGAAAGGTCTCCCAAATCAAATAGGATGAAGAATAGGTCCGTAAAATGGTCGAACAGACACCAAAACGGACCTGAACGGGGTCCCAAATGAAGAAGAAAAGGTTGTTTCACCCCTTTGTTTAGATCAAATATGCCCCTTTAAGGTTAGGGCTGCCTATTTGAGGGAATAGAAACCCAAGAGAAGAAAAAGCTAACCCAAATCAAAGAGGATGAAGAACGAGTCGTTAAAATGGTTGAAAGAACATCAAAACAAACCTGAACGGGGTCCTAGATGAAGAAGAAAAAGGTTGTTTCACCCCTCTGTTCAGGTCAGGGATGCACCTTTGAGGGAAAGGATTCCCAAGAAAAGGTCAAGGTCACCCAAATCAAGGAGGATGAAGAATGATTCTGAAAAATAGTCGAACGAACACCAAAACGAACCCGAACGGGGTCCTAGATGAAGAAGAAAAGGTTGTTTCGCCCCTCTGTTCAAGTCAGGGATGCCCATTTGAGGGAAGGGCCACCATTTTGAGGTTAAGGACACCCAATAAAAGGGAAATGTCTTCAAAACAAAGGAGGATGAAGAACGAGTCTGAAAATAGTCAAACGAACACCAAAACGGACCCGAATGGGTTCCCGGATGAAGAAGAAAAAGATTGTTTCACCCTTTTTTTCAAATCAGGGACACCCTTTTGAGGAAAAGGATACCAAATAAAATAAAAAGGTAACCCAAATCATGGATGATGAATAACAGGTCTGAAAACTAGCTGAACGAACACCAAAACAAACTTGAACGTGGTCCTAGATGGGGAACGAGATGACAAGACAAATGAAGCGACGGATCCAGATGGAGACTTGGAGAGAGGATAGGACCACCAATGGACAAATGGATATGCCTAAAGTGATCAATATGATGGTGAAAATGAAGAACAAGACAAAAACTGACCGAATGGACACCAAAACAGACTTGAACGGGGTCTTAGATGAAGCAAAAAAAGGTTGTTTCACCCTTGTTTGAGGGTAGGGTCACCCCTTTTAGGGAAAGGCGACACCTTTGAGGTTAGGGCTGTCCCTTTAGGGGTGGGGTCACCTATTCTGAGGGCAGGGTCACCCCTTTGAGGTCAGGGTCACCTGTTTGGGGGCGAGGTTGCCTATTCTGTGAAAATTGATCAAATTTGACTTGGTTTAGATGGAGAATAGCTGACATAGAAGGGTAAGGTAACCCCTTTGAGGGTAGGGTCACCCATTTGAGGGAAAGGTCGCCCCTTTGAGGGTAGGGTCGCCTCTATGTGTTATTTTGGACTTGACTTAGGCAAAAATAGTTATGGCAAAAGACAAAAAAAATAAGCAAAAGGCCAAAACTAACTGATAAACACTGGTTTTGTGCAAGAAGATAGTTCAAACAACACAAGCTTAAGATTAGTGTTAAGGGTATGGTCAACACAGTCCTATATCTAGGCTTAACAAGGCTTCTAAGGGAGTCCTCGATATACACAAGGTACGTGGGGCAACCCTGAGAACACCAACCCATCACAAGCATGAGTCGGGAACTTCCAGTGATAGATTGGAAGCTCAGACCAACTCTTCACATCTTGTCTAGGTATCACCCTAGCTTTGACACTCCACTAGACACGACGTGACTAGATTAAGGTACAAATTTCACTCTCCCCCCTTTATATACCCCGTCGGTAACACATGGTTGGGATCATCCCTTGGGGTGATGAAATCCCCAAGCAGGTCCCACTAAGAAATAGAAAAGGGTACAAAAATGACTTAAGTGGACTACGATTTCTTTTCACCCAAGATTGCTAAATGGTGCAAGGGGATTGCATACATCAATAGTCCACTGTTTAGACAATCAAACAAGTTCTTTGACCCTCTAATTAGAGCTATGTTCCTAGTTAAGATAAAAACAAAAAAAAACAAAACTCTAAAGAAAGCAACTTTCTCCTCCTGTAGTAAATACATTAGTAGTTTGTTATTTTTGGTCTTCAACAATTGTTAAAAAGCTACACAAATGTTAGAAAAAAAAACAATCACAAACAAACACACATTAGAGGGTCAATAGTAAGGAAAAAAAACATGAATTTGGATTCTGGAATGAAAAATTAACTCTCTGTTTTACCTTTGTTCAGGGCGGGGTCACCTCTATGTTTTTGGGCACAACTGGCTCTTTGGGTGCAATCGGCTCTTTGGGAAGGGTTGCCTCTTTGTGGGTGAGGTTGCTTATCCATGGGTCGGGTCAACCCTTTGTGGGCAGGGTCACCTATCCATGGGCAGGGTTGCCCCTTTATGGGCGGAGTCACCTCTGTAGTCTAGGCAAGGCCACCTCTGTGTTTTGGTGCAACCGACTCTTTGGGCGGGGTCACCTATCTATGTGTGGAGTCACCCCTTTGTGGGAAGGGTCACCTATTCATGGGTAGGGTCACCCCTTTATGGGCAGGGTCACCTGTTCAGTCTAGAACTTGCAAAAAAAGTTAGAAACAAAAAAACCAAAAAAAGCAGAGAAACATACTGTTGGGAGGGGTCGCCCCTTTATGGGTGGGGTTGCCTATTTGTGGATTGGGTCGCCCCTTTGTGGGCGGGGTCACCTTTTTGTGGGTGGGGTCAACCCTTTCTGGGTGGAGTCACCTCTACGTGCTGGGAAAAGCCACATATGTGTGTTCTTGAACATGCAAAATGTCAAAAAATAGAGAATGTGAAAGAACAGACCCGTGACATGGGTCCCACCGGGCCTGCCAAAAATGTGTGCAGTGAAAATCCATTAGTCTAGAATGAAAAATGAAACAAATTCAAGATAAAGGAAACACAACAACACCTCAATTATTAGGCTTAGTTGAAACTAAAGAAACAATAACAAAAACAATAATAATTATTATACCTTTTGCTTGCTTGATGTATGATCCTTGATGACAATATGGTTGCAATAATGGAGGTGGTTGAGTGATGGAAGATGGTAGGTGAGATACTAAATGACTTATATGGCTTGAATGCAAGAATGCAAAAATGTAAAATGACTTTAGTGGCTTGAATGCTGCAATAATGGCTTCAAAATCCTTAACCTCTTTAGGTTAAGGCCAAGGCTCTCCATTTAAAGAAAAATGGATGGTTGAGATTGATCCACCATGGACAAGATGAAGGGCTGTGGTGAGTTGCGGAATCACAAGTCCTCACATCTTTCCATGTGGAGGGTGAGATGGAAAAAGGGCAAGGTGACATTGAAAAGGCCATGTGGTCCCAAGGTACTTGCAAGTACCTTGGGATTGGAGAGGATTTCCTCAAAAAAGAATTCCTTGTCCCCAAGTGGAGTTGAAAGTGACAAGTGAGGACTTTAAAAAAAGTCCACTTTTGTCACCATGGGGATTTGAAATGGTGTTGGAGAAATAAACATGTATTTTTAATTCACATGCTTAGAAGAACCCAATGGATAAGACAAGGTCCTCCTAAAGGAGGTCCTTGTCCCATGTACTTGATGTGACCTGTGAGAGGTCATGGGGAAGAGAAATGCATGGGGGGAATAAATGGAATTTAAAATTCCATTAGTAAGAACATGGGGATTGTAAATGGAATTAAAAATTCCATTAAGGGTGTTGGGATAATAAAATGGAATTAAATTCCATTAGGATGTGACAAGAGTTGACTAAGGGGGGTGATTAGACTAGTTAATGACATATTAGAAGAGGGTTAGGTGGCTAATGATGATTAGGAGCCAACTTGCAAAAGTTGGAGGATGTGACACATCCTAATCATGGATTGTCACATCCCTAATGATGAGACTAGGAGATGAATTAGGATTAAAAAAAAGTGATGGAGGATGTGACAATTGAGGGAGTAAATTAAATAAATAGAAATTATTTATTTAATTTATGGGATACAAAGGATAGATGATAAATTAAATTAAATACCTTAGGGATTTAGGGGTATTAATTAAATAATGACAATATTATTTAATTAATGTGGGTAAGAAGATATTTAGAAAAAAAAGTTAAATTTGGCCAAATATAAGTGGCCAAATTTAGATGTCTACAGGTACATTTATGCTAGGCATGGTCCACCTTTGTACCCAAACATGCTGAATCACTCTAAGCTATGTTTAACTGACTCAATCCCTTAAGAGTCCAAAGTGAAAAATGACTGCAATATTTGCTGAGATATTACTCAAAAATTGTGACACTTACAAAATCTTCATTTGAGTCTACATGATTGTGTTGAGCCCCTCTACAATAACCTCTCTTAGTTTTTTCTATCTTAGAGGCATTTTCTCATGGTGATGACTTTTCAGTTGAGAAACAAATTGTCAAATGCAAGTAGTGTAAAGTTGCAAAGTGGTGCAACTTTCGTTCTGCAACTCGTACGACCAAACTGAATGTTCCAACACGTCTGGATGGGTATGTTTATGCTAAGAATGGTCCTCTTTTGCACCCAAACATGTTGAATCACTCTGAGCTATGTTCAATTGACTCGATCCCTTAAGAGTCCAAAGTGCAAAATGGCTGCAATATTTGACATGCTATTACTCAGAAACTATGATGCTTACAAACTCCCCATTTGAGGTTAAGGGAGTGCATTGGGCTTCTCTATAATAACCTCTCTTAATTTTTTCTATCTCAGAGGCTTTTTCCTATGGTGAGGATGTTTCAGTTGAGGAAAAAGTTGTCAAATGCAAGTAGTGTAAAGTTGCAAAGTGGTGCAACTTTCGTTCTGCAGCTCATACGACCAAACCGATTGTTCCAACACATCTGTATGGATACTTTTACTCTAGGAATGGTCTTCTTTTGTACTCAAACATGTTGAATCACTCTGAGCTACGTTCAATCAACTCGATCCCTTAACAATCCAAAGTGCAAAATGGCTGCATTCTTTGACGAGCTAATACTCAAAAACCATGATACTTACAAACTCTCTGTCTTAGGCTACAAGATTTTTTTTGGCCCCTCTATAGTAACCTCTCTCAATTTTTGCTAGCTCAGAGGAATTTTCTTGTGGTGATGACTTTTTAGTTGAGGAAAAAGTTGTCAAATGCAAGTAGTGTAAAGTTGCAAAGTGATGCAACTTTCATTCTGTAACTTGTACGACCAAATCAACTATTCCAACACATCCATATGGGTACGTTTACACTAGGCATGGTCCTCTTTTTCACCCAAAAATTCCGTATCACTCTAAGCTACGCTCAACCGACTCGATCCCTTAAGAGTCCAAAGTGCAAAATGGCTACAATCTTTGATGGGCTATTACTTAGAAACCGTGATACTTACAAACTCTCCATCTGAGGCTATGGGATTGTGTTAGACCCCTCTATAATAATCTCTCTTGATTTTTTCTATCTCAAAGGTGTTTTCTCATGGTTATGACTTTTTAGTTGAGGAAAAAGTTGTCAAATGCAAGTAGTGTAAAATTGCAAAGTGGTCCAACTTTCGTTCTGCAACTCATACGACCAAACCGACTGTTCCAAAATGTCTATATGGGTACATTTATGATAGACACGGTCCTCTTTTTCACCCAAACACGTCGAATCACTCCAAGCTACGTTCAGCTGACTCGATCCCTTAAGAGTCTAAAGTGCAAAATAGCTGCAATCTTTGATGAGCTATTACTCACAAATCGTGATGCTTACAAACTATCCATCTAAGGCTATGAGATCATGTTGGGCCCCTATACAACAACCTCTCTTAGTTTTTTCTATCTCAAAGTTTTTTTTCCATGGTGACAACTTTTTAGTTGAGGAAAAAGTTGTCAAATGCGAGCAGTGTAAAGTTGCAAAGTGGTGCAACTTTCATTCCACAACTCGTATGACCAAACCAACTATTCCAACACATTTGGATGGGTATGTTTACACTAGGAATAGTCTTCTTTCACACCCAAACACGTCGTATCACTGTGAGCTATGTTCAATTGGCTCAATCCATTTTGATGGCATGCAAAATAAAGGAAAAGAGAAATATTCATATGACAATTGACAAGTTTGAGTTTTCCACACCAAAAGCATAAGATTGCATGAAAGAGGTAAAAATTTTGGGTGTCAAAATAGTTGAGGAAAGCCTAAACCTTTTCGTTCTTGAAGGGGTTATGATCCAATTACTATGTGGATCTCATACTTATATTAAATTGATTATTATTAGTATTTAGGTAAATTTCTTATTCCTATTATGGCTCTAATCATAAATGAGAAGGACACATGACTCTTAAATCTTGTATGATCATCCTCAAGTATAGCAAGGGTAATACATTTTTTAATTATCCTCCTTGCCCTTACAACAATATGGTTGTTGTAAAGAGGAAATTTTCCAAGATTCTAGAAAAAAATTTGAAAGATTTATAGCTAAACCTAATCATAGGTCAATTGAAATATGAGCCCACATGGTGGCTTATGACCTAGATAAAGAGAATCAAGAACAATGACATTAATAAGTTCACACTAGAGCCTTGATCATAAGTAGAAGCTAAAAATAACCCAAAGAATAGGTATAAATATATGTTGATACATGAGATATTACAACCCCTATTCTTACTCCTTCACAATCATATCAAATGTTCTAGAAAAAATTTGTTGCATATCACCTATAATTGAAAATGAATGTCTTTGAAGAAGCTAGGTTGGAGTGAATATAGAATAAGTAATTGGTGAAAATATGGGCAAGAAGTTGGACACATTGTGGAAAAACTAAGTCACTTTTCCTTGGGTAATAAATGGGATGCCATATATGAGAAGGATAATTTCAATCCAATCTCTTCCTTCACTCCAAAAAAGCCTCGAATCCAAGTAAGTGAAATAACAATAATATCATTTGGTGAAGAAAAAGGAGTACAAATTAAAACCTCCAAGTTTCCAAACTAAATAGCTAATTACATAGGTAGATTTGGTGCTAGAAAAATTCACAACCTATGCATCTACTCAACCATATATTTCATTTAGAAGTATCCTTACCCCACTCCAATGAGTATTTCAAAGAAAACAAAAGAAACAATTAACTCTAGCTCTTATTGAAGAGGAATCTACCTAAAATGTCCTCTTGCAAAGAATGAGAGGTTCTGTCTCCACAAAATTAACTATCAAATACATTGTAACCAACCAAGAAATAATAAAATCACCCAAGACAACTAAGGGGAAAACTAATGACTCCTTTGAATCTTAGTAGATACCCACCACTAACTAGAGCTTATTTTAGAATACCAAAAGAAGAGGTGATGACCTAGAAGAGGAGAAGGAAAAAAATTGAGAGAAGTGATGATCCACCTATGAAAATGGGATATGAAAAGTAGAAAACAGAATAGCAAAGCATAAAAGAGCCATTATATGTTTGTATAAATAAGGTACACTAGGTTACACTATAAATATCTATCCTCCCTCTCCTCCTAGCTTTATCCCTTTTAAATTATTCCTTGGATTCCATATTGAATTAGCACATAAGTAAATGATAAATTGTTGGTGAATCATTTTTGGAAATATTGAAGTTGTTTAGCATAAACTAATAAAATTTTTTAACATCAATTAATAAATATTCAAGACAAATCATGAAGGACATCAATGAGCAATGTGAGGGCTAACCAATTAATAAGTATACACATGAATAAGTGAAGCACAAGTACTCAAATACATGGAAGACTTTAAGTATACATATGAATACATAGTATACACATTAATACAAAGTATATGCATGAATACAAGGTATACACATGAAAACACGTAAGTCACAAACTATGCATTGGAATACATGTGTCACAAAGTATACACGTAAGTTGTAAAGTATACACATGAATACACATAACTCATATCTATTGAAGCATGTATTTATAATGCAAATATGGACACCATCAATAAAAAATATTTGTAGTAACCAAATAGCCATGTAGGCATACATCAATATATGTCGATATAAGTATAAAATATATACAAAATAGCCATATAGGCTTACAAGAATTCTATATAGGCATACAATGTTAAATATATGCAATAAAAAATATGTCCAAAAATGCCATATAGGCATACAACAAAGGACCCTAGAATCAAAATTCATTTCCCTCTAGGATATTGAAAAAAACTCTAGCCCTTTTCTAGTTGGTTGGATGGCGATAAGTGTTGGCAAAACAAGGATAAACAACTATGAGGGGGTGGGGTGAATCAGTTGTTACAAAATTTAAAACTTATTTAACCTTATCAGCCTTTAATATCATATTTGATAATTAACAGTGAAATCAACACATCAGAAACACAAATAACACCAATATTTTTGTGTGGAAACCCTATTAGGGGAAAAACCATGATGGAGATTAATCCACAATTTATACCCTGTTGAAAGTATAAGAGAAAATGAATAAGAAATGCACATGCATTTAGGCACACTGCCTAGAGCTCACTACTCAAAAGGGAAGGCTCACTGCCTTACATAAAAAATCAAATTAAATCCATCTGATGAGGTTGAACTGAGAAATTAGCTTCTTCAAAAGCTTGATGATAGTTCCGATTAGGCACAAAAACACTTCTTCACACTTCTCTCAAACTCCTTCACACTCTGCTCTATAATCAAATGATCTAATATTTATTCACACATACTTCACACACACTTCACATACATACTTACTAAATGAAGAAAACAATTGCTCTTATATATCTGCTTCATGAAATTGCATCAACAACTCTATCGACCAAAAATAAGGAATATATGAATGCAAACTGTCAGCCCAATTCATGAATAAATTTCAATGCGTACCAACCTAAGTTGATCAAAACATAGTGAAGACCTAAAAAAACATCCTCAAACATGCCAAGCATTCAAAAATTAATCCACAAGGATCCACAACATGCTACAACCACCATGTTGGCCAAAAACATGAAAACCCAAATACACAAGGAAAAATATTCGATCACAAACACACCAATCAATGTGGACGTACTACAATGATAAAGTATGATCTAGAAAAATCAAAGAACATCACAAGAGCATACGTAACAACTCAATTTACCAGAATTACATTATCTTCTTTAAGAAACACCAGCTACAATGACAGAATAACTTTAGGAGCACATAAACTCATAACTTGCTCCAATCTTGATGCACACCTTTGAAACTTCCAGAGGATATACTAGATAGGCTAAAAAACAAACCCTTTAATACACAAATTTTGAATACCAACTTACTGAACTTACCACCACTCCAAGCTTTACAATTTCATAGACAACTTGCAACATATTTATTGTAATTTTCTCAATATCCTCAACATATACAACCTTCAAGACATTAATGCTAATAGTGTTGACATCAATGAAAACTACATATCAGCAATACAACCACAACATCCAACAATCTCCCCCTTTGGCATTGATGGTAACACATGATGTGAAAAATACCATCAAAACAATTGACTCTTCTCCATAAATCTCTTCCTTGGATATTGCACTCTTCTCCTCTTTACTTGACTTTTCTCCCCCATTCTTCCTCAAAGTTTTTTCACATTACTCTTCTCCCCCTTTGACATCAATGGAAAATGTACATAAGCTATTAACCACATATCTGAATCATCTAACTACTCCCCCTGAGTAGCAACCACCATAACATCAATCTGAAACAAGATTTGACTGTAAGTGCATGGATTGATGCAAAAAATTACATCTTAGTTCAGATTAGGAGGGGAAATCACCCCTAACTTTCCTCTGAGATACTCAAAAGTATCTTTAGGAAACAATTTAGTAAAGATGTCTACAATTTGTTCCTTAGTAGGCACATACTCCAGTCCAACTTCTTTATCAATTGCTTTGTCTCTCAAAAAGTGATACTTGATAGATATATGTTTTGTCTTTGAATGCAGCACCAGATTCTTGGAAATTTTTATGGCACTTGAGTTATCACAAAATATAGCAATAGGCTCACCATAATCAATTTTGATATCTCTTAGCATCTGCTTCATCCATATTACTTGAGTACAATTATTTGCAACAACAATATATTTTGCCTCAGTAATAGAAAATGAAATGGAATTCTACTTTTTACTTAGCCAAGACACCAACTTCTTCCCCAAGAAGAATGCACCACCACTACTAATTTTCCTATCATCCACATCTCCTTCCCAATCTACATCTGTAAATGCATTCAAATTATGATCATCATCCTTGCGATACCATAAGAAAAAATCAACTATCCCTTTCAAGTATCTAAAAATTCTCTTTATTGCAGTCACATTTGATTCCTTTGGATCAACTTGATATCTATAAACCATGCATACAACATTCATGATGTTTGGTTTGGTTTGGTTTGAGTCAAATAAAACAATCCACTGATCATTGAATAGTACCTTGTTTGATTAGTCTTAGGAGAATCATCATTCTATGTTAAATTGCATTCAGTTACCATGGGTATACCTATAGGCTTTGATTCTTCCATGCCAAACTTTTTCAGTAACTATCTTACATACTTGGATTGAGATATAAAGATTCCATCATTTAACTAAGTAATTTGCAATCCCAAGAAGAATTTCAGCTCTCCAATCATTGACATCTCAAACTCACTTTTAATTTCATCAACAAAATTCATACATAAGTCATCATCACCTTCAAAAATAATGTCATCAATAAAGACTTCAATAATCATCTCTTTATCCTGATCCACCTTGAAATACAAATTATTGTCAGCAGTAACTTTATTGAATCCAAGCTTCAACAAGTATTTATCCAGTCTAGCATACCAGGTTCTAGGGGCTTGCTTAAGTCCATATAGTGCTTTCTTCAATCAGAAAACCATATCTCCTTCATCATTCAATTGAAATCCATCTGGTTGCTCAACATATATTTCTTCTTCTAGCTCACCATTTAGAAATTCTGACTTTACATCCATTTGATAGATTTTGTAGTTCTTGAAAGAAACATAAGAAATAAATAATCTTATAGCTTCAATTCTAGCAATAGGGGCAAAGGTTTCTTCAGAATCATTACCTTCCATCTATGAGTACCCTTTACATACTAGTCTTTCTTTGTTTTTGACCACTTCACCTTGTTCATTTAGCTTATTCCGAAAGACCCATTTGGTTCCAATCACATTTTTATCCTGAGTCTGGGAACAAGAATCCATGTATCATTTTTCTCTATCTGCATCAGTTCTTCCTTCATTGCTTCCATCCAATATTCATCTTTACATGCTTCATTGACATTGCTAGGCTCAGTCTTGGAAATCAGACAATACTCTTTAACAATTCTTCTTCTAGGCTACACACCTTTGTTCTTGTCTCCTATAATCTGATCTTCAAAATGAATTAGCTTTACATACCTTGGGACTTTGGGATTCTCTCAAAATTTTGGTTCTTCTATTCTTTCTTCTACACTTCCACTGGTTTCTCCTTCTAGACTCTCTTGATTCACCTAAACAATTTGAACTTGATTTTGTGTTTGAGTAGTCTTTCCTTTATAAGTACTATCATGTTGGTCATCTGAATTATATCCACAATATTTGGATGATCTAGCAGTATCCTCATCAACTCTGACATTTTCACTTTCAACCATTTTCTTCAATCACCGGTAGGCTTTTCTCTTAGTAGAGTAACCCAGAAAGATTCCTTCATCACTCCTAGCATCAAACTTGCCTATATCTTCATCTCTCTTGATATAGAATCTACTTCCAAATATTTTGAAATATTTAATAGTAGGCTTATGACCAAACCACAACTCAAAAGGAGTCTTACCAGAATTACCATTGAAATTTACCCGGTTAATTGCATATACAACAGTACTTACAACTTCTCTCCAATAGATATGAGGAACATTACCTTCCAACATCGTAGTTCTAGAAACATCTAGAATTCTTATGGTCTTTCTCTCAACAATTCCATTCTATTGAGGAGTCTGAGGAGAAAATAATTGTCTTTTGATTCCATGCTCTTCACAAAATGAATTGAACTCTCGGGAAGTGAACTCACCACCTTTGTCTGATCTAAGCTTTTGATCTTCAACCCTGTCTCATTCTTTGCCCTAGCTTTGGAATACTTGAACTTTTCTAATGCTTCATGTTTTTCTCTCAAGAAAGAAACCCATATCATCCTAGAGTAATCATCAATAAGCAACATAAAGTACCTTTCTCCTTGTAGACTCCTGATTCTAGACAAACCACATAGATCAGTATGTACCAGCTCCAATACTCCATTAGAATGATTTTGTTTTCTTTGAAAATAAATTCTAGTCTTCTTTCCCATCTGACATTCCTTGCATATGGTGTTAGTAGGATTCACTAACTTAGGTAGATCTCAGAATTCTTGAGTGGAGCTTACTTTCACAATGTTATCAAAATTCACATGAAACAACCTCCTATGCAATAACCAACTTACATCAACTTGAGCAATTAAACAACTTTCACTAGCAACACTTAGGTGAAAAATGTTACCTCTTGTCTTTGTACCTAAAGCAATTACATTTCCAGAGCTTCCCAATATCTTGAATTTTCCATCTTGGAACTAAGATTGTATCCCTTGTTGACATGTCAAACACTCAACAAATTATGCTTCAATCCTTCAACATATAGGACATCATTATTATTGTATTTACCACCAAGAGAAATAGTTCCTCTACCACAAATCACACCAACGTTGTTATCTCCAAATCTTACAAAACCACCATCATATTTTTCCAAGCTTATGAACTTTCTTTTGTCACCAGTCATATGATGTGAGCATCCACAGTCAATCACCCACTCATCCTTTTCATCAATTCTGGCTGTAAGAGCTTTCTCAATATTCTGATTACTAGTATATTTAGTGGACACCGAACCATTTTCCTTGATATCAATGAATACCCATCCATCTTCATTTCCATTTTCTTTATCAGATTCATCATTAGTAACACCTTCTTTAACATAATAACATTTGTTTTGAAATCTAGACTTGTCAGGTTTGTACTTAGAAACTCTTTCAGGACACCTTGATGCAAAATGACCTATCTTACTGCAAGAGAAACATTTAATAGGCAACTTTCCTTTATACTTACCTTGTCCTTTGGCTTCTCTTTTCACAATCAATGCTTCCAACTCTTCTAGCTCTCTTTCTTCATCTTCAATATATTTCATCTCATCTTCATACTCGAATTTATTTCTAGAACTTTCTCTCGGATCATATCTCTGTCGGTTTCTTCCAGATACAATAGCTTTAAATGCAGATTCTATCTTAGGAGTAGATTCACCAAATTCACTCAACTCAAAGGTAGCAAGTTTTCCAATCAACATATCTCTTGTCACATTTGATACTATCCTGGTCTCTTCAATAGCATGATATTTCATTTTGTAAGAAGTAGGCAATGATCTGAGTATTTTAGCCACAATCTCATCTTCTTCCAAGGTTCCACTGACACATCTAATACCCAACACTAGTTCATTTACTTTTTGCATGAAAGCAATAATATTCTCATCTTCACTCATCTTCATGTTTTCCCACTTGCCTTTTAGAATTTTTAACTTAGCAACTTTCACTTGTATATCTCCTTCATACAATGTCTCTAGCTTCTTCCAAATCTCATGTGATGTTTTCAGACCCATCCCATTTGTCATCTCTGAATCTGTCAGAGCACTTAGTAATGCTTCAATAGCCCTGATATTATTTTTCAACTTCCTTGATCTCATCAGGAGTAGAGGGACCATTCTGAGGAATAATGTATGTGTTCTTTGTAATCTTCTAGAAGGGTTCACCAATGCACTTCAAATGACACTCCATTCTGATCTTCCACAGAGAGTAATTTGTGCCATCAAATCTAGGACTATCCTTCTTGTATGATGCCATCTCGAATCACCTCAAGCTATTAAAATTCTTCAGAGGAACCTAATCTGATACCAATTGTTAGCAAAACAAGGATAGACAACTAAGAGGGGGGGTGAATCAGTTGTTAAAAAATTTAAAAATTATTTAACCTTATTAGCCTTTAATCTCATATTTGATAATTAACAGTGAAATCAACACATCAAAAACACACATAACACCAATATTTTTGCATGGAAACCCTATTAGGGGAAAAACCACGGTGGAGGTTAATCCACAATTTATACCTTGTTAAAAGTAAAAGAGAAAATGAATAAGGAATGCACATGCATTTAGGCACACTGCCCAAAGCTCACTGCTCAAAAGGGAAGGCTCAATGACTTACATAAAAACTTCAGATTAAATCCATCTGATGAGGTTGAATTGAGAAATTAGCTTCTTCAAAAGCCTGATGACAGTTTTGATTAGGCACAAAAACACTTCTTCACACTTCGCTCAAACTCCTTCACACTTTTCTCTATAATTGAATGATTTGATCTTTATTCACACATAATTTGCACACACTTCACATACATACTTCTCAAATGAAGAAAACAATCACTCTTATATATCCACTTCATGAAATTATATCAACAACTCTGTCCGCCAAAAATAAGGAATATATGAATACAAACTATCAGCCCAATTCATGAAGAAATCTCAATGCATACCAACCCAAGTCGGTCACAACATAGTGAAGACCTAAAACAACATCCTTGAACCTGCCAAGCATTCAAAAATTAATCCACAAGGATCCACAACACAATACAACCAACATGTCGACCAAGAACATGAAAACCTGAATACATAAGGAAAAATCTTCGATCATGAACACACCGATCAATGTAGACATACTAAAATGATAGAGTATGATATATAAACATCAACGAGCATCACATGAGCATACACAACAACTCAATTTACCAGAATTACACTATCTTCTTTCAGAAACACGAACTACAATGACAAAATAACTGTAGGAACATAGAAACTCATAACTTGCTCCAAGCTTGATGCGCACCTCTAAAATTTTTAGAGGATATACTAGATAGGCTCAACAAAAAACCCTTTAATCTATGACTTTTGAATACCAACTTACTGAACTTACCACCACTCCAAGCTTTATAGCTTTACAGACAACTTGCAACATATTTATTATAATTTTCTCAATATCCTTGACATATACAACCTTCAAGACATTAATTCTAATAGTTTTGACATCAATGACAACCACATATCAGCAACGCAACCAAAAAATCCAACAATAAGTCTGTCACTCATTTCTTTGAGGTTGAGGGGTTCTCATGGTGCTCCTCCTAAGGTTTGGTTCCTCATCAAGCCTTAGATATTACAATAACAAGTAAATACATTAATATATATAAATTATATTATAAAAAATGATATATTTAACAAAGTAATCACTTACCGCCACTAGATGATCACTCTCCTCAAGGGAAATATTCTCATGCCCATTTTTTGGCATGTTAAATTCCTATAGAATCCATCCGAAGAGAAATTAAATTACGAATCAATAATCGTTTAATTTTTCACTAACTAACAACTATAACAATGAATATAATTTGAAATTTTGTAATCCGCCTCATACCCCCATGAGAGGCACCGAGGAGTCTATAGAAAAATAAAAACCAAGCTCCATTTCCCTATGAACATCTAGAGGTGTTTTCTCTTGCAACATTTGAAAATAAAACAGCAAATTATTCAATCACAAAAACTACAATAGTGATGCAGGTCATGGCTTATAATGTATGAGATAATGAATAAAATTTTGAGTACTTATTGAACTATATATTTCTTACTATCATGCTTATTCTTTTACCTATCCATAGCTTGTTTGAAAGCACCCATTTTAGGATTTTATCCATAGCAACAAGGTAGTGAACCATTTGATAAAATGCTTTGGTAGACATGTACGAAAAATGTGGTAGCATAGAGAAGGTAGTGAACTATTTGAAAAAATGCCTCAAAGAAATGTGGTCTCATGGTGATGGAATTCCATGCCAAACAAATGTGTCATGGAATTCCATCACCATGAGACCACATTTCTTTGAGGCATTTTTTCAAATAGTTCATTTCCTTCTCTATGGTATTATGATGGGATGGGGTGGATGGTATAGTGTGATATTGGTTATGAGATGGAGGGGGATCATGATATGACGAGGTAGGGGTGGGGATATGAACAAGTGGAATAAGAGGTGGAAGTTTTCATGGATTGGTAAATTGAGGATGAGGATGAGGACCTTGAAAAGGATTTACAGGGGAATTTTGGCTAAAGTCTTGGTTTCTATTCTTAAGGTAGTGAGTTGTTTGAAAAATTGTCTCAAAGAAATATGGTTTCATGGTGATGGAATGGTATTCCATCACCATGAGACCAAATTGCACTTTTTTAAACAACTCACTGTCTTTTCTATGCTATTTATTACTATTATGCTTTGATAGATTTCTTCCAAGCATCCATAGTTTGTTGGAAAGCACCTATTTTAGGATTTTATCCATAGTATCAAGTAAGTGAACTGTTTGATAAAATTTTTTGGTAGACATGTATAGAAAATGTGGTAGCATAGACAAGGTAGTGAGCTATTTGAAAAAATGTTTCAAAGAAATTGGGTCTCAGGGTGATGGACATCACCATGAGACCACATTTCTTTGAGGCATTTTTTCAAACAACTCATTGCCTTGTCTATGATATTGCTTACTATTATGCTTTCATAGATTTTTTCCAATAATTCATAACATAGACAAGGTAGTGATCTATTTGAAAAAATGCCTCAATAAAATGTGGTTTCATGGAATACCATGACAAGAAAATGCAATTAGCAGCTGCTCCTAATTATTAATTATGCTATGTGAAATAATTGCATCACTACTTATGTTGAATTTCTAAAAACCTATATTGTAATTAATTTTTTTTAATCTATCAACATCTAGTTATTAGTTATGCAACATAAAGTAATGCTTTGAGTTTGAAATATGTGCAATGCAATGTAATCAATGATATGAATATAAACTACACAAATCTACTCAGTACAATTCATTAGTTAAACTCTTTATTCTATTACCTGCATGAAGGTTTGTACTCCATTGGAATTGAGATGTGTTCCCATCAAACCTCTAATATTAACCTATTCAACATCCAAAATCAGATATTATAATACCATTCATATAACAATGCTATTCACATGTAATATTTATAATTGTTTACTAGAACTACATACCTCAGTAGTGGATGCAGTGGAGTAAAAAATAGGTGGAGGTCTGGTCTAAACAAGATCAATAGTATGACCTTGAAATTTTATTACAATCATTAAACTAAATTAGTTAATCTTGTATTTCAAAAATGAAATTTAATAAATTAAAATTTAAAGAACATGCTAATATTTACTTGATTATTGAGGCCAAAAGCCTCATTCAAAATGTCATTTTCCATCACCAACCTTGTAGCTATAGACGTATCCTGCGCACCAACCTCCTGACTGTCTGTGGGGTCATATGTATAGGCTGACCCACAAACTTGACAAGAATGGGGTGGAACCCTACCCCTTAAAATCTCCCTTGGCTAACGTTGTACTGTAGGGCTAGCATACTGGATGATACTTTGGGTCATAGAGCTAATATACTGTAGAGTGTCCACCTCAACACTCTCCTTCACGATGGAAGAGATAGCGATGTGCTCATAAGTAGGCCTAGCGAGTGCTTGTCTCCCTTGTTTTTGAGGATCCTAATGTGCACTTGGTCTATCTTGTGTTGACAGACCACCTCTCCCTTGAAAGTCCCACATATAAAAATAGTTGGGGATTTTGTTGAGGATGAACTTGCATTAGAGTTTCTTCAAGAAATATTAGGGGACCTCATTATTGTTGCATGGTGGATGGTAAAAAACCATCCACCACCTATCCCAAAAATTGTTCCTAATACCTTGGTGGTTGCACCAATGGATAGGAAAACTCTTGCTATTAAGGTCAAGAGTTTGATTTGTACATGGGTTAATGAATAGTTAGCACAAATCATATTTTGTAATTTTTTCATCTTTTACTTCTTTATATGATAATTTATCTGCATAAAAATTCCTACACTCCTGCCTCTTATTCACCCAACCACTTAATTTATTGTTAATTAAAACTACATGTGTTAACATGGATTGAAGTGAATTTGCAAGTGTGCTTCTTTCCAAGGTTTAACTTACAAGATCATTCAACCTCACAATTAATTTGATTTATTTTTTGTTGTTTTCAGTTTCCCCCATTAAATTCTCCTGAGTACTAGGAGGATGTTGAGGAATTATTGGAGGAGGTTTTTGTTGTGGTTGTTCAAGATTTTTTTCATGCGCTTGTTCATGAGGAGGAGAAGGATTTTGAGGAGGAATTTCAAGTTGATTATCAAATCCTATAAATTAAAGAAACGAACATTAAAAAATATATCTAAATTTACCTATTTAACAACAAATTCATAAAAACAACATGCTTACTTATTCAACCTCCCCGTTGACGTGGTGACATCCTGGTGAAGAAATTGAAAATATTCGATGAAGAAATTGTAAGAATTGATGCTTCCAAAATGCGAGCGTGTAATGACAAGGTTTTTTGGCCGCATGCAAGAAAAAATGGCAGTGAAAATGAAATGAATTCTATGTGTGTTTTTTTTGTTATAATAGGCTATAACGCACTTGTGTTATAATGTGAGCACATTATAGGCTTGGTGTGATCGAACCTTAGGCTTGATCACACCAAGCCATAACGTGAGTACATTATAATGTGCTCGTGTTATAACACACTTGTGTTATAACTTTTCAATTTTTTTAAAAAAAATTGGCCACAATTTGGCCCCCCAACTTTTTGCACCCGCCCCTTTGTTAAGTGATCACTGCCATCTATATCATATCTCAAATCTATTTTCCTTCCCTTCTCACTTTCATAATTTTTTATTTTGTTCTACACTCAATTTTAGTTTTGAGTCTTGCAAAGAAGGGTGGCACTAGCATTGCATTTTAGTTGATCCTTAGACATTTGCTATGCTTTGCTTTAATTTGAGATTTCTAGCAAATATAGAATTAGAGTTAGGGTTACAATCATTTCTTGATTAGGGTTAGGGTTATGGTTAGTTAGGGTAAGGGTTACAATTAAGGTTAGGCTAAGGGTTTAATTAAAGTTAGGGTTAGGGTTGGAGTTTGGGATATGATAGGGTTAGGGTTGGGGTTTAATTAGGGTTATGATTAGGGTTATAATTAGGGTTAATGTTCAATTAAGGTTAGGGCTATAGTTACAATTTGGTTTAAATCTAAGTTATAGTTAGGGATCAATTAGGGTTAAGGGTAAATTATGATGATGATTAGGTTAAGGGTTCAAATAATAATATGGTTATTTTTAAGGTTCAAGTTAAGGTTACAATTCAATTGAGGTTAGTGTTAGTTATAAGGATGGGTGCAAAAATATGGGGGCCAAAAAGTGGCCACCCCTTTCAAGTTTTTTAGAAATTCATAACGCAAGTGTGTTATACGTGTTCAAATTATGGCTTGGAGTGACTGAGCCTCAAGCTTGGTCACTCCCAAGCTATAATGTGCTCATGTTATAACACGATCGTGTTATATGTTATTTAAACAAAAAAACTTCATTCTACTTTTTTTCAACTTTTTGTTTTCCTCCACGGCTTGAAACCCCTGCATAATGTGCTCACACTTTTTGAAGACCAAAACTACTTGAATTATTCACCGGATCTTCATCAAAATGTCACCACAATGTTAGGGAGGTCAAAGAAGTAATTAATTTCTTTTTTTTGTGTGAATTTTGCATCAAATAGGTAGATTTAATATGTTATTTTATTTAAATTTATTTAATTTTTAGGAAATGATAATACACCTCCAAACCCTCCTCAAATTCCTCTTCAAAATATTGATTCACCTCATGCTCAAATACCTGCTAAAGAATAACCCTAACAAACATCTCCAACAATTCCTCAACATGTTCCAGGAACTCAAGAAAATTTAATGGGGAAAATTGAAAATAACAAAAAATAAATTGAGTTAATCACAAGGTTGAAAGATCCTGCAAGCTCAGCCTCACATAGAACCACACTTTCTCAATCACTTGAATCGATAATATCACATGTAGATTAAATTAGCAAGTAAATAAGTAGTTATTTGGAGAAGAGATGAGAGTTTAGAGAATTTTACACAAATAAATTATCCTATAAACAAGTTAAAGATGAAAAAATTACAAAATTTGACTTGTGTGCACTATTCACAAACCCTAGAATGAATCAGCCTTTACATCCTTCAAGAAAGAGGTTCCCTATCGATTGGTGCAACCACCAAGGGATAAAGAACCATTTTTGGAGGAGGTGGTGGATGGTTTTTGACCATCCTCCATGCAACAACAATGAGGTTCCACAATAGTTTTTGAGGAAACTCTACTGTGAGTTTTTCCTCAATAAAATCCCAAACTATTTTGATATGAGGGACTTCTAGGATAGAGTTAGGGGCTCCAAATAGAATAGATTCGACGCATGTATCAATGCACAACAGTCAGCAAGACGAGAACTCACTAGACCAACATATGAGCATGTGACTATCCCTTCCATTATGAAGGAGAGTGTTGAGGTTGATACATTGTCGCCGATTAGTTTTCTCACCCAGATCCTCATACAACATACCAATCCTCTAGAACAAGGCGAGAATGACAAGTCTTTAGGGAGTAGAGTTCCACCTCATTATTGTCAGGCTTGCAGGTCACTCTATGGTTATGATCCCCTGCATAGTCAGGATGCAGGTGCCTAGGGTAAATCTGCAGATGATTAGATGGTGATGACAGATGCGCTCCTTCATGAGGCATTTGGCCTTAATAGTCAGATAAATATTAGCAAGTTCATTGAATTTAATTTATTATATTTCATTTTTGAAATGCAAGATTAACTAAATTAGTTGAATGATTATAATGAAATTTCAGGATTATAGTGTTCACTCTTTTTTTAGTGGTCCTCCACCTCCCTATTATGTGACCACATGTACTATAGAGGTATGTAACTAGTAAATAATTATAAATATTACATGTGAATAGCTAAACGTTATATGAATGGTATTATTATATCTCATTTTGGATGTTGAATAGGTTAATCTTGGAGCTTCAACAACAACACCTGCCAGTAGAGGTGGTCATCGAAGTTTCACTCAGGTAATATAGAATATTTATAATTTTAAAATTTTAAAATTATATTTCATAATTAAATAATGTTTAATGAATTGAAGGTTCTAGATAGTTTATAAGTATGATTCAAGTACTTTTAAATTAATTTTATTTTAGGTTGTTATGCACTTTATAATCTATGAATTCAATTTTTTTAATGTTGTTGACCTCAAAAAATATAGACTAGTGGAATCACTAGCTTGTAGCTTACCATTTCACTCTTATCATCCTAACTATCATCACTAGCTTGTAGCATACCATCTCTCTGCTCACTGTTGGGCTCATAAATGTTGCTCAAGATATTGATCTTATTACTAATCTTATCATATGTTGACTATTCTTATCATGATGACTATTTTATTGCATTCATATATTATGGTTGTAGAATTTCATTTATACCTTTGAAGTGCTTGACATCATAGAGGACTACTCTCTTGCTTTGTTGATTATATACTCTTATCTTCTATCAATTATCTTCAATGGTATCTACTCCATAGACAAGGTACTGTCCACTTATCATTTAGAAATATATACCCTCTTTCCATCCCTTTACAAGGACTATCCTCTATGAGTATGATATTAAAAGGGCACCCTCAACCCGTAAACCCTTAATCCCTCAATCCTCTACCCTATACATTAAACCCTCAACCCTCAACCCTATAAATTAAACCCTCAACTCTATACCCTCAAACCTTAAACCATTAAAACCTCTACCCTCTACCCTAATCCCTTGAACCTATACCTTAAACCCTTAATACATAAAACTCTCAATCCTTAAAAACTCAACCCTTAAACCATTATTCCCTCAACCCTCAACCCTTAGACCCTCAAATCTTAAACCCTTAATCCCTCAACCCTCAACCCTCTACCCTCTACTCTATACATTAAACCATCAACCCTAATCCCTCGACCCTATACCTTAAGAACTTAATCCCTCCACCCTTAATCCCTCAACCCTCAACTGTAAACCCTTTACCCTATACATTAGACCCTCAACCCTATACCATAAACCCTAAACCCTCAACCCTCGACCCTCGACCCTACTCCTTCAACCCTCAACCCTTAATACCTAATCCCTCAACCCTCTACCCTATACATTAGACCCTCAACCCCAATCCCTCAACCCTATACCTTAAATCCTCAACCCTCAACCTTTAGTCTCAACCCTTAAAATCTCAACCCTATACATTAAACCCTCAACCCTATACCTTAAACCCTAATCTATTAACCCTCAAACCTCAAACCCTCAACCCACAACCCTAATCCCTCAACCCTTAACCCTTAAACCTAAACCCTCAACCCTAATAGGACCAAACCTTAAACCCTAAACCCTAAACCCTCAACTCTCAACCCTCAACCCTCAACTCTATAGATTAAACCCTAATCCCTCCACCCTCAACCCTAATCCCTATCCCTAAACCCTCAACCCTTAACCCTCAACCCTTAAACCCTCAACCCTAAACCCTCAACTGTAAACCATCTACACTATACATTATACCCTCAACCCTATACATTAAAACCTAAACCCTCAAACCTTGACCCTAATCCCTCAACCCTATGCATGAAACCCTAAACCCTCAACCCTAATCCCTCAACCCTCAAACCTCTACCCTAAATATTAAACCCTCAACCCTAATACATCAAACCTATACCTTAAACCCTAACACCTCAACCCTCAAACCTTAAACCTTCAAAACTTAAACCTTAATCCCTTAAACCCTCAATCCTTAAACCCTAAACCCTTGACCCTTAAACCCTAAACCCTTAAGCCCTCAACCCTTAAGCCCTAATCCTTTAACCCTCAACCCTCAATCCTATCCCTAAAGCCTCAATACTCAACCATTAAACCTTAAACCCTACAAACCATCTACCCTATACATTAGACCCTCAACCCTATACCTTAAATCCTCAAGCCTCAACCCTTAATACCTTAAACACTCAACCCTCAATCGTCAACCCTATAAACCCTCTAAACTATACATTAGACCCTCAACCCTATACCATAAACCCCCAAACTTGGACCCTAATCCCTCAATCTATACCCTAAACCCTCAACCCTCGACCCTAATCCCTCAACCCTATACCTTAAATCCTCAATCGTCAACCCTTAAACCATCAACCCTTAATCCCTTAAACCCTCAACCCTCAATACTCAACCCTTTAAAACCTCTACCTTATATATTAGACCCTCATCCCTAATCCCTCAACCCTATACCCTAAACCCTCAACCATTGACCCTAATCCCTCAATCCTCAACCCTCAACCCTATACTTTAGAACCTCAACCCTATACCTTAAATCCTCAACCCTTAATTCTTAAACCCTCAAATCTAATCCCTTAAACCCTCAACCCTATAAACCCTCTACCCTATACATTAGACCCTCAACCCTAATACCTCAACCCTATACCCTAAACCCTCAACCCTCGAACCTAATCCTTCAACCCTCAACCCTTAAACCCTTAAACCCTCAAACCTCAACCCTTAAACCCTCAAACCTATACTTTAAATCCTCAACCCTCGACCCTTAAACCCTCGACCATTAATCCCTCAACCCTTAAACCCTATACTCTCAACCCTTAAACCCTTAAACCCTAAACCCTTAAATCCTATACCCTCAACCCTCAATCCACTACCCTATACATTAAAAACTCAACCATAATCCCTTGAACCTATACCTTAAACCCTTAATCCCTCAAACCTCAAACCTCAACCCTTAACCCTTAAACCTTAAACTGTGAAATCCTAAACCCTCATCCATCAACCCTTAAACCTTAAACCATAAACCATTAAACCCTCAGCCTTATACCTTAAATCCTCAACCCTCAACCCTTAAACCCTATACTCTTGACCCTTAAACCCTATACCCTCAACCCTAATCCATCGACCCTATACCTTAGACCATTAATCCTTCAACCCTCAACCCTTAACCCCTCAACCTTTAAACCATCGATCCCTTAATCTTCAAGTGTAAACCCTCTACCCTATACATTATACCCACAAACCTATACCTTAAATTATAAACCCTCAAGCCTTGACCCTAATCCCTCAATAGTCAACCCTTAAACCCTAATCCCTCAACCCTCAACCCTCTACCCTCTACACTATACATTAAACCCTCAACCCTAATCCCTCGACCCTATACCTTAAACCTTTAATACATTAATCCCTCAACCCTTAAATTATCAATCCCTCAACCCTGAACCCTGAACCCTTAAATCCTTAATCCCTCAACCCTCTACCCTATACATTAAACCCTCAACCTTCAACCCTCTACACTATAAATTAAAGCCTCATCCCTAATCCCTCAACCCTATTCCCTCAACCCTTAAACCTTTAAACCCTTAAACCCTCTACCCTCTACCCTATACATTAAACCCTCAACCCTAATCCCTCAAACCTATACCTTAAACTCTTAATACATTAATCTCTCAATCCTTAAACCATTAGTTCCTCAACCCTCAACCCTTAGACCCTCAAATCTTAAACCCTTAATCCATCATCCATCAACCGTCAAGCCTCAACCCTATACATTAAACCCTTGAACCTCTACTCTATACATTAAACCCTCAACCCTAATCCATCGACCCTATACCTTAAGACCTTAATCCCTCAACCCTTAAACCCTTAATCTATCAATCCTCAACTATAAACCCTTTACCCCATACATTATACCCTCAACCCTAATCTCTCAACCCTATACCTTAAACCCTAAACCCTCAACCCTTGACCCTAATCTCTCAACCCTCAACCCTTAAACCCTAATCCCTTAACCTTCAACCCTTAAAACCTAAACCCTCTACCCTATACATTAGACCCTCAACCCTAATCCCTCAACCTTATACCTTAGATCCTCAACCTTCAACCTTTAACCTCAACACTTAAATCCTATACCTATACATTAAACCCTCAACCCTAATCCCTCAACCGTATACCTTAAACCCTAATATCTTAACCCTCAACCCTTAAAACCTAATCCATTAAACCATCAATCCACAATCCTAATTCCTCAACCCTCAACCCTTACAACCTCAAACCTTAAACCCTAAACCCTCAACCCTCAAACCTTAAACCCTCAACTCTCAACCCTTAAAACCTCAACCCTCAACCCTCAACTCTATAACTTAAACCCTAATCCCTCAACCCTCAACCCTTAAACCCTAATCCCTCAACCCTTAACTCTCAACCCTTAAACCCTCAACCCTCAAATCTCAATTGTAAACCCTCTACCCTATACATTATACCCTCAACCCTATACATTAAACCCTAAACGCTCAAACCTTGACCCTAATCCCTCAAATCTATGCATTAAACCCTCAACCCTAATTCCTCAACCCTCAACCCTCAACCCACACCCCTCTACCCTATACATTAAACCCTCAAACCTAATACATCAACCCTATACATTAAACCCTAACCCCTTAACCCTTGACCCTTAAACCCTCAAAAATTAAACCCTAATCCTTTAAAACCTCAACCCTTAAACCCTAAACCCTTGACCCTTAAACCCTAAACCCTTAAGCCCTTAAACCCTCAACCCTTAAACCCTAATTCCTTAACCCTCATCACTAAAACCTATCCCTAAAGCCTCAACCATCAACCCTTAAACCTTAAACCCTATAAACCCTCTACCATATACATTAGACCCTCAACCCTAGTCCCTCAACCCTATACCTTAAATCCTCAACCCTCAACCTTTAATGCCTTAAACACTCAACCCTCAATCGTCAATTGTATAAACCCTCTAACCTATACATTAGACCCTCAATCCTATACCCTAAACCCTCAACCCTAGAACCTAATCCCTCAATCTATACTCTAAATGCTCAAACCTCAACCGTAATCCCTCAACCCTATACCTTAAATCATCAACCATAAACCATTAAACCCTCAACCCTTAATCCCTTAAACCCTCAACCCTATAAAACCTCTACCTTATATATTATACCCTCATCCTCCCTAATCCCTTAACCCTATACCCTAAACTCTTAACCATCAACCCTGATCCATCAACCGTCAACCCTGAAATTTAAGCCCTCTACCTTATACATTAGACTCTCAACCCTAATACCTCAACCCTATAGCTTAAATCCTCAACCCTCAACCTTTAAAGCCTCAGATGATGCAAGTAGAGACTCCTCCCAATGTTGATAGGGAAATGGAGCATGGTGTCTCTACTACAATAGACATCTCGATGCCTTTGATAGGGGTATGAGGCAGATTAGTAAATTTCAAATTACATTCGTTGTTATAGTTGTTTATTATTGAAAAATTAAATGATTATTGAGTTGTAGTTTAATTTCTATCTGGATGGTTTCTATAGGACTTTGGAATTCCACAACCTGAGCATTCCACTATTGCAAACGAGGAGAGAGATCATTTGGCAGCAGTAAGTGATTATTTTGTTAAATATTTTATTTTTTATAATGTAAGTTTTATATATTAATGTTTATAATTTTTATTGTAATAGGTACAACTCCATGAAGAATTAAATAGGAGGAGCATCCCTCGATTTTGAAGTAGACCATTTTCATATGCATCTCCACCCCCCCAATGATCAAAGGTCACCCATGATCTATTTTCTTCACCTAGAGGGGAATGACTTTTTATTGGGGTCCTTTGTTGTATTCCTATATGATTTTTTTTGACATATATTTTGTATTGCATATACATGAAATTGTATGCCTATATGGCTATTTTGTATATATCTTATACTTATATCAACATATATTGATGTATGCCTATATGGCTATTTGGTTAATATACATATTTTTTATTGATGGTGTCCATATTTGCATATAAATCCATGCTTCAATGGATATTTATAGATGGTTTAATTCAAATATTTAAAATCCAAGTGTATTCCATTCTTCATAACTTATTTCACATTAATTTCACCTATATTTGTTGGTTAATTATTAACTTTCCTACACCATTATGTGTTTGTGGTCTTCGATGACATTTTTTTGGCATATAGTTATGGAATCAAGTTTTATTCAAGACAAAGTAAAAATAATTTATAGTACATTTCCAATAATTTTATTCAAGTATATTCAAGTACCCATCCAATAAATTACCCATCCTCTAGTTGGTTGATCAATACTTCAAATTTGGAGACGTATTCTTCATGCCCACACTTTCCTTCATCTCAAAATTTTCTTTTCCTATATTGACCAAAACGTTTATGACTACATTGAGTTCAAGCAATAGAGGAGACTAGTTCTTTGGTGTAGATTATTTAGTCATAAGATTATAAAGACACCTATGTTGACCAAAAATCATAAAGTGGACTCATTCTATAGCTACCCAACATGTTTGAATTATCAATTTACCCCTAGGAGATGAATAATATAAACAATGCCTCTCAACAACTTTTTACTAAATGCAACCACTTTTTGGAAACATTATTTCCATAGTGGAATAACTTGAATATATGAAAAATTGAGGGAGGTTATTGTAAAGAGACCCTACATGACCTTATACCTTCACACAAAATGTTTCTAAGAGCCACACTTTCTGAGTAATAGCTCATCAAAGTTTGTTTCCTTTTCGTACTTTGGTCTCTTAAGAGAAATCACCAGTGCAATGTAGTCTAAAATGTTTTGGCATGCTAGGGTGCAAAAAAAGACCTTTCCTAGCATAAAACTACCCACCCTAACATGTTGGAACTGTCGATTTGGTCACATGATGAACAAAACAAAAATTACACCACCTTGCAACTTTACATTGCATGCATCTGGCACTTTTTTCATCAATTGAAAACTTGTCACCACAGGAAAATCGATTGGAGATATGAAAAATTGGGAGAGGTTATTGAAGAGGGACCCTACATGACCCTATACCTTTATAAAAAATGTTTCTAAGTTCCATGATGTGTTGGAACTGTCAGTTTGGTCGCACGACCAACATAACGAAAATTACACCACCTTGCAACTTTACATTGCATGCATTTGACTCTTTTTCCATCAACTGAAAACTTGTCACCATGGGAAAATGGATTGGAGATATGAAAATAAGAGAGATTTTATTGTATAGGGACCCTATGTGACCTTGCACCTTTAGGAAAAATATTTCTAAGTTCCATGATTTTCGAGTAACAACTTGTCAAAGATTGTTTCCCTTTCACACTTTGGTCTCTTAAGAGAAATCATTGGTGCAATGTAGCCCAAAAGGTTCCAACATGATGGGGTGTAAAATAGGACCTTTCCTAGCATAAACCTAACTGCCTAAATTTTTTGGAACAATTGGTTTGGTTGCACGATGAAAAATACAAAAAATACACCACCTTGCAACTTTACACTGCATGCATTTGACGCTTTTTCCATCGACTAAAAACTTATCACCACAGGAAAATGGATTGGATGTATGAAAAGATGAGAGAGGTTATTATAGAGGGATGCTACATGACCCTATAACTTTATATGGAATGTTTCTAAGTGCCATGGTTTTCGAGTAACAACTCGTCAAAGTTTGTTTCCCTTTCACACTTTGGTCTCAAGATAAATCACCGATGTAATGTAGACCAGAAGGTTCTGACATGATGAGGTGCAAAACATGACCTTTCCTAGCATAAAACTACCCACCCAGACATGTTGGAACCATCAATTTGGTCGTACAATGAACATAATGAAAATTACACCACCTTGTAACTTTACATTGCATGCATTTGACGCTTTTTCCATCGATTGAAAACTTGCTACCATGGGCAAATGGATTGAAGGTATAAAAATTGAGAAAACTTATTGTAGAGGGACCCTATGTGACCTTATACCTTTAGACTAAATGTTTCTAAGTACCATGGTTTTTGAGTAACAACTTGTCAAAGTTTGTTTCCCTTTCATACTTTGGTCTCTTAAGAGAAATCATCGGTGCAATGTATCTTAGAAGGTTTCAAGGGTGCAAAACAAGACCTTGCCTAGAATAAACCCACCCATCCAGACATGTTAAAATTTTCAGTTTGGTCACATGATGAATATAAAAAAAATACACCACCTTGCAACTTTACACTGCACACATTTGACACTTTTTCCATCGACTAAAAACTTGTCACCACAGGAAAATGGATTGGAGGTATGAAAAACTGAGAGAGGTTATTGTACAGGGATCCTATGTGACCCTATACCTTAAAATATAATGTTTCTAAGTTCCACAATTTCCAAGTAACAACTTGTCAAATTTTGTTTCCCTTTCTCACTTTGGTCTCTTAAGAGAAATCGTTGATGCAATGTACCCCGAAAGGTTCTGGCATGCAGGGGTACGAAACAAGAACTTTCATAGAATAAACCCACCCATCCAAATGTGTTGGAACTATTAGTTTGGACCCACAACAAACATAATTTTTTTTACACCACCTTGCAACTTTACACTACATGCATCTGACGTTTTTTCCATCAATTGAAAGCTTGTCACCACAGGCAAATGGATTGGAGGTATAAAAAACTGAGAGGTTATTGTAGAGGGACCCTACATGACCTTGTACCTTCAAATGAAATGTTTCTAAGTGCCATGATTTTTGAGTAACATCTCATCAATTTTTTTTTACCTTTTACAATTTGGTCTCTTAAGAGAAATCACTAGTGCAATGTACCCCAAAACGTTCTAGCATGCAGGGGTGTAAAACAGGGTCTTTGAGCTGGTCAGAGAGTATGCATAGTGGTGAAGGCTTTAAAAGAATGATTAGTTAATTAAATTTCTTCTTGTGAATGCCAATAAGATGTTCAAATCCAGGGCTTACAAATTCTAACTAGTTTCTATAAATGAAGGCTTAAATGACTTAGTTGATGAAGATTATGTTTTGATTTGTAGATTTTAGATAGGATACCATTTAAACTTATAGTTTTTTGAATATTATATAGTAAGGTAAGGGAACTAATAGAATGGAATTTTTAGAGCACAACATTATAAATATGATTTGATTTTCTACATAAGCAAAGTTGAAATGTGATAGCGAAAGGTCTCACTATCAAATGGTCATTCCCAAGTGCTAGGTGCTAATATTGCTAATCAACTTGGCAAGAACCTAAATATGAACTCTACAACTGAAATTGAATAAATAAAAGTGCATGATTACCCTATATTAGAGTAGAATCTTAAAAATAGCAAGAATAAAATGAAGACAAAAAATAATACGGTTATTGCAAATGATCATCTTTTTCAAAAAAATGTGAATGTACCTTGATGCTAATCTACTATGTACCTACACATTATATCATACTTGTTTACCCTTATTGGGAGTAAACTTCTATGTCTTGATGATTAGCTATTCTATATGATTTTCTATTTACCGCCACTAAGGGAACCACATCATGTCATTTTCACTTGATAGTGAAATGCAACAAAAGATGGTGAATATAATTTTTATCACAACAAAGTCCACTATGTGCCATTTTAAATAGACCTACCATAAATATACATATAATCTACCCGATATTCACTAACATGTATAAATGTAACAACAAGAAAATGAGAAACTTTAACTTAAAGAGGGGTAGTAAGTCCTTCCTATACCATATAAAATTTGGAACTAAAACATAAGTAAATTTGAAATGTGATAGCGAAAGGTATAATTATCAACTGAAATACATTAATATCAATACCATGACTTTAAAAATTCAATGTGCATACTTTCAAATTAATCCAATGAACCGTCCATGTATACTCTACTCTTTATTGTGTCAAGTATTACCTCATGGTCATACTCAAGTACCTTCCACAAGTTCTTGTTCAAAGGTCTACCCCCATATTTGATCAAATGAACATTGGATGCCACGAAAATGTTTGAGTAATGAAGAATCTTTTGATGCATGTCAAAGTCCTAAAATATCCAAACATTAACACTCTTAACTGGGTAGCTTCTACGCCATGTTCTAGTAACAACTACTGAGCCTTTAGGGTATTCGATGTTTTCTCCATCTGTAACTAGGGCCTCCATATTTTTGGCCTCAACACAATGACACAAGGAATAATTTGTACCCTCTTCATTGTCTTCATCTGTAATAACTGCATAAACATGCCTTGCATTGATATGTGCAAAAAATTAGATGAATTTAGTCAACATTATAAAAACACTACAAAGTAAGATAACATTAGGAATTTCAAAAACTATGCAAGTAGATATATTACCTGGTTGAACTAGACCTGATATGTGATCAAATTCAACCAATGATTCCATATATGTTAGTTCTAGTGTCGTTGGGAGCCAATACGTGTCAAGTAGGCATAGAAATCTTAAGCACCATTTGTCAACCCACTGCTTTGACTCACACTCATTCCAGGCTTGAATCATACATGAAGAACAAAATCATGCCATATTTTGCATATGGATACTCCATGAACCTGCATTAGAGATTTTGAAAGAGTGTAGCTCACTTGATCCTGTCAGTATACAACAATCCTCATATTGTGCAATGTTAGTATCATTTATCAACCAAAAAATTATATGAATTGAAGACTTACCTTCATTTCCTCGACCCATCAAAGCATTACACCACTCGATGATTGATTTTTCATTTGTCAACTTTGCATTGTCTTTATACTTTAATTCTTCTCGTGTTATGGCTCTTTTAATACATGCTCTTGCACCATCATGCTCCTCCTTTCCATACCCGACCTCACAAAAGTTCCACATATGTTGAACACCTATAATATTATACATCCTTCTTAACCAATAGAACATCTACGAGTTCTTGAATTGTGATGCAAAATTATCTGACCATATGATATGCTGGCGGAACGCTATGCCCCTTCTAAAATAATAATTATAGAACACCTAAAAGTAACCTTGTACGAACTCTATAGAATGTGTGTGTTCATCACTGATATAAAAATGATACTCCCTTATGATCCTTCTATCATCATCTTATTTTCATTGGCATGAATGAATGCTATGTGGACAAATATATCAACCTATGTGGAGTTGTAATACTATGATTACACCTCATGTTGTGGCTGTAGACCATAGTTTTCTACAAAGCCGATGATTGAAACAATTCTACCAAGTGGAAATGTGTCCTTGCATAAGTTGAATTGCAATTCCAACCATCAAGCTCTATGGGTATGCCTTGCATAGTCATACACTATACTATCATGAAATATAGACATAAACTGATATACTAGAATCTTCTGAATAAACAAATTGCACCTTTTTGTTTCTTTACCATATTTTGTATTGTAGGCCACTATCTTGTACTTTCCAAATTCTACTAGTTCATTTCCAATAGCATGTGTACTTTCTATATGTCCACATATTGGAATAGGTTGCAAGCCAAAACAATATTGACATGTGCCATCCAAGCATAATTTCTTGTAGAATAATTGACCTTCCTCTCTTTCACATAATTTTTTTGGTATGAAGTCTCTTGAAGATGTAGGTGGGTCATGTATACCACAGTCCTGCAAAACATTGTTAGTTTGTAAATCTAAACATATAGATCGATACAAATTAAAATGGCTAAAAAACTCAATATGTACTCTAAACAACAAGTAGCGTGATTTGTTTTGACATAGAAAGGTTTAAAATTTCAAAATATCTTTAAATTTTTTTAACTTGAGGATACATTTCTAGAAATTTACTAAAAAATTGTACTTGAGTCATATCTAAAACATTCTTTGGATGTGGCTCACGATTTTGAATACCAATTCCCCTTCTTACCACATCCCTTTGATTTAGAGATACGCTTGTGTTATTATTCCAAAAGTATTCAATTAGTGGTCTCAATGCTTCAACAATTGGTTTATATTTTCATGGTAGTCTCCTTGAGAATGCCCACAATTCATTGTCATCGGTGTCCTCAATTCTTTGGCACCCTCCAACAACTCTTGATAATGTTTTTCTATTTATTCTCAATGCTTGACTTGTATTTCTAATGAGACAAGCTTTCTTCATTTGATTCTTATTATTATTGATGTAATGACATGTCATGTGACATTACTATCTTCGGTGCCTGAGGTGTTACCCACACTCTCATATGCACTCATTAGATTCTTCAAAATAGATTTTTCACTTGAAACCTCTGATGTTCTCACCCAAAGAATCTTCATAATGGACCTATACTTTAGATTTCTCATCATTTCAAAAAAATAGTTGACATCTTTTAGTCTCATTTACTTTTTCAAAGAATACTCTCCAAATCTTATGAGCATATCTTCTACAAGTATGTTTTGGAATCTTATCTTCCATCGGCTGCAAGATATTCTCATTAATATCAATCAAAAACTTGGGCTTTCTATGCAAAATTCTAGGATGTGTTCTCAAAGGAAATTTTTCCTCAACATTAATAATTTCATAAGTATTTAAATGAGATGGGATAGATGGCATACCTTCAATCAGAGATGGAATAGATGACGCACCTTTAATTTGAGATGGGAAAGATGACATACCTCCTTATTCACATTGAGTGATGATGTACTTTCAACTTGAGATGTGGTAGATGGTGTCCCTCCATCTTGACTTGCGGTAGAGGACGTGTCACCAACTGCGGGATTCAAATATCTCATTGCACAAAGTTTTTGCGTTCATTCCCTTTGTGCCACTAATATCATTTCTCTCATTTATGGTTCATGTTCCTCTTCAATTGGCATGTCTTTTACTATCATGTCCAATTTCCTCTTCTCACGAAGTTGCCTCATATGGTATTTTCTCTTTGCATTCTTATCATCTTTCTCATTGTGTGTTGGTTTAATCCTTGATCATTTCCTTGGCATAATGAAGAATTTTATCTGTAGCATGAAAAAGAGGTAAATATTAGTTCCACCATAGTACTATAGAGTAAATAAATAACTTACACAAATATGAAATTTATCATTAAATTAAGATACACACAATATATGATAGTCCAAAAGAGGCATGAGGAGGGAACACAAAGGGAATGAAGAGGGTAGAAAAGCGCATGAGGACATTGATCAAACCATCAAACCAACATAAGAGGTGTGGACATTGATAAAGTTTGACAAAAAAGAAGAAGTTAATTATCTTTGAAAAGTGGGGTTCTCAAGGAACATAAACTAAAAACACTTCCAAACATAAGGGCATAATTAGGAAAGATAGAGGACAAGGAAAAAAATTCCATCTAGGTCTACTAGTCATGCCATGTCCTTATATGGATTTGGCACCTTTGGCCAAAGTGTTTGGGGGATTGGTTATCACACTCGTTTAATGCTTTCATTTTGATGTAGGGTAACCCCAAGTATGGAATTTTTTTTCTAATACTATAAGTCATTAGTAGGTTTTTTATGGTTCCCAATGTCATCTCATGTTGTGGCTCTATTTATCAAATATATTTATTATGATGTGTAAGTTGCTCATTATATTTCTTTACCACATCCTATTAATATAGATATTCAAAAAATAACATTGACCCTAAAAAGACTAAAGAACCTTCAAAGTCAATTAGATGCACCAACCTTGTAGGAGAGTTTGACTTCAGTTTGGGAAAGTTTAATCCAAATTTATTTTTGTTTAGAGGCATTTTTGGACATTTACCAACATTTTCAATGATCCATCCTTCAAATCTATCCTTTTAGGACTTAATTGATACCATCTTCCATCTCTTATTATTGGTTCCTATCATCATAAGACAATAACAAAAAAAATCTAAGCAATTATGGGGCATTGTATAGCCTCCATGGCATGTTTCTTTTTATCTCTAGCCACCAAACTTGCTAGATATTCACCATATGAGATTCCTACAACATATGGCAACTATACATTCATTTTTTCCAAACAAAACTTGAATATTGTAGGTCCAAAAATGTGCATATCAGTCAATTTAAGCTTCTCTAACAAGTAGAAAATTAAATAAAGACATTTTTAAGGTGATAAATTGGTCTCTAATTCAGATACATGCAATTTCAATATTCAGGGGCTTCATTTTTTAATATTTGTTTGTATTTGAGGATTTATTCACTTATTTCCAATCCTATCAAATTTTTTATTTGATTCTTGTGAGTATTGACTACTTAGATCTGAGCATAATTTCATATAAAAGGGTTTTGAGTTGGTTTGACATTTCATATCAGACCTTAACCAACATTTTCATTTGGATTATTTGTCATCTATAAGTGAATTTTGCTAGTTTGGGGCAAAGTTGAAGTTGTCTCCTAGCCATAGAGGGTTTGATAACAAGTTTCAAACAATTAGTTTCATTTTAAAGTTGAAGTGAATCCCATAAGTTTGACAAAATTGAAGTGTGTGACATGATTTCAAGAAGCATGGAAAAATTGCAAATGAAGCATAAATAATTTCAAATTTTATAGGATACATGGAATATGCATTTTAACAAAATATAATCTAATCCCTTAGAAAAATATAATGCATTTTTATTAAGGCTATGTATGTTGAGCACTCATAATTTTGAATACTTAGAAAAATCTAAACCCAAAATCAACATGATAACAAAATCAAAGCATTTTATTAAGCATTCATGATAAGAAGTGATAAAGAAACATAAGAGAATGAAGGAAAATGTAAAGAACATGTTTAAAGACTTTACATACCTTAAAATTAGAAATTTGATTGGAGAAACTACCCAATTATGTGTTTGTCTTTTTTTCTTCTTGCATCAAACTCCTTAATAATTTGAGATTTTCACAAACTTGCTTCCTTTTCAACATTTAATTGTATATAACTCTAATAGAATTACTAAAAACTATAGAATTAACCAATGTATAATGTTAAATTATAAAAATTCAATCATAATTAATATTGAAACACTACAAACATGAAAATTTGAGTTTATATAATCAAATTTGATGTAAAAAATCTATTATTTCTTCCTTCCTAAGTGGGAAAACTAGAAAAAGGTGGTGGAAATTTGGTGCAAAGATAGTGGAAAGTGTAAAAAATGCATGTGTTTTCCCCAACAACATGAAGAAGCATTTTTTGTCAGACCACACGTAGAAGCAAGAGAATAACAGAGCATGTGGGCCTGGATCACGAGTGTCCTACCTTTTTTACCATTTTTTTCTTGCTCTTAAAATGACCATATTTCAACTTTTCCAAAGCGAGCTCGCATTTTGAAAAAAATTATTTTGTAAAGGTTTTCTAACTATTATCATGTGTCAATAGAGGTTTGGGTTGATTTACATCAATGAGACCTTTTTTGACCAATTATGACATCTTGTAAATGCTACGTATGTCTCATTTTGTGTGTGATATGAAGTTTCACCATAATTCCCTATACACTAAAGTCTATACATTAACCCTCAACCCTACATCTTAAATCCCAAACCCTAAACACTATACCCTATATAGCTTAACACTATACCCTATACCCTACAACCTCAAACCTCTACCCTATATAGTAAACCCTAAACCCTACAACATCAACCCTCAACCATATACCTTAACCCTAAACCCTAAATCCTCAACCCTCAAACCTAATCCCTCAACCCACAACCCATAAAACCTAATTTGTTAACCCTCAACCCTAAATCCTATCTCTGAACCCTCAACCCTCAACCCTTAACCCTCAACTATAAACCATATACCTTATACATTAGACCCTCAACCCTATACCTTAAATCCCCAACCCTCAACCCTTAATCCCTTAATCCCTAAACCCTCAACCCTATAAACCCTGTACCCTAATATTAAACCCTCAACCTTAATCCCTCAACCCCACACCCTAAACCCTCAATCCTCGACCCTAATCCCTCAACCATAAACCCTTGATTGTAAACCCTCTACCCTATACATTGGACCCTCAACCCTAATCCCTCAACCCCATACCTTAAATCTTCAACCCTCAACCCTTAATCCCTTAAACCATCAACCATCAACCCTATAAACCCTCTATAGGCTATACATTAGACCCTCAAATCTATACCTTAAAATCCTCAACCCTTAACCCTTAATCCCTTAAACCCTCAACCATATACATTAGACCCTCAAACCTCAACTCTAATCCCTCAACCCTCAACCCTTAACTATAAACCCTCTACCCTATACATTAGACCCTCAACCCTAATCCCTAAACCCTATGTTGGCCTCCTACAATGATTCAACAACTAAGCCTTTACAACTATGATTCAAAGATTGGACATCTAACCTGAATGTATATCTCAATCATCATGAAGGTTCATTTAAATTTTCAATCAGGGATGTAAACTTGAAATGGGCTAGCACTATATGTGCACTAGGAATCCAAAGTAGCCATATCTATCCTAGAACTTAGAAACACACAATGCTGAAAGTAAATTTCTTGAAAGGAAATAACATAAATGTTGAACATCAACCAATAACTAGATCAAGATGAAATGCATGAAAAAAATGAAAATTTGAGCAACAAATAGGAAACTACTTTGTTTGCTTTGGCTATAGGAACAATCACATAATAGAATTCTACTGGTTGTAGGAACAGTCAGTGCCATATTCTTAACTAATTACTAAACAAAAAAATACTGACTAAGCTAAAGGACAAAATACTCACCAAGTGGGCCCCCTTGGATAAGTATTCCCTAAGACTAAGATAAACTCAGATGCATGAATTTATAACTTCATAAAAACATGAGTACAATCAACATAGCTGAATCGTAGAAAAATTAAGAATGCAAGTACATCAATGAGTTAACATTCTTCAACTCCAGCAAGCTCAAAAGGAATATCAGAGTCCTTATTTATCCAACCACCTAGCAAGGCGGTCAACCCTAGCAAACATGGAGGATGCCACATTAGGGAAAGCGTGGAAGAGAGAAAGGGCGGCTACACATGCATAAAACTTGTTAGGCATGATTGCCTTAACTTGAATCTAGAACAAAAATAATGCCAACGCATGCTCAACAAAGTTTAAGACCATTACAAGGTGGTTAAAATCCGATGCATGAGGAATCTTTAGCCACCAAGAGTCTTCTCTCCATAAATGACCACCTTGTTGACCGATATGGCACACGTCCAGCTGTCGAAATCTTCTTGAATTATAGTCTCAAATTATCTACATGACAATGTTAGCACACACAACAACTGCATATCCATAATCATCTCAAAGTGATTCATTAATCACACCCAAAATTAACACAAACAATCCACATAGCATATCAATATCATTTGAAAGCTTACAAAAATAGATTTATGTCCAAGGTCTATGGTTTAAGGAAATACCATGAAAAGATCAACTCCCAAGCATCAAAGTCTTATGTTATTACATAAAATGGACAACAACCCCATCAATAATTAAAACATAAACTAGACTCATTGTCCCCTAACCTAATGTCTTGTTGGTCCTCTAGGAGGGAAAGAGTTGTGCTTTTGTTTGGTCAATGCTCTGAAGTTGGAAACTGCAAGCTGTCCCACATCAGTTTTTGATGTATCTAAATTAGGATTCCAATAGAACCCTCGTTTCCTTTCCATCCTGCTCCATCTCTGCCTTTCATCAGCAATGTCATACCTTTAAAACATGTAGTTTAGCATTGGACACAATAGAATAAGATGCTGAAAAATTAGTGGAAGCCAAAATTTCCCTTTTGTTCTTTCGAGTTGAATATACCTATCAATTATTTTGAGTGTTGAAACATAGTTGTGCATGGAATGAGGCTCTTCTTGTTTCCAATCATTAGATAGGGTATTCCATCTCTATGAGAGGTATCCCATCATAGAGTCTCCTATGGTTTTTTCCATTTCTTCATATGCTTTATACACTGCCTCTCTCTTAGGCAGGACCCTACAACTATAGCTTGGCCAGTATAAAATTTTGTGCCAATCATTAAAAATTTCTCCTGGATGCCTAGAATCAACCCTAATGGGTAGGGGAATGTTGGATTCAACTTTCCTGTAAGTCCTGTATTGCCTTCCCTAGCTTACTTCATTTTGTATCCAAGACATGAATTCTCTTAGTTGGACTTCTCCAACATATAAAAATGGATTTCAATCATTGTCTTTGGTCACAACATAATTATGTAAATAAAATTCACACAAAAAAAAATTCATCTCAGGGGGGACAATCCAAAAAGCATTGAAAAATTCAATAGGGGTTTCAATTGAGGGGTTCAAACTTGAAACAATCTTTGCAAACCTAAAAGAAAGATGCTTCTCTTTTAAATACAAAGCATATAATCTTGGAGGAGCTCTACATTCCAACATCTGTGGCACTAAAGTTTTCATGTCATCCACCTTCTTCTTTAAAACAACAATTTCTTTATCTTATCCTCAATCTCCTCATCTTTTTGTTCAATTTCTTTCTTCAACCTACATTTTTTTGCCTTCCATTCTTCTTCTCTTCTTTGTACTTCCTTCAACAAGTTCAAAATTACTATATTCATTGAAAAATCATAGGGCCTATGTACCCCTACTATTATTTTACTTGGCACTTGTGCTTGTCCTTGGTAGAGTACCATCTGCAGGGTTTCTGCTTGCTTAACCAATTCTAGCTGCAGGGGTGCTCTCAACTCAAGTTGCAAGGTCTCTTGTTCTTATTCATGCTCATGCTCATGTTGCAGGAACTCTTACTATAGGAAGTCTGTATTTTCTTCACATGCCTGGTTTTCAACTTGCTCAACAATATTTGCAAGGTCTGCCAATGTCATGCTTGTTGCTTACTTAAATACATCCTTCTCCTTCACCTTCACCTACTCCATTGGAGCTTTTGTATCCTCCCATGGAAATTTTCCAAGTTTATGGCTTCCCTTGGGAGATACCCCAATGGATGGCCCAACTGAATTTGATTTTTTGGGAGGGTTTCTTCATTTTTCCTTTGTTGCAAGAGGAACAATGTCAACTTTCCATTTCCTAGAGCTTGGCACTTCCTTTTCTGCCCATTTCACTTTATATTTTCCTTCCTTTAGCTTTGCCTTCTTCTTCTAAGCCCTAGTTTTGGGTTCCCAAAGGAACCTCATCATCAGAATCAGGAAAGGAACTCTCCTTGTCAGAGTGCTCTGCCTCAGAAGAGCTGATCTCAATAGCTTGCATGGCTGCAAGAGGATTTCCACTAGGGCTTGCATCAGAATTTGAGGTACCAATAGTGGCCCCAACATTGCTCCTTCTCCTCCCAACCCTATGAGGTTGAGGCAAAACCCTTGGTTGCAAATGCTTTGGTCTAATTTGATCAATTCTCAAAAATTCCTCCCAAAAAATATTGGACACATCATGCAAAGATTTTTCAAATAATAATTTAATTAGGCAATGGTGGGAAACAAAATCTTCCCTACCTTTCTGAGTTTCAGCTACCATGATCGAAAAAAGGTTGTACAACATGTTGGGCACATTCATTCTCCTTCTATGCCTCATCTGGTTCAAAAGCTTAAAATGCACGAAATGCAAATTTGACTGGAGAACTTTGTAGGTGATATACTTGACAACATAAATAGTTGCTTGCCTCCATAGGTCAGACAAAGAAGTCCTCTTTGCTCCTTGTTTGTCTATGCTCAATAGAGGGTCATTGGGTTCTATAAATTTAGCCCTAGCCAACCTAGCATCCCTAGCAACAGGGTAATTTTCACCTTCGGTAGGCAACCCTGTAAATTCTACAATTATTTACTTTGTAGCTATGAATTCCAACCCTTTTACTATGGTTTTCCCTTTGGACAATGTCTAAGCGAATTCTAATGCAACTCCTTCGTCGAAGCCATCCATCTTTAAGAAATAGTCTAGCCATCCAAAGTTTCTAAACTTAGCTAGGCAAAGCGCATCCTGCAATAACATGTCGTGAACTGTGGGTTCATTTTGAATCAACCCACCACCCATTGTCTGCAATCAAACAATTACTCTACAAAAAATTTCTTCCTGCAATTCCTATCTGGAAACAAACTTTTTCTTCTTGCAACTCTTGTCTGGAAACCAAACTTTTTCTTCCTACAACTCTGCTAAATTCTAATGTTGGTATCGATTGAATTTTACCTTTTGGCTTAGGAATGTTACAAGAGTAATTAAGGAAATTAAGGAAATAAAAGAGTAATAAATGAAGGGCATTAAGGAAAACAATGACATAGGATTTGTATTTTGCACATACGAGCCGTCACCTCAAAATTCAAATTGGCTCAATCACCTAAATCTTGCTGACATCAATCAGTATGGACAAACATGCAAACATGGCATTGACATGTCCCCCCCCAACCTAAATTTGCACATGTGTCCTCACATGTGAGGTGGAATGATGATTTGACAGGGGTGAAAATAATTTGCATTTTATAGTGAACATTCATATTAATTCAAAATAATTAAATAAATGCACTAGAAGACAATTAAGATATAAAAATTAATGTACACGTACCTGAATTCATACCTAAATTCGTAGAAGATATATTGCAAATATCATGGAGAAATTATCAGTCATTTTGAAGAAATTAGCTAAGAAATTAATGAAATGATGATGGTGAGGTGGAAGAGAGAGAAAGGTGGAATGAATGGGCGAATGGGTGAAGAAGTGGACCCCCACAAAGTGGGAATCTTTTTTATGGCAAGTTACGTACCTTAATCATCTAGAAGAAGGGATGCTAGGTCTACTTCCTTTGGCTATAGGAAGTTCAGGTGTTGCATGCTAAGTGAATTGTTGCAGGAACTCCTCCTTAGAAGTTGGCTTGTGATACAATCGTAGGCGATGAACATTCACTAGAAGCTTAAACCTGGTAGGATCAATGGTAGTAAGTTGAACAACATCATTGGAAAATACTTTAGCCACCTCATAAGGTCCAAGCCACCTTGTTTGCAATTTTCCTACATTATCCTGATATCTTGAGTCATAGAGAAGTTCCCAATCTCCAGGATGAAATTTATTATCCTTGATAAATTTATCATGCCACTTTATTTATTGATTCTGCACTACTTCTGTGTGATGTAAAGTTTCCTTCCTCGTCTCATCCAAAGCATTCAGCTACATGATTTTATCTCTTTGTGCTTCAGAAATATCCATGCCAAATTCAACTGCAGTTCTAAGAGTCTTATACTCAAATTCAATGGGCATCATGGCTGTCTTTCCATACAAGAACTCAAATGGAGTGAATCCTATTGTTGTTTTCCAGGTGGTTCTATAAGCCCAAACAACTTCTGGTAACCTGCTTGCTCAATCCTTTTTATGGATAACCACTTTTTTGGTTAGGATGGCTACAATTTCTTTGTTAGTTGCCTCAACTTGGCCATTGTCCTAGGGGTGATAAGGACTAAACTTCCTATGCCTAATGTTGTACTCATTGACTAGTGTTGTAACAAGGGTTGAATTAAATTGAGTCCCTTGATCAATCAGTATCTCTCTTGGAATCCCATACCATGTGAGAATTTCTTCATACATAAATTCTGCATCCTTATTATCTCTTGAATGCTTCATGGCCTTAACTTCTACCCATTTGGTTACATAATTAGTGCATACTAAAATTTAGGATTTACCTTTTGATGGAGGATCAATAGGTCCTACAAAATCCAACCCCCACTTATCAAATGGTCTAATTACTATCTGGGGAAAAAGTGGCATCGCATCAGATTTTGTTGGCTATCCCATCCTTTGGCATTAATCACACTTCCTTGTATATCTCCCTGCATCCTTGTGGAGTGTCTACCAGTAGTATCTTGTGTTCAAAATATTCATTGCCATTCTTTTGGCTACAAAATATCCTCCACAGGGTTCATTGTGGCATGCATGCAAAATATGAAATGTCTCATCTTCCCTCACACATCTCCTCATGACCTGGTCAGGTCTAGTATAGAACAAACATCTATCAATCCATGAGAAAGGAAAATATTTCTCAATGAGCACTCTCCTCTCTTTTGGAGAGAAGTGAGGAGGGACTCTCCCTATGACCAGAAAATTAGCTATGTCAGCATACCAGGGTGTCTGCACACTGATGGAAAATAAGTGCTCATCAGGGAAATAATCATCTATGACTTAATTTTTTTCTGATGTGGTCAACCTTGAAAGAAAATTTGCAACAACATTGGCCTTCCCTAGTTTATCCACAATGGTTATGTAAAACTCCTGCATCAATAGTAACCATTTTGCTAGCCTTCCTAAAATCAGAGGTTTATTCATGAGGTATCTAATGACTGCATGATCGGTGTGCACAAAGATTTGGTAGCCTGTTATGTAATGTATGAATTTATTTAAAGCATAGATCACTACTAACATTTCTTTTTCTATCACTGTATAGTTGAATTCAGCTCCTTGCAGATTTTTGTTGACAAAGTAAATGAAATTTTCAATAGCTCCTTCTTTCTGTCCTAGGACTACTCCTATAACATAGTTTGATGCATCTGTATGGATGTGAAAATGAATCTCCCAATTAGGTCCATTAAGAACAGGAGCATGAGTTAAAGCTGCTTTCAAGTCAGAAAATGCCTTGTCACAGTCTTCTATCCATTAGAATTCAACATCTTTAGTGAGGAGATTTTACAATGGTGTTTCCATTTTGGCGAAATATTTCATGAACCTCCTTAACAACCTGCGTGTCCCAAGAAACTCCTAACATATTTTTTGTTTTGTAGAAATAAGCAGATTGGTAATTACCTCAATATTTGTAGGATCTACTTGAATACCTTTATGAGAGATGTAGTGGCCAAGAACTACACCTTCCTGCATAATCATGAAGCACTTTTCACTATTTAAAGATAGGTTATGGTCCTCACATCTTTGTAGGAATCTCTTAAGATTCTCCAATGCTTCATTGAAATCAACACCATAAGTAGTGAAATCATCCATATAAATTTCCATGCAATCATGAGAGATATCTAAAAATATGTTGATGACTGCCCTCTGAAAAGTTGTAGGTGCATTGCATAAGCCAAATGGAAGTACTGAGTAGGCATAGGTTCCCCATTGACAGGTAAAGGTGGTCTTCTCCTTGTCCTTTGGTGCAAATTGGATATGATTATAGCCACTGAATCCATCAAGAAAAGAAAAGTATTGCTAGGATCATAAACCATCCCAATGTAGCTTATTTCAAGGTGGCAAGGCATAGCTTAAGCCTATGGGCATCAGTGGTATAGGCATAACTTCTATAGAGTATAGCATATTCAAATAGGAATGTATCAGGATCTTCTATGACAAGTCCATAGAAGTTAGGAAGGATTGAAGTAGGGATATTTTGAGGTTGTCTACTTCATTCTGATGAGCAATGGGGAAGGGGAAAGCTGGTTGGTTAGCTCTATTAAGTCTATTTCCATTTGCATCACCCATGTCTTCTTAATGAAATTCTAAAGAAAAGGGTTCTTCAACCGGATTTTGATCTTCAAGGGAGACTTCAAAACTGGTTAGATCTGGAAATATGTCAGCAAAAGGGTGTGGCTCTTCTTCTTATTGGTTTCTTTGCAGGTTCTGGTACTCAACTATTTAGAATAGATTAGGATAGTTAGGAAGAAATCTTCCACAAGCATCTCTTCTTCTTTCTCTATGCATATGGTATCAACTCACTATCGGCCAACTCACACAAAGAATTGGAAAAAAAATAAGGGGTCATTACTCTTATAACGAGGGGTATACTAAGAACAACTTCCAGAAATACTACAACAAGAAAAACTATTAATGACTCCAAAGAACTACCTAGTTTGACACCATCCCCGACAACGAAGCCAAAAATGTTGGCCTCCTACAATGATTCAACAAATGATCCTCTATAGTTGTGATTCAAAGATTGGACATCTAACCTAAATAGCTATCTCAATCATCATGAAGGTGCATTTAAATTTTCAACCCAATGACGTAAACTTGAAATGGGTCAGCACTGTATGTGCACTAGGAATCCAAAGTAGCCATATCTATCCTACAACTAAGAAACACACAATGCTAAAAGTAAATTGCTTGGAAGGAAATAACATAAATTTTGAACATCAACCAATAACTAGATCAAGCTAAAATGCATGACAAGAATGAAAATCTAAGCAACAAACATGAAACTAATCTATCTGCTTTGGCTGCAGGAATAGTCACAAAATAGAATTCTAGTGGGTGCAGGAACAGTCCGTGCCATATTCTTAACTAATTAGTGAACATAAAAATACTAACTAAGCTAAAGGATGGAATAATCACCAAGTGGGCCCCCTTGGATAAGTATTCCCTAGGACTAAGATAAACTCAGATGCACTAACTTATAACTTCATTTTATTCATTGGAAAAACATGAGTACAATCAACATAGTTGAATCATAGAAAAACTAAGAATGTGCGTACATCAATGAGTTAACATTCTCTGACTCCAATGAGTTCAAAAGGAACATCAAAGTCCTTATTTATCCAACCACCTAGCAAGGCGATCAACTCCAACAAATGTGGAGGATGCAACATTGGGGAAAGTGTGGAAGAGAGAAGGGGTGGCTACGCATGCACATAACCTATTAGGAACGATTGCCTTAACTCGAATCTAGAAAAAAAGTAACACCAACACATTCTTAGTAGCATTTAAGACCATTAAAAGGTAGTTACAATCTAATGCATGAGGAATTTCCAGTCACCAAGAGTATTATCTCCATAAATGACCATCTTGTTGACTAATATGGCACACGTCCAACTGGAAAAATCTTCCTGAATTGTAGGTCTCAAATTATCTACATGACAATGTTAGTGCGCACACCAACTACATATCCATAATCATCTCAAAACAACATTCATTAATCACATGCAAAATTAACACAAACAATAAACATTACATATTGATATCATTTGAAAGCTTATGAAAATAGATTTATGTCCAAGTTCTATGGTTTAAGGAAATATCATGAAAAGATCAACTCTCAATCATCAAAGTCTTATGTTACTATAGGAAATGGACAAGAACCCCATTAATAATTAAACCATAAACTAGACTCATCACCATATATCTTAAATCCTCAACCCTTAAACCCTCAACCCTTAATCCCTTAAACCCTCAACCCTCAACCCTATAAACCCTCTACCCTATACATTAGACCCTTAACACTATTCCCTAAACCCTCAATCCTCAAGCCTAATCCCTCAACCCTCAACAATAAACCCTCTACCCTATACATTAGACCCTCAACCCTATACCTTAAATACTCAACCTTCAAATCTTAAACCCTCAAACCTTAATTCCTTAAACCTTCAACCCTCAACCCTCAACCCTAAACATTAGACCCTCAACCCTAATCCCTCAACCCTCAACCCTAAACCCTAAACCCTCAGCCCTTAAACCCTCAAACCTTAAACCCTTAAACCCTCAAACCTCAACCCTATACCTTAAATCCTCAACCATCGACCCTTAAACCATCAACCATTAATCACTTAATCCATCAACCCTCAACCCTTAAACCCTATACCCTCAACCCTTAAATCCTATACCCTAAACCATCAACCCTCTACCCTATACATTAAAAACTCAACCATAATCCCTCAACCCTCAACTCTTAACCCTTAAACATTAAACCCTTAAATCCTGAACCCTCATCCCTCAACCCTTAAACCCTAAACCCTAAACCCTCAACCCTATACCTTAAATCCTCAACCCTCAACCCTTAAACCTCAACCCTTAATCCGTTAATCCCTGAACCCTCAACCCTTAAACCCTATATGCTCAACCCTTAAACCTATACCCTATACCCTATACATTAAACCCTCAACCCTAATCCATTGACCCTATACCTTAAATTCTAAACTCTCAACCCTCAACCCTAATCCCTCAATAGTCAACCCTTAAACCCTAATCCCTCAACCCTCAACCCTCAACCCTCTACACTATATATTAAACACTCAACCCTATACCTTAAACCATTAATACATAAATCCCTCAACCCTCAAAATATCAATCCCTCAATCCCTCAACCCTCAACCCATAAACCCTTAATCCCTCAACCCTCTACCCTATACATTAAATCCTCAACCCTCAACCCTATAAATTAAACCCTCAACCCTATACCCTCAACCCTTAAACCATTAAAACCTCTACTCTCTACCCTATACATTAAACCCTCAACCCTAATCCCTTGAACCCTTAATACATTAAACTCTCAATCCTTAAAACCTCAACCCTTAAACCATTATTCCCTCATCCCTCAACCCTTAGACCCTCAAATATTAAACCCTTACCCTCAACCCTCAACCCTCTACCCTATACATTAAACCCTCGACCCTCTACCCTATACATTAAACCATCAACCATAATCCCTCGACCCTATACCTTAAGAACTTAATCCCTCCACCCTTAATCCCTCAACCCTCAACTATAAACCCTTTACCCTATACATTAGACCCTCAACCCTATACCATAAACCCTAAACCCTCAACCCTCAACCCTCAACCCTACTCCTTCAATCCTAATCCCTCAACCTATACCTTAAATCCTCAACCCTCAACCTTCAGTCTCAATCCTTAAAATCTCAACCCTATACATTAAACCCTCAACCCTATACCTTAAACCCTAATCTATTAACCCTCAAACCTCAAACCCTCAACCCACAACCCTAATCCCTCAACCCTTAACCCTTAAACCTAAACCATCATCCCTAATAGGATCAAACCTTAAACCCTAAACCCTAAACCCTCAACTCTCAACTCTCAACCCTCAACCCTCAACTCTGTAACTTAAACCCTAATCCCTCAACCCTCAACCCTAATCCCTATCCCTAAACCCTCAACCCTTAACCCTCAACCCTTAAACCCTCAACCCTAAACCCTCAACTGTAAACCCTCTACCCTATACATTATACCCTCAACCCTATACATTAAAACCTAAACCCTCAAACCTTGACCCTAATCCCTCAACCCTATGCATGAAACCCTAAACCCTCAACCCTAATCCCTCAACCCTCAAACCTAATACATCAAACCTATACCTTAAACCGTAACACCTCAACCCTCAAACCTTAAACCTTAATCCCGTAAACCCTCAACCCTTAAACCCTAAACCCTTGACCCTTAAACCCTAAACCCTTAATCCCTCAACCCTTAAGCCCTAATCCTTTAACCCTCAACCCTAAACCCTATCCTTAAAGCCTCAATACTCAACCATTAAACCTTAAACCCTATAAACCATCTACCCTATACATTAGACCCTCAACCCTATACCTTAAATCCTCAAGCCTCAACCCTTAATACCTTAAACACTCAACCCTCAAACGTCAGCCGTATAAACCCTCTAAACTATACATTAGACCCTCAATCCTATACCATAAACCCCCAAAATTGGACCCTAATTCCTCAATCTATACCCTAAACCCTCAACCCTCGACCCTAATCCCTCAACCCTATACCTTAAATCCTCAATCGTCAACCCTTAAACCCTCAACCCTTAATCCCTTAAACCCTCAACCCTCAACACTCAACCCTTTAATACCTCTACCTTATATATTAGAACCTCATCCCTAATCCCTCAACCCTATACCCTAAACCCTCAACCATTGACCCTAATCCCTCAATCCTCAACCCTCAACCCTATACTTTAGAACCTCAACCCTAATCCCTCAACCCTATACCTTAAATCCTCAACCCTTAATTCTTAAACCCTCAAACCTAATCCCTTAAACCCTCAACCCTATACATTAGACCCTCAACCCTAATACCTCAACCCTATACCCTAAACCCTCAACCCTCGAACCTAATCCCTCAACCCTCAACCCTTAAACCCTTAAACCCTCAAACCTCAACCCTTAAACCCTCAAACCTATACCTTAAATCCTCAACCCTCGACCCTTAAACCCTATACTCTCAACCCTTAAACCCTTAAACCCTAAACCCTTAAATCCTATACCCTCAACCCTTAATCCACTACCCTATACATTAAAAACCCAACCATAATCCCTTGAACCTATACCTTAAACCCTTAATCCCTCAAACCTCAACCCTTAACCCTTAAACCTTAAACTGTGAAATCCTAAACCCTCATCCATCAACCCTTAAAACCTTAAACCATAAACCATTAAACCCTCAACCTTATACCTCAAATCCTCAACCCTCAACCCTTAAACCCTATACTCTCGACCCTTAAACCCTATACCCTCAACCCTATACCTTAGACCATTAATCCTTCAACCCTCAACCCTTAACCCCTCAACCTTTAAACCATCGATCCCTTAATCTTCAATGGTAAACCCTCTACCCTATACATTATACCCACAACCCTATACCTTAAATTATAAACCCTCAAGCCTTGACCCTAATCCCTCAATAGTCAACCCTTAAACCCTAATCCCTCAACCCTCAACCCTCTACCCTCTAGACTATACATTAAACCCTCAACGCTAATCCCTCGACCCTATACCTTAAACCCTTAATACATTAATCCCTCAACCCTTAAATTATCAATCCCTCAACCCTTAACCCTCAACCCTTAAATCCTTAATCCCTCAACCCTCTACCTTATACATTAAACCCTCAACCCTCAACCCTCTACACTATAAATTAAAGCCTCATCCCTAATCCTTCAACCCTTAAACCTTTAAACCCTTAAACCCTCTACCCTCTACCCTATACATTAAACCCTCAACCCTAATCCATCAAACCTATACCTTAAACTCTTAATACATTAATCTCTCAATCCTTAAACCATGAGTTCCTCAATCCTCAACCCTTAGACCCTCAAATCTTAAACCCTTAATCTATCAACCATCAACCGTCAAGCCTCTACCCTATACATTAAACCCTTGACCCTCTACCCTATACATTAAACCCTCAAACCTGATCCATCGACCCTATACCTTAAGAGCTTAATCCCTCAACCCTTAAACCCTTAATCTATCAATCCTCAACTGTAAACCCTTTACCCCATTCATTAGACCCTCAACCCTAATCTCTCAACCCTATACCTTAAACCCTAAACCCTCGACCCTCGACCCTAATCTCTCAACCCTCAACCCTTAAACCCTAATCCCTTAACCTTTAACCCTTAAAACCTAAACGCTCTACCCTATACATTAGACCCTCAACCCTAATCCCTCAACCTTATACCTTAAATCCTCAACCCTCAACCTTTAACCTCAACCCTTAAACCCTATACCTATACATTAAAACCTCAACCCTAATCCCTCAACCGTATACCTTAAACCCTAATATCTTAACCCTAAACCCTTAAACCCTAATCCATTAAACGATCAATCCACAACCCTAATTCCTCAACCCTCAACCCTTAAACCTAAACCCTCAACCCTTACAACCTCAAACCTTAAACCCTAAACCCTCAACCCTCAAACCTTAAACCCTCAACTCTCAACCCACAACCCTTAAAACCTCAACCCTCAACCCTCAACTCTATAACTTAAACCCTAATCCCTCAACCCTCAACCCTAAAACCCTAATCCCTATCCCTAAACCCTCAACCCTTAACTCTCAACCCTTAAACCCTCAACCCTCAACCCTCAATTGTAAACCCTCTACCCTATACATTATACCCTCAACCCTATACATTAAACCCTAAACCCTCAAACCTTGACCCTAATCCCTCAACGCTATGCATTAAACCCTCAACCCTAATTCCTCAACCCTCAACCCTCAACCCTCAACCCTCACCCCTCTACCCTATACATTAAACCCTCAAACCTAATACATCAACCCTATACATTAAACCCTAACCCCTTAACCCTCAACCCTTAAACCCTCAAAAATTAAACCCTAATCCTTTAAAACCTCAACCCTTAAACCCTAAACCCTTTACCCTTAAACCCTAAACCCTTAAGCCCTCAACCCTTAAACCCTAATTCCTTAACCCTCATCATTAAACCCTATTCCTAAAGCCTCAACCCTCAACCCTTAAACCTTAAACCCTATAAACCCTATAAACCCTCTACCATATACATTAGACCCTCAACCTTAGTCCCTCAACCCTACACCTTAAATCCTCAACCCTCAATCATCAATTGCATAAACCCTCTAACCTATACATTAGACCCTCAATCCTATACCCTAAACCCTCAACCCTAGAACCTAATCCCTCAATCTATATTCTAAACGCTCAAACCTCGACCCTAATCCCTCAACGCTATACCTTAAATCCTCAACCATAAACCATTAAACCCTCAACCCTTAATCCCTTAAACCCTCAACTCTATAAAACCTCTACCTTATATATTATACCCTCATCCCTAATCCCTTAACCCTATACCCTAAACCCTCAACCATTAACCCTGATCTATCAACCGTCAACCCTGAAATTTAAGCCCTCTACCTTATACATTAGACTCTCAACCCTAATACCTCAACCCTATAGCTTAAATCCTAAACCCTCAACCTTTAAACCCTCAACCCTTATTCCCTTAAATACTCAACCCTCAACCCTCAACCCTATAAACCCTCTACCCTATATATTAGACCCTCAACTCTATACCCTAAACCCTCAACCCTCAAATATCAACTCTCAACCCTTAAACCCCCATCCCTTAAACCCTTAAACCCTCAACCCTCAACCCTTAAACCCTCAGCCCTATACCTTAAATCTTCAACCCTTGATCCTTAAACCCTTAATCCTTAATCCATTAATCTCTCAACCCTCAACCCTTAAACCATATACCCTCAACCCTTAAACCCTTAAAACCTAAACCCTTAAAACCGATACCCTCAAACCTCAACCCTCCACCCTATACATTAAACCCTCAACCATATAACCCCTCGACCCTCAACCCTATACCTTAAACCATTAATCCCTCAACCCTCAACCCTTAAACCCTCAACCCTCAACCCTTAAACCCTAAACCCTTAAATCCTCAACCCTATACCTTAAATCCTCAACCCTCAACCCTTAATTTGTTAATCCCTCAACCCTCAACTGTTAAACCCTATACCCTCAACCCTTAAATTCTCAACCCTCAACCCTCAACCCTTAACCCTCAACCCTATACCCTATACATTAAACCCTCAACCCTAATCCCTGGACCCTATACCTTAAACCCCTAATACCTCAATCGTCAAACCTTAAGCCCTCAACCCTTAAACCCTTAATCCTTCAACCCTCAACCCTCAACTATAAAACCTCTACCCTATACATTATACCATCAACCCTATACCTTAAATTATAAACCCTCAACCCTCAACCCTATTACCTCAATAGTCAAACCTTAAACCCTCAACCCTCAACCCTCAACCCTCTACCATCTACCCTATACATTAAACCCCCAACTCTAATCCCTTGATAGTATACCTTAAACCCTTAATACATTAATCCCTCAACCCTTAAACCTTTAATCCCTCAACCCTCAACCCTCAAACCTTAAACCCTCAACCATTAAACCCTTAATCCCTCAACCCTATACCTTAAACCCTTAAACCCTTAGCCCTCAACCCTCTAACCTATACATTAAACCCTCAACCCTAATCCCTTGACCCTTGACCCTATACCTTAAATCCTTAATCCCTCAACCCTCAACCCTCAACCCTTAAACCCTTAATCCCTCAACCCTCAACTCTCTACCCTATACATTAAACCCTCAACCCTCTACCATATACATTAAACCCTCAACCCTAAACTATAAACCCTCAACCCTGTACATTAGACCCTCAACCCTCAACCCTAATCCCTAAACCCTATACCTTAAACCCTAAACCATCAACCCTTAACCCTAATCCCTCAACCGTCAACCCTTAAACCCTAATCACTCAACCCTCAACCCTTAACCCTAAACCCTCAACCCTTAAACCATCTACCCTATATAGTATACCCTCAACCATAATCCTTCAACCCTATACCTTAAATCCTCAACCCTCAACCCTCAACCCTCAACCTCAATCCTTAAACCCTGAACCATGAACCCTCTATCCTATACATTAAACCCTCAAACCTAATCCACCAATTGTATACCTTAAACCCTAATCTCTTAACCTTCAAACCTTAAATCCTAAATGCTCAACCCTTACAACCTCAACCCTTAAACCCTCAACCCTCAAAACCTTAAACCCTCAACTCTCAACCATCAACCCTTAAAACCTCAACCCTCAACTCTCAACTATTAACCCTATACCTTAAACCTTAATACCTCATCCCTCAACCCTAATCCCTATCCCTAAACCCTCAACCCTCAACCCTCAAACCTCAACCCTCAACCCTGAATTGTAAACCCTCTACCCTATACATTATACCCTCAACCCTAATCCCTCAACCTTATACATTAAACCCTAAACCCTCGACCCTCGACCCTAATCCCTCAACCCTCAACCCTCACCCCTCTACCCTATACATCAATCCCTCAACCCTTAAACCCTCAATTCTTAAGCCATAATCCCTTACACCCTCAACCCTTAAACCCTAAATGATTGACCCTTAAACCTTCAATCCTAAACCATATCCCTAAAGCCTCAACCCTTAACCCTTAAACCTCAAACCCTAAACCCTCAACCCTCAACCCTCAACACTATACCTTAAAACCTAATCCATCAAACCTCAACCCTTAAACCTTAATCCCTAGACCCATAAACCCTAATCCCTCAACCCTAATCCCTTAAAACCTAAACCCTCAACCCTTAATCCCTCAAACCTTAAACCCTCAACCCTCAACCCTCAACCCTCAACCCCCAAACCCTCAAGACTTAAACCCTCAACCCTCAACCCTTAAACCCTCAACCCTAAAACCTCAACCCTTAAACCCTCAACCCTAATCCCTCAACCCTTAAACCCTAAACCCTAAACCATTAAACCCTAAACCCTACACCCTACAACCTCAACCCTCAACCCTATAATTAAGCCCTAATCCATCAACCCAATATATTAAGCCCTAGTGGACCTATACTATATACACTTAATATTGAACATTATCCCTCAAACCTCAAACCTCTACCCTATACCCTATACACTCAACCCTATACTTATTCCCTAAACCCTCAACCCTTATCCCTATGCCTTGTACCCTCAACCTTAAACCTTGAACCCTATACCTTAGACACTCAACCTTGAACATTATCCCTCACTTGTAAAAACTCAACCCTCAACCCTATACCCTCAACCATATACTTAAGCCCTAATCCCTCAATCCTCAACCCTATACCTTAAACCTTGAACCTTGAACCTTACACCCTCAACCCTCATCCCTATACCCTATAACCTCACCCTTATACCCTAAACCCTGAATATTGTCCCTCAACCCTACACTTAAACCCTAAACCCTAAACTCTCAACCCTTTACCCTATGCCTTATACCCTCAATCCATACCGTAAACCCCAAATCGAATATCCTAAACCCTAATATCTACACCTTACACACTTAGTGAGTTGAATATTATCCCTCAACCCTCAACCCTATACCTTAAACCTTAAACCCTGAAACTTTAACCCTCATCCCTATAACCTATACCCTCACCCTTATATACCCTAAACCCAAAACCCTTACATACATACATACATACATACATACATACATAGGCATGCATACATACATACATACATGCATATATACAAGCATACATACATACTTACATACATACATACATACATACATACATACATACATACATACATACATACAAGCATACATACATACATACATACATACATACATACATACATACATACATACAAATATATATGCAAACATACATAAATCAAACATATATTTAGCAAACTTGCACATAAACAATTTCAAGCGAGACATAACACAAGCATGTTATAATGCACTCGTGTTATGTCATGCTTTGGGAAACATAAAGAAAAAGCAAGCAAAATGAAGAAAAATGTAAGGCAAGACATAATGTGAGTGCATTATAACATGCTAATGTTATGTCAAAATTGTGACATAACGCGAGCACGTTATGTCTTTCTTTGGGAATCCCCAAGAATTTGGCTTGGATTTACTTTGGATTTCTAACCCTAAGTCTTGGAGTGCCTTCCCAATGTCCAAAGACGTGTTTTTACATATTCTATAAAATTTCACATAATCTCGTTTGTGCTAACCATCAGGTTTGCACGTGTTTCAAGGTTGAGTAAATTGAACACTTGGGTAATGTTAGGCTCTCTCTTAGCTATTTTATGATCTAATTTGTTTCATATTTTGACAATGTTAAGGCTTTCATCTTTAATTTCTTTTGTTTGTGTGTCCGCTTTTTGTAAAAAACCAATGTTTGGTATTTTTTACTTTATTTTTAACCGTTCACTGAAATTTCAAATAAATTACATTTTTATAAACTAGACTTCATTCTACACATATTAAAAAAAATTGATTTTCGATTATTTTTCAAAAATTATAGGGGTAGCACAACCAAAATTCTATTTTTCAGGATGTGTCCACTTTGAAAATTAGTAAAAAATTATATTCATTAAAAAAATATCAGAAAAAATGGGCATAAATTGGATGTTGTTAATAAATTTCTCACATAAGCGACTTCAAAAAATACCCAAAAAAAGTTAACCTTTTGAGGGAGCCACAACAAACACTATGTTATATTTTTTTGACAAAAATAACACCAATTTTTGTGGCTCCCGTTTTTGAACCCTTTAATCTCTACCATTTAAAAAAAAATAGTAGTTTAGAAAATAGAATCAGAGCATCACAACCCTTGTTTTTCTTGCATCTAATTTTTTTGAGTGTAACTATCCTCAATTTCTCATCCAATATCATTATCTCTTGATTTCAGAAAAAAAAGTGGCCACTTAGACCCCTTTTTGGCCCCTCATCTTTGTGCACTTACCCATAAATTAGGGTTAAAATTACAATTTAATTAGGGCCAAAGTTAGGGTTACAATTAAATCTGTGTTTAATTAGTGTTACATTATAATTTGGTTTATGGTTAGATTCCAATTATAGTTCAATTTTTTTAGGGTTTAATAAGGGTTAAGATTATTTTTAGGGTTCAATTAGGGTTTAAGGTTAAGGTTCACATTAACATTCAATTAGCCTTAAGGTTAGGGGTAGGATTACAATTATAATTAGGCTTCAATATAGGTTAGAGTTAGGGTTCAATTAAGATTAAGATTAAGATTAAATTAAAATCTTGATTAGTATTAAGGCTCAAATAAGGTTAGAGTTACTTGTTACACCCCATTTCTTAGTTACTAGATTACTTTTACCTTTATGAGTAAATATGATATTAATTACAAAATCATGACTTTAATATGTTTGATGTGTGAATGAAATACATGAATATGCATTATGATGTTATTTCTTTTCAATTCTTTAATGATGCAAATGATATATGATGGATAAGATTTTCATGTTATCGGCTAACTACGTTTATGATGCACTAAGTTGGATGCAGGAAAGAATCAAGCCCTCTAGTGAGGAGATGGAGAGTATCACCCAGGAGAGGAGGTTGGTATGGAAACCACTAATGAACCTACTTGAGCTAATGCACACACTCACAACTTAGGTTGGTCAAGCTTTGTCTAGTCAGTTGGGGCTATGTGTCAGTAAGTAAACCCTTGGTCATAGATTTTGGGATGGATGGAATGTTTGTGTAAATTATCTTTAAATTTATTTGGTAATTTCTTTGGTTTGAATTAAAGTGACTAAATATTTGTATTAGGTATATGTTCTACTTCGTGTATTATATATATATATATATATATATATATTAATTGATACGTATATACATTAAATGTATATATGTATATGTGTATATATGTGAACTCATGCATATGAACATATACATGTGTGCACATACATAGGTAGAAATACTTATGTATACTCATATGTGGATACACCATATATGTGGGAAATCAATTGGACATATACACACACACTTTGTATATATACTTATTGATATATATATGTGCTTATTATAAGATGTTAAAATAATGATATATATGTATAAGTTAATATACATGTATATATGTACATATTTAATGCTTCATACATACATACATACACACATATATATATGATTAGTAATTGTATGATTTTAATATATATATATATTAATACATATATATTATAATGATAGAGCATTATAATATGTATCTATTAATATATATATATATATATATATATATAATTAATATATATTGATATATATAATGTATGATATGATAAGATATCAATGTATATAGTATGTGGGTAAAGTAAACAATGTTTAAACTGTATGCTACACATATGTTATGCAATACTAAGAACAAAGTATAAGAAAATTAGCATAAACTATGTACATGTATCAAAATCTAAATTTAGCACATGAAGTAAGGCACATGAGATACTATGTAGCACATTCATTTAAAAAGTTAAAACTGTAGTATTGTGCCACCATAGAAAGGGAATGAAAGTGTATTTAAATGTATCTACCATGGAAAAATATTCCATGCTAAAAAAGAGGACTATAGCTATTTGTTAACAAAAAATTAAAGACAAGAAGGAAGCCATGCATAGGGGAGAGGCGTGTAAGTCTTAAAAGCTGAAGTTAATAGATAATATAGAGAGGGGGAGTAAACAATGTATAAGTTGGGTATTATGTATAATACCTGCAGACACTCAAAATTTTCTTGAATGATATTACACACTTGAATCTGATTACTAACACTTTCATCCTAAATTCATCTTCTTTTCGACTTTTTAATTAAATAAGCCTAATTATTTAATTAAATGCATCATTCTCATCTATTAATCTAATAAATTTAACTAGGTTAATTCACCCCCTCTCGCATTGACTTTTCATCCTGTTTAATTGAATAATACAAATTATTTAATTTAAACCCCCTTATGTCATCTCATTTAATTGAATAAATCATTTAATTAAATGTCACTTAACCCCTTTTTTAAAAATAAATAAATTATTTTAAATATAATCTTAAATTCACTCAATTAAGCACAATTGAAACTTTGTTTTAATTAACTAATTTCTAATTTTCCCTCACCCATCCAGTTGCATGTGAATATTCCCTTGGAATATTCTCCCATTTTGGCTCCAAGAATGGAATATTATTTCCTAATAAACTTTGTAACAAAATTTCTAACAACTTTAAAAGTGTGTGTGTTTGAATCATTATGATCCATTGATTGACTCCTTGATCCATGTGATCTTGCATTCTCATCCATTGATGAGAATCCTTGATCCATGTCTTCACCCCTGATTGCATCTTGACCATTGATTAATCAAATCAATCTTGACCCTTGATTCACCATTTTCTCTTATAAATACCTCACATTTTGGAGAGAAATGGATCCACTTCCATCAAAACAAAGTTATTCTACACGTTTGAATACTATCTTTACTCATCCTTGCATCCATTATTAAGCTTTTTCATCCATCCTTAACATACTTTTATCAATTTTATCTTAAGCTTTCATCAATGGGGTTCAATTAAATGTTCATTTTATCAAAGGGATTGGGAAAGGGTCATCATTCCATATCAATACCACACCAATACCCCAATGGGATGAGGTTTGGAGTTTTAGATTAGGTTTCTTTTATGCATTTATGGTTTATTTCATGCTTAGTGTAATGGTTACTTGGTTTGATTCTTTTAAACATTTTATTGCGATTGTAACTTAGTTAGTTAAATATAGCTTAAATTCATATGGATTTGGTGTATTTAGCTACTATGATTAAAATCACATTTTGGCACTAGAAGGAGGGATTTATTAACCAAATCTGATGAATTTCTCTTGATTTTCCATGAGTTGTAGGTTCTAGGGAAATAATGACGCATTTGATAGCTACAGTGACACATTTGAATATAGCGACGCATTTGATTTAGCTACAACGACACATTTAAACTATGGAAACACCTTTTAAATATTGCAACACTATTATCTTTTTGACTAATATCATGATTTTGAATATGGTGATGCGGTCCATATAGCAACGCTATTGATGTCACTACTTTTTTGCACAGTGCCACTTTTACATTTCACCAAAGCGACACACTTGAATTTCATCGACATATTTGATAGCTATATCGATACTATTGTATAACAATGATTGTTCTACCAGTACAACATAGAGTCAAATTTTCATGTGCTTTAAATTTTCAGTTTCATATACTCTCTGATTTTATACTAACATCTAGTTTTGTTTTTGTGAGGCTAACTGATTTTATAGATTTGGAAAAACTTCAAGTAAAGGAGCATACTATCATTTGACCATATATTGTAAAAGTGTTTTTAACACTTATGGAATAATTATAACCCATGGGTGATCCCACAATAGTGGTTTATAATTTTTGGCCAAACTGGACACTAAAATTATTATTTTTAACTAAATCTTCACATTCGGGCACCTATAGCGGCTAAACCATGAGGAATTTGAAGATGATGAAAACTAAAGACTCATCACATTTTGTCTGTAGATTCTAAAAATAATTTTTTCAAAAATTTTGGAATTAGATTGCAATTCTTTTTCCATCTCCCACGAAAACTGATTTTTTTGAAAAAACAACATTTTAAAAAGGTGACGCTCACTGTATACAACATAAATTTTTTTATATGTAGGATAAAATTCTAATTTTTTCAAATTTAGATTTGTAACTACGATATCTAGCACTTTCATTTGGTCTCATAGTTTTTTTATTGAATATTTTTTCCTTAATCAAGTTTCGAAGTCAAACCAATTGCAATTCAGACATAGGCAGACTGTATACAACATAACTTTTTTTGTATGTATCAATTTTTTTAATTTATTTTTAATGGATCAAGGACATCAATACCCAGTACAAACATATTTTTTTAAATTTTATTTTGATAAATCTGTTATTTTTCCACATGTGCAAAACAAAGAGATTGATTTTCGGTGAAAAACCTATGTTTAATAAAACTAAAAAAACACATACATAGTAAAACCAAAACATATTAAAATTATATTCATTGGATAGCTCAATCTAAGGACCACCTGATTCTAGTTGCGTTTGTGAATATTCCTCCATTTTCATCCTCAACCTGAGCTCTGAAGTGCCAAAATTTAGGTTTTTTTTGTGTCTCAGATGGGTGATGAGGGATAAGGGGCGTTCGTACGAACTCATAGGGGTTCGAGCAAACCCTTTCATAGAGGTTCGCTCGAACCCCTTTCCTATGCAATTTTTTGTTTTTTTGATGGCCAAGATTCAAAGGGGTTCGGTCGAACCTTGGTTCGAGCGAACCCCTTATTGGTTCGTACAAACTAGTAGGTTCGTACGAACCCCTACAATCCATTTTTTTTTTCCTTGGGGTCATTTTTCGTGAGTTTTCCTTCCTCACTTGAATTGTAAACCATTATTGTGGATTCACCCCCATCATATGTTGCTTTCTTTCATGTTTTAGGACTACTAAATTTCCATTGGGTTTTAAAACTTAAAATCTTAGGACAACTAGCTTTCAATTGGGCTTAAAATTCACAAATGCTTTTATTCTTTTCAAAGTTGGTTAAAATTGAACCCATACAACCTCATTTTGTGATATCGGTTAAAATTCAACAAAAACAAACATACACTTCAATTTGGTGCTTAAAATGAAGTCATCATTGCCTTTGTGGATTAAAAAGAATGAGTGTATTGCGTGAGTGATTTTCTTGTGTAGACTTGTAGTGTGTATGTGGCTCCCCTTGTGTTTCATGCGATCTTGGGTGAAGAGAAACACTCCAAGTATACAAATATTTATTTTTTGGTCTCCCTAAGGAATTGCTACGTATCCTCTCCCCTTGCACTTCATGCGATCTTGGGTGAAGAGAAATAAAATTTTTCTTATTAAGAAAAGGCCTACTAATGAGATACATCCCGCAATGGAGAACTCATATAAGTGACTCTCAATAAAGAACATTTATCAGCGAGCTATATAAAGGTTGCAAAATTAAAAAATAGTAGCTTCAATCTATGGCAGGAATAACATACTGCACCTTATCCAACTCCAGACATGTATAAGCTAGAAGGGAATGACTTAATGCCTTTAGTGGCTTGTGAATGATTTATATGTCTCAGTGTTCTCAGTTTGTGTCATTAAAAACCTTTGTATAGTGTTAGCGAATAAATTGGCCACTTGAAAAATATTGACAATTTTAACTCTAATTCGCCCTTGAAGCACTGGAGCCAATTGCTAACAACTCTGGAAATTCTGCAATTGCATTTGTGGCTTTCCTCTAAACTGAAGAGGTACAACTCCCTTGTAAAATTAACCTAATTATGAGTGGCTTTTAACCTGAAAGCGCTAAGGTAGATAAACATTAGTTCATAAGAATGAAACTAACGTAGAGATTTAAAGAAAGCCATAGATTAACAACACAAGATTGAAAAGACATGTGATTATATTAGAAAAAATGCTACAATTAATGAATTCCATAAAGTAGATCTTTCAAAGAAGAAATGACTCTATGCACGCTTGACACAAAGATCACTATGCTAACCTTCATTAAATTTAAAATTCAAAGATTACAAACATTACAACATACATCGAATCAAGTTCCTTCTCAAAGTACAACCTAGTGTATCTCCTGAGATCAGACCCTATATCCATCTCTTTTATCCTATTTATAGCAAGCCATTTCCCACCAAGACATTTACCAAACCATTACCAAATTTGGTGATACTTCTTGTTTCTCTACCGTCTTCTTGAAAATATCCAGAAGAATATGATCCACCAGAATAATTAGTTTGAAAAATGAAAAGACATCGGACAAGAAAATTGATCTTTTTTTCACCAGCGATCATCAAATAACCTATCCAACCATCTATAAATTCAACCAGTGTCACCACACTTTGTCATTTATAATTATCCAATATGGCAAGCGCTCAAAGTGATGGTGTCTCTGCAAATGATTTCATTGTCCTAGAGGAGATCAAGTGTAGTTTGTTGTTTAGGCATTTGTTTGATCAATTGAAAGAAGTCTTTGTGGTCTAGAGTGAGGTGGAAGAAGAAGTGCTTCGTAGTATCCTGGGTGAAATTTTTCTGAGCCAGACACATGTGCACAATTCTACCATGTTGGAGCATTTTGTATACATGATTATCAGGACATTCGGTCATCATGACTGGGGCATGAGAGCATCTGAACATTTGGTGAAGCCTAAAATCCATCACCATGTTAATGTAGCTATTTATGGGCTCAGTCACTATCCTCAGAGTGAGTTGGTAGGTGACGCCATCTGCATTGTGTCGGCTCTTCAGAATGAGACTGTGGAGGAAGAAATTACTCTTCTTCGTGCGGGTATTTTGAGGAATAACATGAGGCTTTTCACCCAATTTTTGCAGTCACATGATAACCTGCTATCTCCTACTCAAATTGAATGCCTCTAGATTATGGTTGAGGGCATTCAAGAACTGATGTTTTCCCTCTATGTTTGAATAAAAATGCCTCTTTTTTTTTTGTTATCGATATCAACTATGTAGTCGAACCGACCAATTTTGTAATGCCCATGTGATGTGTATATATATAAATAAAAATACCATTTTGATATTTCTATGTTCTTGTATGCATGGATTTTGTTTATCCTTGTTCGTATCAAATCTAAAGACATCGATTTCTTTCCTGTATAATGCACTATTTTTGTAACTTAAGTTTCACTGTTATCCCATTTAATTTTTTTTGAAAATATTTACAGGCAGTGAAGTGGGTAATTCGTAGAAATTAGGAAAACATTGCTTGGGTTTCAAACACCTTTGAAAATAATGCCTAAAGGCATAACTTGCGAGACAAGTTACCGGGTGACCTCTGACAAGTGAAACTTAATGCATGGGCCACTTATGATACATATAAGTTTTAAAGAGCAGTAGGTTATAATGAAGGTGAAAAGCACCGCCTAGACTTAAAGAATAATAATGGAAATGGTAAAGTGGGAGGTTGGAAAAACAAGTGAAAACCCCACCGAGGTTTGACGCGTACAATAAAACACCACCTAGCCACAAACTTGTATAAAAGTGACTAAGACAATGGAAGGCGAGCCAATAAAAAAAGGGGGGAGGATGGAATCGAATTAAGGTAACATGTAGTAGCCAACCAATTTTTTTATTAAACATTCTTTGAAAGCGGTGCATTGGAATTTACTTCCAACAAGTTACTTACCAAGTTCAATTTATGGCTGAGGCATAGAGCTTAAGATTTCATCCTTAACATACCTCTATTTGACTCCTCTTTAAGTTTCATGTAAAATCATCTCTTTGAGGCATGAGGTAATCCTACCAAGAAGAATGTACCCACTTGAGCTAGGGTTTTTATTGCTTGTTGAGTCAGTTTGACACATTGCTTGGTTTCAAAACAACTTAAACAAACATCAACATGTTCATCAAATTTCAAACCCTTTGGACTTAGTGTGAATACCTTTGAAAATTCCTATATTGCTACTTGTCCCTAAGGATTTTATCTTTAGAGGCTTCTAAATATTTGGACTTATATCTTCATTCACACTTTCCAAAATCAACATAGGGAACTATGGCCTTAGCCTCTTGATTTTCACATAATGGAATTTGTGGAATGAAATTTGCTTAAGTCATAGAAATTTTAGTTGAACTTAATTAAGACATCTTGATATGGTAATAAATAAATCTCTAAATAAAAGTTAAATAAACCAAATGAACACACCACACATTAGTCGTATGTTTGAAACACATTGACTCCCAAGCAAAAAAGTGAAAATAAGGAAAATATTGTCAACATTGGGTATCGAGGTTCTATTATCAAAAGATTTGAGTTCTTAAGGTTTTATCACTTTAGAGGTAAATCATGTTTCTCACCATCCTGGTCTTGTAAAATAAAGGCCCCTTTTAATTTAACACATTTTGTGTCAAAACATCTCATCCATCTTCACACATTTTACATCCCACTTCATGAAAAAATTTAGAAGCTTTGGACACATCAACATTCTAGACCTAGGATACCATCAAATCAATCCCCTAACTTAGTTATTTGTGTGTAAATGAATCCTTTTTCATACACTTAGTTAATTTAGTCATCATCCTTCTGAGCAAGTCTATCTTAAAGGTCACAAGTCTACCTCTAGATTTGCAAGTTCATTAGCACATTTTTATCCAAGACATCAAAACATCAAAACTTTAAGTCTAAAATTTTGTCCAAAGTTTATAAAGTTCATCCCCCATTTCACTCACCCTTTTCATCATCCAATCACATCATCGGTCCAAAACAACTTAGAGGGTCCCTATTATCTAAATTTGAGTCAACTAGAGAGTTCCAACACTATAAATCTCAACACACCTCTCCCATAGTTGACCCAAAATTTATGGTTACAACGAGATCACAACACAAGAGAAACATGGAGCAAACCAAAACCACATCTACCACAAGTGATAATATCCAACAATAATTTGACCCTAGGAGCCACTCTACCCCATCACAACAACCACCTAATCCGCTAGACATGGGGTATGAGTTAGATGATGTCACAAACAACCCACTTGAGCTCATTGAAGAAGATCTCCTCGAATATCAACAAGATCCTAAAAAAACCACATCATTAACACTTTGATGAAAAGTAACCCTACATAATATATTCTAGCCTTAGCAAAGGAAGGGGCTAAACTCCCTTCTACATTTAATTTTGACACAATTAAGGAAAAAACCTTAGGGAGTTTGAATTCAATTCCTCCAACTTTCATCACATAACCCTTGGCACAAGGATTGACTCAATCTATAGCTCAACCCCCTTCATCACTTGTCCCAAGTCAAACATCAACTTCTATTCTTGCAACTAGAATTGGAACCAACATTGGTCTCATTCCCAATTTAGGAGGCAACACGCTTTTGGGTACTGTAATGTTGCATAATTGCACCTAGGGGCAATTCCACATTTTATTATCCTACCTAGCATTTATGACACCTAAGAGTATTAATGAAAAAGTCCCATGAAGAAGAATTTTGCAATTTTGACTCCATGCAGATGCATGGAAAAACAACAGAAGCCTGACAAGGAATTTCCCAAAAGTCTATCCTTTGGATGCATGCACAGTGTGCGGACGTCCATGTGGCGTGCTAGCATCCTAGTGGTTTTTTGAGTTTGAAATGACGAATCTAGAGCCTTGACCCTTGCGACATGTGTCCTGGTAGTTAGGTCTCGAGTGAAATGGCTCTGTGTCACCCTTGCATGCATTAAAAACTCCTTTCTGTCCTCATTGTAGGGTTGGAAGCCATCAATTCAAGCATTCTCACCACTTTCTCTAGTCTTGGGAGAAATTTACCCTTGAATAGTAGCATTCTTACTGGAGAAGCCATGCTAGATTGAGGTCCCTCCAACAGCTACCAGCTCTCCAATAGCTATTAGCTCTCAAGCAAGCACATTCCGATGTGCCCGTGTGCTTCAAAAGAGGGTCTTGACCTGTGGGTAACGTTCTCTCTCCTTATCACTCTTTCCTACTAGTTCATTTAATAATTTATGGTGCGGGCTCTACTCCGAAGTGAGTTTTGTTTTGACCACGTACTTTGTCATTTCCTTTACACTCTCTACCAAACTTGGTTGTCCATGGAGGTGGGAACACCAATACGGGGGTCTGATTGAGGTAGGCCCCTATAAAACCCCAACCATTTCCCCCTGATATTTTTTGTGTAGGTTGCAAAAGGAAGCTTAGACTAAATGCTCGGTCACATGAAGGTGATATTATTTCAATCTCTCTTGTATTCTCTTTCAATTCTTTATTTTGTGTTGATCATTTGACTCTTCGCATTTTCTGATCTGAGTCAAGAAGCAAGACTCTAGTCTGTCTGCCTGAGTGCCTAAGTTCTCTAAAACTTAGGATTCCAACACGTCTTGTAGATGACAGTGCACCATGTTGGCATCTGAGAACTGCATTGACGTCTTTTGGCCGAGAGCTTCTTAGTCGGGGATAGAAACTTAGAAGTCTTACTCTTTCGGATCTTGGACCTACTTTCTCATTTCTCTTCATGATTCCATGGATCTATTCAATCTGAAGTGTATAAGGGTAGTTCATTCCCTGGTGATCTCTTTAGAAGAAAGAGACCTGTGTGTAGAAAATTCCCCTTATATCACATTTTGGTGAACCCAACGTGACTGTTGGATCCATTTCCACAATGTTCACTAAGTCTTTTTCCAAACAAGATTTTGATATGTTGGAAGATGGTCTTGATGATTTATTAGAAGCACTCTCCCCTATCTATAAATATTCAAAGTAAACTCCTTCCTTGCCGGTTGAGGAGTTGGTAAATGTGGTCGTAGTTTATGTGGCCCCTCCAAGCCCTAAGAAACCTTTTATTTATGTGACCCTAGCTGAGCCGTTCCCTAGAAAAGACTATTTTTTCTATGGGATTTCAGGTCGTAGCAATCCATCAGACTTATATTCAAGATTTGTGAATGCTACTAACTCTACTTCTTACAATGTCATAGGGCACACATACCCTACAAGTAGAAATTTACAAAACTTAGAACAACAAGTTGTTGTTCCTACATCACAGCTGGACCAAAATACTACTTCTTTACCCTCATCTCAACCTAACCTTCCTTTAGCTCCTAAACTCATGATCAAAGCGCCAGGTGACTATGATCTCATTTAGCAGCTTTGTGTTACTCTGGCGAAGATCTCGCTTTGGGATTTTCTTCAGACCACTCCGATTTATCAAGAGATGTTGCAGGAGGCCTTACAAAAGATTCTCTTGCTTGCCTCGGCTAGGCCTATGAATTTTGATGTGTTGATGGCTCATATTAGAGTGGATTTTTTGAATATTACATTCCACTTGTAGGAACTCCTGCCTCTAGATGTGCATAAACAAGCAAAACCTTTGATGATCGCAGTATACATTAACAACATTGGTTTTAGACGTACCCTCATTGGCACTGGTTCAACCCTCAAAATTTGTGGTATAGACCTACTACCTAAAATCAAAGTTGATTCATCTTCCTTGGAAACTTCCTCCTTGTGTATTCATGGGTTCAATAACACCGGTATCTAGGCTCTAGGTATGATAATGTTACCTTTGTAGTTGGGCCCCGTTACTTTGCCTACATTGGTTTACGTAATGCTTGGCCTGTTACCATACAATATTATTTTAGGAAGACCTTGGATCCACGATATGGGGTCAATAACTTCTACCCTACACCATTCCTTGAAGCTCGTTGCTAACAATCGATTGGTTATGGTTAAAGTAGATCCGGAGGTTGTACACCTTTATTTGCTAGCCATTGTTGGTCGTAACTCTTCCGCTTCCACCCTCAAGAATTGCATTCCTTCCTTGACTGCTGATGCTATGGCTTATTCCTCATTGATACCTACCATGAAAGTTGTTCCATGAGAAAGTATCAATCGAGATGAACCACCTAAGACAAAAGGATGTTCTTTCCCTTCGTCTCCTCCTTCATCACCCAAAGTGAATGCTCTCTCAAGTGATGACTGGGGTTCCTTGAATTTATTTGAATCTTTCATAGTGGAATATAAGTCGAACCCCTCTTCTATAGACTTCCTGGGTTCTGCTAACATGATAATGAGTGACCCTCCCACCGAGGAGGAGAAGTGTGATCCTACCCAGGAAATCACTCCTCCCTTGAAGAGCAACTCTACTCCCATAAAGGAGGATAATGCTTGTAAGTTGGATAAAGGAAGTGGGATTGCTCCTGTAGAAACTTTTGATGTCCATTGGCGGAACAAAACACTCTACATAGAGCCGCCCCCTCTTGAACCTCTACAAGCTCACTATGGATTTGGTTATAAACTTGCCTCTCGGTATGGCTATGGGCAGAAAGTCCTAGGATGTATTGAGCAAGGAATACAAGTCCCTATCTAGTTTAAGCAATGACAACACAACCTGGGTTTGGGATGTCCTGTTGAATAGTCTAGACAAAAACCCTAGTGGAGTGTTAACATGATTTCAGCTAAACCATTAAGCTTATAGAAGAAAGGGGACGATCTGAGAGAGTTCCTATATATATCTTCTCTTTAGATGAAGCATTTAGGGAATTTCTAGGTGCTTACTCCCCATTTCCTCCTTATCATCACAAGAAATGATTCTTGTATCACTTACATAAACAAGCATAATTTGGAGAGTTTGTTTTGAGTATTGACAAGGAGGACCCTCTATCTAACGTCAGTGATGATGTTTCAATATCTCATCCTAAGGACCGCAATTCCCTCCTTAAAGGGGATACTGTCGAAGTCCCTGTTAATGCAAAATGTTCAGAAAAAGTAATCAACATCGGCAAGTGCCTCTCTTCTGAGGAAGCAGATAAACACTCCGCTCTCTTGTGTTCTTACCCTGATATTTTTTCTTGGATGTATGAAGATATGCCCAGTATTGATGAATCCATAGTGGTCCACAACATCATTCTATGTCTCAACACTAAGCCTGTTAAGCAAAAAATTCAAAAAATCAACCCTAGGGTGGCCCTAATGGTCAAGACTGAGATAGAGAAGCTATTGAAAGTAGGCTTTATCCATCCCATTGACTACTCTCCCTAGATCTCGAATATAGTAGCTATTAGTAACCTAATGGCCATATCCGTATATGCATTGAATTTTTAGACCTTAACAAGGCTTCTCTTAAAGATGACTTTCTGTTACCTAATATAGATATGATTGTGGACTCGACCACAGGCCATGCATTGTTATCATTCATGGATGGTTTCTCAGGTTATAATCAGATTCACATTAATCCAGACGATTAGTACAAGATGACCTTCACTACCCCCTGGGGTACCTTTTGCTATGTGGTCATGCCCTTTGGATTAAAGAACATAGGAGCAACTTATCAAAGAGAAATGACCTTAATATTTCATGACTTCATTCAAAAAATTTTGGTAGATTATTTCAATGAAATCTTGGCGAAGTATGTAGACCGTCAAGACCATGTGATGAATCTTTGTCTTATCTTGTAAAGGATCCAACTTTATGAGATGAGGCTCAATCCCCAGAAGTATTTCTTCGACATTAACGCTGGCAAGCTTCTCGGGTTTATAGTCTCTTATTGTGGGATCAAAGTAGACATGAATAAGATTGATGCTATTGTTAACATGTCTCCTCTGATGAACATCACTGAGTTACAAATCTTACAAAGGAAGATTTAGGAAATTTGCAGATTCATATCTCAGTTGGCTGATTGTACCCTTCCTTTCACCCATCTCCTGAAGAAATATGTTCACTTTATGTGGGACGAAGAATGTTAGAAAGCCGTTGAATCCACTAAAGCTTACTTGACCAATCCTCCCGTATTGAATTTGGCTATGAAAGAAAGACCCTTCCTACTTTACCTCGTTGCCTACTGGCCCAGTATGATAACGAAAGAAGAGAGAGAGTAGTTTACTACATTAGCCATGTCTTGGTCGATTGTGAAACCCATTATTCATCCATGGAGAAGTAGTGCCTCACTCTTGTATTCACTATAAAGAAGCCGAGACATTATATCCTCCATGCTGAAACTCACATCTTAGTAAAAATAGATCATTTGAGACATCTATTCTCTAGCACTAACCTTGTAGGGAGATTGGCGAAGTGGGTTATGTTTCTGTCTAAGGTTTGATATAAAAAATTTCACTTAGAAATTATTTAAAGGACAAGCAATGGCCGACCAGTTGGTAGACGCTCCCTCACCTCGCTCCTTCCCCAGGTTGGACTTATTCCCTGATGAGAATATCTTTGCAATCAACTATGACCTCGAATGGAAAATATACTTTGATGGGTCGAGGTGTCAGATTGGTTCTAGAGCAGGGGTAGTCCTGAACTCCCCCAAAGATAAACCGGTCCCCATATCCTTTTGATTAGACTTTCCTTGTACCAATAATATCGTCGAGTACGAAGCCCTCATTGCTGCGTTGTGTGTCATGATTGCATTGAAAATTAGACATCTTCGTATACTAGGTGAATCTGAGCTTATTGTGAATCAGATCATGGGAACTTATCAAGCTAAACAAAGTAAGTTGTCCCAGTATAGAGACCTCACTTTGTCCTTGCTTAATCATTTTTCCTCCTTCACAATAAACAACATTCCTAGGCGAGAAAACAAACATGCGAATGCCATGGCAAGCGCGGCTTCCTTGATACCTTCAGAGGAAGGCACAGAGGAATACCACTTCGTGGTGTAGGTTGTGCGAACCCTAGAAATTATCGATCAAATCATGCCTAAATCTCTAGTTGTCCTCCATGCAAATTCAAGAGAGTGGTTCTTGATCATCTACAATCACTTAAGGAATGGAAAATTTCTAGATGCTGCGACAAAAAATGATCGCACTCATATACGAAAGCTTTTAGCCTGTTATGTCATCTTATTCAACATCCTTTATCAAAAATCATATAATGGCTTGCTACTGAGGTGCCTCACTAGAGTAGAGATGCCCCTTTCCCTTAAAGAAGCCCATGCGGGTTCTGGGGGTGGAAATTTTGGTGGTAGATCCCTAGTGAGAAAACTGATGCATATGGGGTACTACTGGTAGATGATGGAACAAGATTCCTCCAGTTTTCTCAAAAAATGCCTTCAATGTGAACAACATAGCTGCCTTATCAATGCTCCCGCTTATTGGGAAAATATCACCTCCTTCCAAAGGGCATACCTTTATTATCATTGCTACAAATTATTTCACAAAGTGGGTTGAAGCCATTCCACTCTGATCCACGAGTGCAAAAACTATCTGTATCTTCCTATTGAATAACATCATTTTCGGGTTTGGATTGCCTGCTACGCTTGTTTCTAACAATGGTACACCATTTAAAAACAAGGAAGTAAAGAAGTTCTTGAAAAAATTCCTTTTCGACACAAATTTTCGACACCATATTATCCATAGTCCAATGGCCAAGCAAAAGCTTCTAACAAAACACTCTAGCTAATTCTTCGTAAGACAATTAATAAATACGGCAAGGATTGGCACATTCAGTTAACCTATACTTTGTGGACTTATAACACAAGTGTTCACATGATAACAGGAATGACATCCTATAACCTCATGTATGGCACCAAAGCTATCATGCCTTTAAAGTTGGAAATCCCATCTTTACGGGTTTCTCTGGGGGCCCACCTAGGTATATATAGGCCCCCCAGGGCCCATTTTTCCTGGAGCTTGTGGCTCCCTAGTTTCTCCTAACTTTACCCCACCATGCTGGGGGAAAACTTAGGAGGGGGCATATAGTCACCTCTTGATCATTTTTCTCCTCCGAATCAATGACTTTTTCTTGATCATTCTTCTATCCTTGGTAGTTTCTTCCGATCTTTCCAAACTGACTCAAAATTTTAGTTTTGTAGGATACAGTTTTGCACAATGTTTCATGACCATGGTGTTTCTGATTGTTGAGCTTGAAAGCTAGGGGTATCCTCGATACCATTTGGCTCAACCTCGGTGACCTCTACGATCCCTCTCTCTGCCATGCATTTCTCTAAAATTCAAAATCTGGGTGAAATCTTCCTTCTCTACTTTAGTGAAGCTGATTTTTTCCAAAATCGAGCCCACTAAAGGGGGAAAAATGTAATGTCGTAGAATTGCACCTAGGGGAAATTCCACATTTTAGCATCTTGTCTAGCATTTATGACACCTAAGAGTATTAATGACAAAGTCCCCTGAAGTTGAATTTCATAATTCTAACTCCATGTAGACACATGGCAAAATGATAGAAGCCTTACAAGGCATTTCCCAAAAATCTAGGCTCTAGACACATGCTCAGCACGCGAATGTTTGCATGACACGCTAACGTCCTGGCAGTTTTCCAAGTTTGAAATGAAAAATCTAGAGCCTTGACCCTTGTGACATGTGTCCTAGCAATTAGGTCTTGAGAGAAACGACTCTGTGTCGCCCTTGCATGCATTAAAAACTCCTTTTTTCCCTCATTGTGGGGTTGGAAGCCATCAATTCAAGCATTCTCACCACTTTCTCTAGTCTTGGGAGAACTTTACCCTTGAATAGCATCATTCTTACTAGGGAAGCCATGCCAAACTAAGGTCCCTCCAGTAGCTACCATCTCTCCAGCAGCTATCAGCTCTCAAGCAAGCACATTGCAGTGCGCCCGTGTGCTCCAAAAGAGGGTCTCGACCCGCCGGTAACACTCTCTCTCCTTATCATTCTTTCCTACTAGTTCATTTACTAATTTATGGTGCAGGCTCCACTCTGAAGCGAGTTTTGTTTTGACCAATTACTTTATCATTTACTTTACACTCTCTACCAAACTTGATTGTCTGTGGAGGTGGGAATACTAATACGAGGGTTTGACTGAGGCAGGCCCCTATACAACCCCAACCTTTTCCCCTTGATATTTTATGTGCAGGTTGTGGAAGGAAGCTTGGACTAAAGGCTCAATTGCATGAAGGTGATCTTGTTTCAAGCTCTCTTGTATTCTCTTTTAGTTCTTTATTTTTTGTTAATCATTCGACTCTTCACATTTTCTAATCTAAGTCAAGAAGCAAGACTCTAGTCTGTCTGCCTGAGCACCTGAGTTCTCTACAACTTAGAACACCAACGTGTCTTGTAGACGACAATGCGTTGCGCTAGCATCGGAGAACTGCACTGACATCTTTTGGCTAAGAGCTTCTCAATTAGGTATATAAACTTAGAAGTCTTTCTCTTTTAGATCCTAGACCTACTTTCTCGTTTCTCTTCATGATTCCATCGATCTATTCAATCTGAGGTGTATAAGGGAAGTTCGTTCCTTGGTTATCTCTTTAGAAGAAAGAGACCTGTGTGCAGCGAATCCACCTTATATCACAGGTACAAAAGACTCCACCCTTCCCCAAAACATAAATTGGACACCCACATTTAGTGCCCAACCACCTTCTTCCTCCACCATCCTCAAAAACCCTCTACATCCACATGTACCACTTACATTCCATAACACCACAATGGACTTGAATTTTCAAGCTCAACCATCTTCATCCACCACCACAAGTCCCACAAGTGCTCCTAATGTCCCACAAAGCAATGTGAGTCAAGTACCTCAAGTAAAATAACAAGGGGAAGTAAAAAACCTCACACAAGGTCAACCCTTAACAATTGGTTCCAACAACCCCATTGGCACATTGAAACAAGTGGTTCTACAAACCACTCAAACCCACCCACCAACTACATCAAACCCATTGGTCACAAATCTAAATCAAAGCAACCCATTGGTCACAAATCCTATCAACCAAGGTAACCCCTTGGCCCCCAATCAAACACAACAAGGGAAACCTCAACACATCAATTAAGGGAACCCTTCTAATCAATTAACCCAAGCTCCAAATGTGTCATTGATATCACAACAACAATTGGTACCATCATATTTACCATTGGTCCCCAAGCCATACAAAATCAAATGGGTTCCAAAAACTACATTCCTCCATCCCAATCGACAATTTTACAAGGAATGATAGTGAAAAACAACCCCCAAACACTCAGTACACAATAACCATCTCAAATCAACCCACAACCAACTCATACCATGGTTACTCAAAACCCATCTGACGTACCCCAAAATCAAAATGTTTCAACACAATATAGTACAACATTGCAATAACAACAAGCCTATCAGCAAGCAGTGCAACAACAACAAGCCTATCAACATAAATTGCAACAAAAAAAAGCTCAAGCACAAGCCTTGCAACGACAACAAGCTCAACAAAATTCATTTATTGCACAACAACAACAACAAGACAAACAACAAGAATTTCTCACACATAAACAACAACAAGCATTGCTCGCACACCAACAACAACAATCCCAACAATAAGAATTGTTTGCACAACAACAATAACAAGCCCAACAAAAAACATTTCTCATGCAATAACAACAACAACAACAACAATAGGGCTTGTACTAAAATCCCTAATAATTTACCAATGCGCAAGAAAACATCATCAATCCCAATGACCAAGGAGCATATAGACCTCCACCACTCTCACCCTCACCTAATTACACACCATATAACACCCTCGCATACCAAAATCCCACCTACAACCTATTTTCCATCCTGCAGTACACCACATATGCTCCTCCACCAAATCCACAAGATGATGTGTCATCTAGCTCAAGGCGCTCACACAACAAATCTAGGACATTCAATTCAGGAAAACCAATAAACCACATACACAATAGAACTTGTGTCCATACCCCTTCGATAGGAACATTGTGATGGTACCTTTCCCACATGACTTTGAAAACCCAAAGTTCAAAAAATATAGAGGGAAAGGAAATCTTGTGGACCATATCAAAGAGTTTCACGCGATGTGTATGGAGGTTTCTTACAATGATTCCTAATTGATGCGCCTCTTCCCACACAATTTTTTGGGACCAACAATCGATTGGTTTTCACAATTGCCCTCGAGAATTAAAAACTTCCAAGAGATAATCAATAGGTTCATAGATCATTTCTCCTTCAATCTTGACATGAATGTGAGCTTAGAAGAACTATATAACCTCAAACAAAAAAAGGGGGAATCTTTCACAAAATTCCTACAATGGTGGAGGCAACGTGCTAGCAAAAGAAAATTGCCTATCCCTGAAGACCAACAAGTCAGAATCATCATTGCTAATGTTGACACAAATTTATCCTTTCAGTTAAAGATTCCATATGTCACTATGAACACCAAACCTTCAACAAGCTAACATAAGATCAAAAAACACTTGTTAAACATGTTAGAAAGCCAAATCTAGCATTCCCTATGAAATTATTAGCTAAAACAAGAAGAAAAAATGAAAATGAACATAAACCAAACAAAGATAGCATGCAATCTAATTGAAATAGTTAAACCTCCATCCCATAGGGGAGTGGTGCTCCTTTGATGTGAAGAGGAAGCCCTTTCCCAATCCCTTTGATAAATTTGATAATGTTGTTGATTCCAAGTATGGAAATGACTCCAAATGATGCTAACTTAGCTAAAAATGATCAAAATGATGGATTTCTATGAATTAAAATGCCTATAGTGATAATGCTTAAAGTTGTGGATCCATATTGTGAAGAGAATGCTTCTATTTATGGAACTCAGGGGTTGAAGAATGAGAGGATTTGATGAATGTGGGATAAAATGGGAGCCAATGAGAATGTGCCAAGTGTCACAATTCTATTGGAGGAAGGTGGAGCACATTTTGGGAAATGTGTTGAGGAATAAGGGATGTAAGAGAAATAAATGAGAATGTAAGAGGATTTGAAAGATTGTAAGAAGAATTTATTGAATGTGGTTGAGGATTTTAAAGGATGTAAGAGAAGTAAATGAAAATGTAAGAGTTATTGAGGATGTAAGATTTTTTTAAAATATTTGGAGGGAAATTGAATAAAGGGTGTTTGTGAGGAATATTCCTTGGAATATGTCTTTGTGAGGATAAATAGAGGAATTCAATAATTAAAAGAAATGAATTTCATGTGCAACCTGATTAGTTGACCATGGGTTGATTTAACTCTTGAGGAGTTAAAAGCTGGAGGATTTATTAATGGTGATTAGAAAGTGATTTAGGATTAATTAATTTAGAATTAATTAATTGGAATAGATTAGATGATTGTGACATTTGATTTGATTTAATTAAATATGATGAATATTAGTTAGAAGAAGGGTTAATTAATCAATAAATTTAATTATTTGATTAATAGCTGAAATTGGTGAATTTAATTAAATAATGTCGATTATTTAATTAATTGGTTAATTCGAAGTGATTTCAGAAGAAGTGGTGTTAATTTATCAAAATTAGATGCATAGTATCAATCAAGACTTTTTACATTTCTACATTTTCCCCTCTTTGAAGCGAGGTATCTGTTGTGTTGGTTCAAAGAATAACACTGCCATGATCAAAATTCAAAAAAAATCCTAATTTTTTGGATGCCCCACTGCTGCCCCAACGGAAGAAATTATGCTGCTACGCTGCCTCCTCAAGAGATTGGGTGAAAATTACAAAATTAGGTTGAGCTCACGATAAAGATTCGGGATTAGTTCAACTTAGAGAGGACTAGAAAGTTTGAATGTTTGATGTAGAAAAAATTGATGATGTATAGAGAGTCATCAGCCATGGGTAGCCTCATGCATATTTTGATATATCACACAAATTCGACACTTGGATAGAATTTTTAATAAAGATAAAAGAATAAGAAGAATAAGATGTATGGATTAACCATTGATTCTGAGAAGATTTAGAAGTCCAACAAGTCTATGAGTTGTCGAGACTTTATTAGATATGATAATGAGTGATGATGATTTTCTTATCTAGGGATTGGGGATGTAAAGAGAATAACTTTCCTTATGTTTGATAACACACATAAATATGATGCATCAAAGTACAAACAACTAGGATGGCAGTGTATCTAGTGAGATGGAATTTGAATCAAAAAATAGATAGGAGTATTCTTGTTCACATCTAACATACAAAAACCTTATTAGGATGTACTTCAGACATTTCAAACATCTTAGACCAAAACACACAAAGGAAAAGCCTAACAATGTAATAGTCAACAAGACATCCAAAACATCCTCCCTACAAACCGAACCAAGTTAGCATGACCAAGGTTATATTACAAGAATATCCAACAAGCACAACATACAAAAGATAATGTTAAATTCCCCATTCCTTTCTCTCTAAATCTTTCAGATAGACATCATTGAGAGGTCATTGGAAAGAGCGCAATAAGATAAATTAGAAGAAAAGATCAAGTGAACAAACAAGTCAACGTTCTTCATACCTCTAGCCAAGAATAAACTACGGTGATGTCTGATGTTGATGTCTATTGTAGGAAGGATTCATCCTAGGACATGTTGTAATCAGGTGATTTTGGAACTAACTAGATGATAGGATATTGATGCGAAGATTTGACCAACCTATTTACTTACTAACCTAGACTTAAGACACCGACATTTGAGTTTTCAATTTCAACTTGCTAAACTTGTTTCTGATTGTTTTGCCAAAGGTTGAAGGTGATGATTGATTTTTTGTGAGTGGATCTTTATTGCGGGTGAAGGTTGAAACGGGATGGATGATTTTGGGTTTTTTCAATGTTTTTGGTATTTTGAAATGTTTTGAGGTTGTTTTGGGGATTTTTGAAATGTTTTACAAATGTTTTGATTTTCAAAATTTCTAATATTTTTGGTATTTTTTGATATTTTGACCAAGAACCTAACCTAAAGACCTATCCTAGGGGCCTTGGGGGCTGATCAAATATTAGCCTTGCCTATGTTATACACACAGAGACCAAGTAGTTCGACTGACAAAAACTCATTTATTGATGAAGATATGAACAAATGGATTGTCAGTTTATTATGACGGACTCCTAAAGGACTGACCTAGGGTGTCTCTAGGGAACATTGATGATGTCCTCAAGCCTACGTTCAAGCTTAGAGATTTGTAGTTCAACATGACACATGCTCATTTATTGATAGAGATATGAACAAATGGATTGTCAATTTATTATGATGAAATCCTAAAGGACTAACCTAGGGTGTCTTGAGGGCACATCGATGATGGCCTTGCCTATGTTCAAGCTCAAAGACTCATAGTTCGACATGACACAAACTTTTGATTGAAATTTTTTATGAGTTTTGACCTGTTTTTGGATTTTTCATATGTTTTTGGATGTTCAAATTTTAAGGAAGATTTCAAGAATATACATGAATCCGATCCAATGTAGGTATAAGAACATGCCCCTAGCGTGATGCAATAGAATACCTCAATATAGGCAGGACAAACTAACCTTAGGAATATGCCAAGTAGTACTAGGAGAAAACATGATATCGATATAGGATCAAGCTATGATGCATACGAGGATGGGTGATAGAAGGATCAATGGAATGCGATGGGTGAATGCGATGATAGGTTATGCAGAACAAGTCAAAGAATCCATGGTGGATGGAAAGTGCTTATTTACAAAAGGTACATGTTTGCTAGGTTTTCACCAAGGTACATGCCCAAAGCGCCATTGAAGTGGTTTTCACTAGAGGATGATTTTTTTATTTACTATTTTCAATCCTTTTTTGGATTTTTTTGGATTTTTTATATTTTTTGATTTTTTTGATTTTTGGATTTATACCTAGCAAGCTTAGGCATAAATTTTTTGAGATGGGAGTTGTTGATGGGCTCCTGCAGAGGCCCACCATCGGGTGTGGATAGATGATATGCTCTTGAATTGTAACTTGTTGTGATGATGAAGGGTCTCAACCAGTTGGGTTCAAACTTGCCTTTTCTATTTGGATTTGGCACATTTTTTTGATTTTCTTTCAACATGAGCTCTCCTACTCGAAATGACCGATTCTTGATCTTCTTATTGTAGCTCCTTTTGAGGCAGTTTTGGTAGACTTGCAAGTGGTTCAAAGCATCTAAGCACCACTCATCCAGTAGTTCTAGCTCATTCAACCGTGGCATCCGGTATTCTTCATCAGTAATGAGATTCTGCAATAATATTCTTAAGGATGGGAGCTCGATCTCAATGGGAAGGATGGATTTTGATCCGTAGAACAAGGAGAAATAGGTTACACCTTTAGGTGTGTGGATACTCGTTCAGTAGGCCCATAAGGCAGGATTTAGTTGTAAGTGTCAGTCACGACCAATTTCATTGACTATTTTCTTTAGGATTTTCAGGATGGTTTTATTCATAGCCTCAGCTTGGTCATTACCTTGGGGGTAGTATGGGGTGGTAAAGCAATGTTGGATATTGAATTTTTGGCATAGCTCTCAGACATCCTGGGTTTTGAAGGGTGTTCCATTATCTGAGATAAGGGCATGTGGAACACTGTAACGACATATAATGTAGTTTAGGATGAATTTGGAAATATGCTTTCCTATGATATAGGTCATGGGAATGGCCTCTACCCTCTTCATGATGTACTCCATAGCAATGATAATGAACTTGTGTCCATTAGATGAGGTGGGAGATATTTTGTCGATGAGATTGAGTCCCCATCGTGAAAAGGGCCAAGGTGTTATAATCGATTGGAGCTCCTAAGCTGGTGCATGGATGAGGTCCCCATGCTATTGATATTTCAAACATCTTCAGACATATTCATGAGCTTCCTTCTCCATGGTAGGCCAGTAATACCCAGTCCTCAGTAGTTTCTTAGCCAAGTTCATACCACTAGAATGCGAAGCACAAATACCATTGTGTACCTCAGTTAAAGTAGTCAAGCTTCCTAGGGTTAAGGCATCTCAAAAGGGTTCCTTCTATACTTCTATTGTACAAGGTATCACCTAAGATAACAAAATGGGATGACTTCTTGATAAAGGTTCTTTTGAGGTTCAGGGTGATGTCAGCGGGGAGGACTCCTATTTTTAGGTAGGTGTATATGTCATGGTACCAAGGATATTTGGGACCAATGATTTCACACACGAACTCATAATATAGTACCTCAAAAGCTAGTACGAGAAGCTTCTCTACCAAGAATTCATGTTTAGGGACGTTGCGTGGGATATCTAATAATAATTTGATTGTAGCCATGGTGTCCACTTCTCTATTGTTTACCCTTGATATCTGCTCAAATGTTATGTCGATGAAGAATTTCTTGAGATCCTCCACCAGTTTCTTGTACGGGGTAATTTTGTCATCCTTCGTTTAGTATTCATCATTGACCTAGTTGATAATTAGTTGTGAGTCCCCATAGACCTTAAGTGCCATGATTTGCCACTGTAATACAATCTAGAGTCTTATGACAAGGGCCTTGTACTCGACAATATTTTTGGTGCAAGGGAAAGATAGCCTATATGATTTTGGGATGCAATCTCCTTATGGTGTGATAAAGAAGACTCTGAATCCTAACCCATGCTGAGTATATGATGCGTCGAAGTACACCTTCCAATGATTGGCTAAACTGAGGTTGAAAATTGACTCATTAGGGAACTTTGACACCAATGGATTCTCTGCATATATCGGTGCTTTGGATAGATGATCCGCAATTACCTATCCTTTAATTTCCTTCCACTCTACATATTCAATATCATATTTTGTTAAGATCATAACCCATTTTTCCATTCACCCTATGAGCGTTGCTTTAGAGAGTAGATAATTGAGAGGGTATATTTTTGGCAATGAGATTTATTTGATGAGCAAGCATGTAGTGTCTAAATTTTTGTGAGGAAAATACGACTGCAAGACAAGCTTTCTTGATGAATGTGTAGTTGAGTTCGTTCCCTACTAAGGTTCTGCTGATATAGTAAATGATTCTCTCTTTTCCTATTTCATCATGTTGTGCTAGGAGAGCACAAAGGGCTTCCATTGTAGCTGATATGTAGAGAATGAGTGGTTTTTTCGAGATCAATGGCATGATGATTGGTAGTGTCAACAAGTATTCTTTTATTTTATTGAATACCTGATCGCATTTCTCACCTCACTTGTATGCTATCCCCTTGTGGAGTATATGAGAATATGGGATAGCTTTGTCTACTAACTGTGCTATGAATATATGAATGGATTGGAATCTTCCTTGCAAACCCCTTAACTGCTTCAATGTTTGTGGTGCCTCCATTTCAAGGATTGCTTTGACTTTGGCAGGGTCTATCTCGATTCCCCTCATTGATACAATATACCCTAGAATTTTTCCTAATGTGACACCAAATACACATTTCTTAGGATTTAGCCTTACCTTGTATTCTTCTAGTTTGTCGAAGATAGATCTTAGTGTTGCTATGTGGTCTTGACGCTTTCTTTATTTGGCTAATATTTCATCCACGTAATCCTATATAGATTTTTGGATCATGTCATGAAAAATCAGAGTCATAGCCATTTGGTAAGTAGCTCCAATGTTCTTTAACCCAAATGGAATCATGTTCCAATAGTAGGTGCCCCACAGATAGGTAAAGGTTGTCTTATGTTGATAATATTTTGCTATCATAATTTGATTATACCCTGAAAACTTGTCCATCAATGATAGCATTTCATGTCCAGCTGTTAAATCTGCAATCATGTCTATGTTGGGAAGAGGGAAATCATACTTCAGGCATGCTTTGTTTAGGTCCCTGAATTCGGTGCAAATTTAGATGCCCCTAGTTGGATTAGAAATAGGTACAAGGTTGGAAACCCATTCAGGATAATCAATGGGTAGTATGAAACCAGCATCAAGGAGTTTCTACAGTTCAAGTTTGACCAACAATGCGATTTGTGGATGCATTTTTCTTAATTTTTGTCTTACTGGTTTTTCCTCTGGATAGACTGCTAGATGATGGACTACGACCTTTGGATCAAGACCTGGAATGTTAGCATAGGTCCATGTGAAATTTACTTTCATTTCTTTTAGAAATGCAACTAGAATTTCTTGTTCCTCGGTCAAAAGTGATGCTGCATAGAAACTGATGTGTGGTGTCTCTTCAGTTCCTAGATTGACTGGGTTGTATTTTTCTGCCAGTATTGCTGATTTTTCCTAATGGATGGCACTAAGGGGAAGATTAAATACCTCATCCTTTGGAATTTTAGAGAGGTTTTCACCATTGGATACATCCTTTCTTTTTACTATTTTTGAACCAGAAAGTGCCACAATGTGGTTTTCACTTAAAGATCTACATTTTACTCTTAAATTTTCTATTTTGTGACTAAGAGATTAAATCATTTCCCCATAGTATGCATGTGTGTCTAGATCAATATCAAACCATTCTTTGTGATCTCCACATGGTAGCATATCCCTGAGCCCCATGAATTTCAAGAGAGTCTCATCATTTTTGAATGTGTCTAAGATTGGTGGTCCTTGTTGGTCACAGTCTATTAGTTGGGGGTAAACAAGCTTTACTTCAGTGGTTTGGTTCCTCGACTTGAAAGACATGGTTGCGATCATAAAAAGGGAGGAATCCTCAAATAAAATGGGTAGGTTAGAGATGGTATCTTCATCACACACGCCAGTTATATCAAATGTATAGTTGTCTAGGGGAAGACCTATGGATACTGGTAATTGAGGAGGAGATTAGCACCTTTTCCAAGTATGGTTATCTTCTGAGGGGTACATCCAAGGCCAAGATTCTTAGGGAATTTCATAGGAATAATGGGTTGAAACAAATCGTTATCTTTTCTCTTGAGCTTCTCATTTTTGTTATAGCCCCAACCTTTCATCTTGGTATAACAGGCTTGATACATATTTCTCGTCCACCACCTCTTTTCTTAGGTCTCCCCATTTTTTAAAAGTGTATGGTGCTACTATGAAGGTTTGAGATGTTAGTTCAATTGGCTATGGTTTTCCATGGGATCTAGGAGATTGAGGCAACTATCCTACCACAAAGGCACTCTTTTTCATTTTATAGTATCCATATCCATTATCTTGGATAATAACCTTAACATCGGGGATGTCCGGAATGGAGGGTGTCTTTGTCTCAGAAGTGGAGGCTAAGGTGGATGGGTCAATATAAATAATGTGGGTCCATAATTTTTTGGGACTTGGGGGATCTTATAATACTTGGCCTCCAAATTTTTGCAATAATAAAAAGGCTCAGGATCACCATGGATTGTGACTTCTTGGTTTTCAAAGGGTAATTTGACACATTGATGGAATGTGGATGCAATAGCCTACATCTCATGGATCCATGGGTGCCTCAAGAGAATATTATAGGGGAGTTCAAGGTCAAGAACTTGACAATCGGTCTCCATGATTGTTGGTTCCACTTGAATGGGGAGTTGAATGGTGCCTTGGGACACCCATTCTTGATCATCATAGGCTCTAATAGTGATACCTTTGCCCTTTTCGATGACATCTTCTGAGAATCCTAAATTTTTTACCAATTTCAAAGTACAAATATTTAAACCCACACCTCCATCTACCAAGACTCTTTTGACTTTGTTCTTGTGGTCTAGGACTACAAGACGGAGTGCACGGTTATGAGATGGCTGGGTTGGGAGATCATGTTCAGAGAAAGTGAGAAGATGTGGTGTAGTGATTTGTTTGATCATACCTTGAAACTGGTCTACATCAAGGTCTATGGGGATGGAGGATGCAACCAATTCCTTCTCTATGATGTCCCTATGTGAAGGCGAGATTTTTAGCAAATCCATGATGGAGATTTGGGCGGGGGTATTTTTTAGTTGATCTAGGACATTGTAACCATTAGGGATGGATTTCAGATTTATATTGGGTGCCTTCGATGTTTGTGAAGGTCATATGATGGTAATTCTACCACCACATCTAGTGAATCCACACTCAACTTTGGATCCTTTTATATTAAAAATTGTTACCCATTCATCCAAAGATGTGACAACATGGTCATAAATATGGTTCACATTGTTGTAATTTCCTTTACCATTGTTGTTTCCTTTATTGTGATCTGTAATTGGATTCATGTATATTTTGATATTTTGATTCTTGAAAGGTTTTTCAATGGTTATGGTTTTATCATCACTAAGATCTTGGATTAGATTTTTAAGTCGCATGTAGTTGTTTGTCATGTGTCCCTTTATTTTTTGAAATTCACAAAGGTGCTTCTCATTAGACCATGGTGATTTAACTTGAGGCTCTTGGTAATTTTTGTAAATAGGGATTTTGATGAGATTTTCTTGTACCAACTATGGCATAACTGATTTTATTGGTTCCCCAAGGGGTGTGTATTTTCGTTTAGGGGAATATTTGTTCTTTGAGGGTGGCCCCCCTTGAGAATTTAGGTTGTTGACATTTTGATCGTTGGTTTGTTGTTGTGATGTGTTATTTTGCAGAATGTTTTGGATGTTCTCTTACAGTTGTTGGTACATTTTTTGTTGCACATTTGGCCTTGGAGCACTAATAAAAAATTTAGCATCAACGACACCATCATTGGTGACGTTCTTGTTCTTAGCCCATGTGTGAGGTTTATCATTGTAACTTGTTGATGGTCGATTTTCTTGGTATGTGGGTGTGCCCCCTTGTGTTATGAGGGATCTTTCGATGTTGAGCACTTTGGGAATTAATTGATCATATATGGTTATGCATTGCATTTTCAAATGAAAGGATAAGGCCCCTTCAAGGTTTGAGTTGATAGTCCTAATTTTTTGTTCTTCTGGCATAGCCCATTTTCTTTTGTTGGCCTTGGATTGCCATCATTGCAAGAAGGCTGTGTATGTTTCTCCCTTGGCTTTCTTTAAGTTGGATAACTCTTCCAAGCTTACTTCCATGCCCAAGTTGAATGAATAATTTTTAATGAATTTATTCACAATTTCTTGAAACTTTTTAATTCTTGGAGGAAGGCGAGAGAACCATTCCATTGTCGATCCAGCCAGGCTCTAAGGGAAGAGTCACATTAAATAAGATTCATCGTACATTACCTTCATATACTGTACATTGAATTCCCTAATGTGATCTTCAGGATTTCTAGGCCCTTGCTATTTATCAAACTTCAGTATTTCAAAGCTTGGTGGAAATGGAGCCATTGCAATGCTTATGTCAAATGGATAGGGGCATAAATTCCCTTGTGTTTTCTCTGTCTTTCCTGATTGTATGTATAGTATTTGTTGCGAGAGAAATTTAACTTGTGCGAAAAAATTAGTTTGTGGATCAGGTGGTGGGATGAATGTGTTTTGAGATGGCGGTCTGGTTGCTTGGATAATGGGTGGGATGGATTTTATGTTTGTGAGAGGTTGTTGAAAGCTTAGTTGCACAACCAACACTTGTTGATATGCCTGTTGTTGATGTGGTGCCAACAATGCTTGTTGTTGGGCTTGTTGTTGTTATTGTTGAGCCAATAATGCATGTTTTTGTGCTTCTTGTTGTGTGGTTTGTTGTTGTTGCGCTATTAATGGTTGTTGTTGTGTGTATTGTTGTAATGCTTGTTGATAGGAAAAATCTTGCACTTGTGCTTGTTGTGCTTGGTATTGAGCTTGTGCTTGAGCTTGAGCTTGTTGACTAGCTTGTGCGGCTTGTTGTTATTGTAGCAATGCATGTGCTTGTGCTTGGAAAACTTGATGTGCTTGATCTTGTTGCATTGCCTACTATGCTTGTTGGGTGGTTTGTTCCGCAACTTGTTGAGATTGGAATTGTTGAAGTGCCTCTTGGTACGCTTGTTGGGTTGCTTTCAATGTGATGTTGTATTGATTCGATACATTTAGATTTGGGGGTGGAGGTGGAGGATTTGGTGGAATGGTGTGAGATGAGATAGTTGTGGTGTTTGAGTGATGATGAGGGGTTGAGTGGTGGATTGTAGGTTTGGATTGATGGCTCGTATGCTTAGTCCTTGTGAGACTATATTTTGAGATGTTTGGATTGTTGTAGTTGGTATGTTGATTGGTTGGATTGGTTCCACTTGGTGTTGTAATATCTGTGGCATGGCCAAAGGATTTGGTATGATGGATTTCTTGATTTGACTTGTTTTTGGATTGATTTGATTTGTTTGATTTGGAATTGGTGTGTTGGATGGAAGGATTTACCCCATACCTTGATTAGGTGTGGATGATGATGGAAATAGTGGGAATGATGGGAATATTTGTGGTGTGTTCCCTTGAAAAAGTGAAGATGATGCATCAAAAGTTCCCACTTGTGTAAACAAATCCACTTTTCCTTGTGATATCATGGGGAGAGAAATTTGTGTATTAAGAGGGTATGACGATGTTGCGAAAAAGGTGGAGGGATTGTTTGTATCATGAAATATGGGTGGTACATATGGATGCTTTGCATCTTGTGGGATGGTGCTAGGCATGCCCAAGATCGTGTTTGCCTCCAAGTTTTGGTTATTGACAAGTGGATGTGTTTGAAGAAATTGGAGTAATGAAATCCCTTTGGTGATCATTGGTTGACTTGGAGCATGGGATGATGTTGGTTGTATGATGGGTTGGATGACATTTGGGAATGAAGGCATGAATGGTGCTTTAGGTATACTCCCAAAGCATTTTTCCACAATAATGCTTACATCAAAATCAGAAGGGAGTTTGGCCCCTTCCTTTGCTAATGCCAACATGTATTCTGTGGGATTGAGTCTCATGACTATGTTGACAATCTTGTGTGTTTCGAGATTTTGGATTAATTCAAGTATTTCATCTTGGTTCATCCCTTGGAAATTTTTGGTGACATCCTCCAATAGGACACCTCCCTCTTGAGGATCTTGAGGCAATTGAGAGGGATTAAGTGAAGGGTTGATTGATTCCTTGGGGTTGAATTCTGATGTAGTTTAGCTCAAATCACTTGAGGTGGATGTTTATTTGTTTTTCTCCATGGTCTTCTTCTGTTGAGATCTTGTTTGGACCCTAAAATAAGGATCAATTTTTTGGAATATGGGGTAAACCTCTAACTCCTTGGGTTGGTCTAAACTTTAGGTACAAAAAAGAAAATATAGGATGTTAAGGATCAAATGATGGTGGTGCAAATGATGAGAGGTGAATGATATGGATGTTTGAACTCTTGACGACCTTGGAGGAATACTAGACTTTAGGATTTTTTGGATTTTGATTTGGATAATGGACTCATAAATCACAAGATGTTAGATGTTATCTTGGAGTAGGCTTGTCCACAAGGGTGATAATTTAACTAAATGTGTGAGGAAGGATTCATCCACACACACTTAGCCAAACAAAGTGATTTTGATTTTTGAAGGATTCACCAAAACTCTAGAATAAATTATTTTTCCAATGTTCTAAGAGTTGTTTATGAGATGGGATTGTGATTGATGTTTGGGATGGATGATAGTGTTAATTTGATCCTAGATGAACCTAGAGAGACTTTGTTTACAATAACAAGGTTTTGAAGAGCACGCTATACTCCTAAAGTGTTCAAATCTAAAAGACCAAAATTTGACTTAGATGATTGGTTCAAATTGAGCATACATATCTGGATTATTCAAAGGAATGATTCTATATAACCTCATGAACTTCTTTCTTATCTTTGTGTATTGCTTGAGGTTACACTTCATAATGTACTTCTTGATAAATTTTTGAGTGTGACACCTAAACTTGAAGTTTTTGCATAAAGACTTTTGGTTTGGGATCTTGACCTTTTTAGAAATCATGAGAACAAGCACATATGTGGGGTTAAATTGTCTTTTATCTTGATTAAATGGATTATTTTTACCACATCAACACTTGTCTTGATTAAGTTCAAACTAAATGTCTATGTCTTAACTCTTTTTCATTCCACAAGGTCCATTATGTCAAAATAAAAGGGTCAAAGCCATAGTTTCCCTAGGTTGACTTTGGATAGAACAAATTGAGATATATGCCCAAATATTTAGAAGCCTCTAAGGATAAAATCCCTAGGGACAAGCAGTAATACTTGAAATTTTCAAGGATATTTTCTCTTTCCAAAGGGTTTGAAATTTTCATGACTTTTTGAATGTTTGTTTCAAAGTTTTGAGATCCAAGCAATGTATTTTATCTGACTCACAAATTGTACAATCCTAGGATAAAAATGGTCATACTTTGTTGAGTCCTCACTTGGATTTCTCCAAACACTAGACAAAGTGAACAATTAGAGATTTGGTGACACTGTCTCCCCTCCATGACACACACTTCTCAGGACCACCAAATCTAAAAATCCTTAAAATCCAGAGATCAAAAGGATTTTTTTGTTTCTACTATTGAATAGTACAAATGTGAAGCGGCTTCAGAATGACCTTTCTTGCACCAATAATTATTAAGGATTTTGGTAACTAAACAATTTTGGCTCTTAGTAACAAACTGAGAACACCCAGTCATATGCTCACCCACTTTTCCACTTAAGGATCTTACTATCATTCTTGTTCCACTCAAGGCATGGTACTAGATGCAGTATAACATACAGTGTCTAGGATAGAAGGTACTTTCTCATGATTTCCCAACATTTGATATAGCCCACCGGTAAATGTGCTTCAAGAACTTGCTTATGAGTTTCCCATTGTGGGGTGTGTCTCATAGTAAGCCCTCTCTTAAGGGTAATAAAAGCGTAAAATACAATTTGAGTGTTTCTCTTGCACGTAAGATCGCACGAAGCGGAAGGGGAGAGGATACACACTCAAAATGTACCAAAGATACGATCACACAAATCAATCACTTGTTCATTTTAGACTTCAAAGCAATAGTGAATTCATTTTAAGCACCAAACTTGAGTGTGAGTTTTCCTTGTTCAATTTTAGCCCAAAATCAAAGTCTAGTAAGTTCCTAATGTTGAATTTTAACCAACTTTGACAAAGCTTGAGTTCCTAATGTTAAATTTAAATAAAATGCAGAAATGGAAAGCCTAAGCTATTACAGTGAGCACTAAATAATGCTTTTAAGTTTCCAAATCAATTTTCCTCCCTTTCCTACAAAGGTGAAGTTGTTCATCAAATGTGATGCTCCACAACTATCAAATGCGATGTTGAAAAATAGAAGCAGCACTCTGGTAAAAGAAAAAGTGACACTCTGCAAAAGACAGAGAGCACATATGTGGTGGAGTAGCAAATTCGACGTTGTCAGATCAGAATTTAGACAGAAGATAGAAAGGTCAATTGTGATGCTGAAACATATGCAGCACAATAGAGGCGAGAAAAGGTGACATGACATGGCAATGGTGATGTTGTAGAAAAAAATTGATTCTCTACGGGCTCGCAAATGGACAAAGGCAGCGTCACGTTCTTATGTCTGCAAAAAACAAAAAAAATAGGCAAAATTTGTCAAAACAAAGTGCTTAGCCCTCCTTCTAGCGCCAGAAATGTGAACACCAAACCTACAAAAAGCTAACATAAGATCACCAAACACTTGTTAAACATGTTAGAAAGTCAAATATAGCATTCCCTATGAAATTCTTAGCTAAAAAAAGAAGAAAACATGAAAATGAACATAAACTAAACAAAGATAGCATGTAATCTAATTGAAATAGCTAAACCTCCATCCCATAGGGGGAGTGGCGCTCCTTTGATGTGAAAAGGAATCCCTTTGATAAATTTGATGATTCCAAGTATGGAAATGACTCCAAATGATGATAACTTAGCTAAAAATGATGAAAATGATGGATTGCTATGAATTGAAATGCCTATAGCGATAATGCTTGAAGTTGTGGATCCATATTGTGAAGAGAATGCTTCTATTTATAGAACTCAAGGGTTGAAGAATAGGAGGATTTGGTGAATGTGGAATAAAATGGGAGCCAATGAGAATGTGCCAAGTGTCACAATTCTATTGGAGGGAGGTGGAGCACATTTTGGAAAATGTGTTGAGGAATGGGGGATGTAAGAGAAATAAATGAGAATGTAAGAGGATTTAAAAGGTTGTAAGAAGAATTTATTGAATGTGGTTGAGGATTTGAAAGGATGTAAGAGAAGTAAATGAAAATGTAAGAGGAGTTATTGAGGATGTAAGAGTTTTTTAAAATCTTTGGAAAGAAATTGAATAGAGGGTGGTTGAGAGGAATATTCCTTGGAATATGTCTTTGTGAGGATAAATAGAGGAATTAGATAATTAAAAGAAATTAATTTCATGTGCAGCCTAGTTAGTTGGCCATGGGTTGATTTAACTCTTGAAGAGTTAAAAGTTGGAGGATTTATTAATGACGATTAGAAAGTGATTTAGGATTAATTAATTCAGAATTAATTAATTGGAATAGATTAGATGATTGCGACATTTGATTTGATTTACTTAATCAAATGAGAAGACTTAGGGGGATTTAATTAAATGATTTGATTTAATTAAATATGATGAATATTAGTTAGAAGAAGGGTGAATTAATCAATAAATTTAATTATTTGATTAAAAGCTAAAATTGTTGAATTTAATTAAATAATGTTGATTATTTTATTAATTGGTTAATTCGAAGTGATTTCAGAAGAATTTGTGTTAATTTATCAAAATCAGATGCATAGTATCAATCATGAATTTTTATATTTCTACAGTCACATCTTATGATGAGCTTATCCCTAGGGCCCTGAACATTGAGAAAGCCCTAATCGTACAAGGAACCACACAAGTGTATAGAGACAAATTCCCATTTACCAGTTCTAATGACAAGCCTCGTGTATGGGCTAAGAACAAGAATTAACAAATGATGGCATTTTTGATGCTAAAGTAGTCATAAGTGCACCTAGACAAAACACCAATCAACCAACCAATGCATAACGGAATGTAAAACAAACCAACACACCACCATCAAACAACCAAATCAACAATGGTGACACACAACAAGGAGGACCACCCAATAGAAATAACTACCCAAAACAAAAATACACACCATTGGGGGAACCCATCGAATCTGTCATGTAGAAGTTGGTACAATCAAACCTGATTACACTACCCAACTACCAAGAATATCAGGAACCTCAAGTTAAACCACTTTGGTATAACAAAAAGGATCTTTGCGATTTTCACAAGATCAAAGGACATAAAATGTCTAGCTATATGAAGCTAAATAAAATTATCCAAGATCTCATCGAAAATGGGGAAGTGAATATCAATCTCCCAATGAGTAACCGAGACCTTAAGATATACAAGAACCCAATCCCATATCATAACAAAGGAAGTGATAATGGCAGGGAAAAAAATTACACTAATGTAGGGCATGCATATTCCAATGTGGTCATCTCTTGTGATAATGTTGTAATAGTCATCACTATCAAAAGACCTAGTGTGGAGTGTGGAGTCACCACACAACATGGAAAGGTCACAATCCAAGGAGCTTCATCACAATCTAGGGCACAACCTCCACTACCGATGTCAAACCCTAGTAAATACAATCTCCTAGACCAGTTAAAGAAAACCCCTGAATAGATCTCCATCCTATAATTAATGAATCTATCCCCCGCACATAGGCATATACTAGAAATAGCTTTATCAACCACCTCTGTACTTGAGAATATGGATATTGAGCAATTTCAAGCTATGATAGGGCATATCACCACCCCCCATCTTCTCACCTTCTCGAAACAAGACCTACCAACACAACCGTCACAAGATCACGCTTTACATCTTTAGGTCATTTTTCATAAGAATAAAGTTAAAAGAGTCCTATTAGATGGAGGTGTTGGTCTAAACATTTGTGCCCTTCAGTTAGTTAGAAACTTGGGTTACATAGAGGATATTATTGAAAATACAAAGGGTGTAACCATAAGGGCATACAATGATCAAGAGCGGGTGTCTCAAGGCATCATCGAGCTACCTATCCAAATGGGACCCATCATTGATGAAACCACATGCCAAGTAGTAGATCTTGACCTTCCCTACAACATTCTTCTTGGTTGACCATGGATTCATGCCATGGATTTTGTAGCTTCCACATACTACCAATATGTCAAGTTCCCCTTTGAGGATAAAAAATTTATGATCCATGGTGATCTTGAGCCCTTTTACTACTGCAAGAACCTTGAGGCTAAATTCTACAAGATCCCCCAAATACATAAGTATGATGAAGGGCCTACATCCTCCTCATTTTTTGACCCATCTTCCCTTGCATCCACCTCGAAATCAACAACACCCATTATGCAGAATATACCTGACATCAAGGAAGTAATCAAGGATAATGTTTTTGGGGATTATAATCTAAAAAAGGATACTTTTGTGCTAGGAGAGTTACCTCTTTCTCCCAAATCTCATGGAAAACCCCAGCTTATCAACAAAGTAGCTGAAACAATGAAGGAAACATCCACCACCTTCACCAAGTGGGGGGACTTGAACAAAGAGGATGTCAATGAAGAAGATGTATCTAAATTATTGTATCAGGACCAAATGACCCATGCTCGTTCTTCCGATGGAAGATGACAATAAAGGATTATAGCTAATGATCGGATGGGGGTAGAACAAGAATGAAAAGCTAGGACAAAATGACAACGGTTTTCTAGAACCCATCATTCTTGAGAGACGTACAAATAATCTTGGCTTAGGATGTACCACTAGCAAGGCGACCCTTCTTGGCAAGGGTACTTCTAATAAACAAGCCAAGGCTTCCTCTTGTTTACCAACATCACATGATACTACCCTAGATGACTTTCCCGTGAGGTCATTGAATTGTTTGAGGATATCTCCATATTTATGATAACCACAACATCCTTTACCCCAAATGGCTAAAACTTTGAATTAAACCTAGTGTACCCCAAATTGATCGACTAGGATGAACGAGGACCACCAATTCTGGATATGTTCGAAAATGATGAAGCGATCTCAAAATTTATGGGACTCTATGACAACTTGCCATTTGGGGATCATAAAGTAGGATTTGACATAGAGCTAGATATAAAAGCATACTATGGGGAGACGATTGAATCCTTTAATCATAAAATCAATGACATGAGAATAACATGTAGGTCTTTAAGTGAAAACCACACTATGGCACTTTCAAATCACAAAATAGTAAAAATAAAGGATGCACTTGAAGGTGAAAATCTCTCTAAGGAACCAAAGGATAAGGGGTTCAATCTCCCCCTAAGTGCAATAAATCCAGAGAAATCAACAATACTAGCAGAGAAAGAAAATCCAGTGAATGTGGGAATGAAGGAGACACCTAATATAACCTTCTATGTAGAATCACTATTAGATGAAGAACAAAAAAATTGGCCGCATTCCTTAAAGAGCAAAGGGAAAAATTTGCATGGTCCTACACAGATATGCCTGGACTCAATCCTAAAGTGGTTTTACATCACTTAGTAGTCTATCCGAAAGTAGAACCAATAAAACAAAAACTGAGAAAGATGCACCCTCAGATAGCATTACTTGTGAAATTAGAATTATAGAAGCTCCTTGGCATCAGATTTATCTAACCATTCGACTATCTTGAGTGGGTTTCCAACCTGATGTCAATATCCAAACCCATTGGGGGCATTAGAATATGCACAAACTTTGGGGATTCGAACAAAGCATGTCTAAAAGATGATTTCCCTCTTCCAAACACTGACATAATTATCGATTTAACAACAGGGCATGAAATGTTGTCACTCATAGATGGGTTTTAAGGCTATAACCAAATCATGATCACTAAGGAGGAACAACATAAAACTACATTCACTTATTCATGGGGAACATACTATTGGAGTATGATTTCGTTCAAGTTAAAGAATTTTGGAGCAACATATCAGAGGGTGATGACCCTAATCTTTCATGATATGATCCAAAAAATAGTCGAAGAATATGTGGATGATATTTTAGCCAAATCCTAGATGAGAAAAGAGCACATAGAGGTATTAGGACCAATATTTGACATGCTCGAAGAATATAAGGTATGGTTGAACCTAAAAAAGTGTGTCTTTGGGGTTACATCAGGTGAGCTCCTTGGTTACATAGCCTCACAAAGAGGGATAGGGATAGATCCAACAAAGGTGAAATCAATCTTAGACATACATCCACTAAAAACATTGAAGCAAATGCAAGGTCTACAAGGAATGTTATAATCCATTAGGAGATTCATAACGCAGTTGTCAGACAAGATTCACCCTTTCTCTCACCTTCTCCATAAAGGCATAACATATAAGTAAGATAAGAAATGCGATAAATCCTTTAATCAAATCAAGGACTATGTATTGACACCTCCAGTTCTCATGCCACCAATACCAAACAAGCCTTTCATCTTGTACATATTAGCCATATCAACAACACTAGGTGCTCTTCTAGCCTAGCACAATGAAATGAGAAAAAAAAGAGCCATATATTATATCAGCAGGACTTTGGTGGGATATGAAAAGAACTACTCATCCATTGAAAAGGCATGTCTAGCAGTATTTTTTGCTTCACAAAAATTCAAACATTATATGCTTGCACATCAAATCAAGCTTATCGCTAAAATTGACCCATATAAATATCGGTTGTCCAAAGAAACTTGTATTGGGAGAATGGCTAAATGGGTAACGATCTTAATAGAATTTGACATAGAGTATGTGGAGCGCAATGCTATCAAGGGACAAGTAATCGTAGATGAACTAACAAATGCAACCATGTAAGTGGAGAATCCTTTGATATCTGAGTTTCCTGATGAATTAGTGTTTGTCCTTGACATAGCAAATTAGTGGAAGATGTTTTTGATGGATCCTATACCCAACATAGATTGGGGCTAGGCATTCTCTTTATCACCCCACAAGGTGACTGTATTCAAAAAACATATTGATTATCTTTTCAATGCACTAACAATATTATCGAGTATGAAGCACTCATAATAGGATTAAGAATTGTAGTACAATGAAAAATCCTATGATTGAGGGTCTACAAAGACTCATAGTTGGTTATAAATTAGGTCAATGATGATTATCAGACCAAGGATGATAAGCTAACATCCTACAATAAAATGGTGGAAGATCTAAAGGACTTGTTCATCAACATAACCTTTGAGTAGATCCCCTATGTTAATAATCGAGCAATAGATGTTATGGCAACCATTGGATCCTTATTAGACACACCACACAATATTACTTAGTTTGAATTCCTTGTAGAGCAGCTTCTTGTACTGACTTTCGAGACACCTGACTCAAAATTTGTGTGTGAGATCATTGGTCTTGGTTCCCTGTGGTATCATGATATTTTTACCTATCTAAATAAAGGTATCCTCCCATCTGATATCACTTCTAACCTTAAGAAAATATTCATTAAGAAGACGTCCCAATTCATCATCTTAGGTGATACCCTATATTGTAGAAGAAGTGAGGGGACATTATTATGATGTCTCAACCAAGAGGAAGCCTTGACTACCTTAACAAAAGTACACAAAGACATTTGTGGTTCCCATTCTAGTGGTATGACCTTATCCAATAAACTATTGAGGATGGGGTATTACTAGCCAACCATGGAAAGAGAGGCTCATCAGTATGTGAAGAAATTTATGTAGTGCCAACAACATGGGGACCTTATCCATTCTTCATATCAAGAGTTACAATCGATTTTCACACCTTGGCCTTTCTCGCAATGGGGACTCGACCTCATAGGAAAGATTACCCCCACCTCATCTAATGGACACATTCATCATCACAACCACTGAGTACTTTAAAAAGTGGGTGGAAGCTATCCCTATGACTTACATAATGGGGAAACAATTCTCCAAGTTCATCTTGACTACCTTATCTATCACTATAGTGTTTTGCAAGCCCTTATCTCAGATAATGGGACACCCTTCAAAAATTAGGATATATAAGAGCTATACCAATGATTCAACATTCAACATCAGTTCTCTACCCCCTATTACCCCTAGGAAAATGTTCAAGTTGAGGCTATAAACAAGACCATACTAAAAATATTGAAGAAAATGGTCAATGTAGCTGGTTGTAACTGGAATCTACAGTTAAACCCTGCCTTATGGGCCTATCAAACTACTATATGCACACCTATAGGGGAAAATCTCTTCTCCTTAGTCTATGGATCTCAAGCCATCCTACCTATTGAGGTCGAGCTCACCTCATTGAGAGTGCAACTACAAAATTTGATCACTGATGAAGAATATAGGGTGTCTCGACTGAACGAGTTAAAATTATTGGATGAGCGTCATCTTGATGCCTTGAACCACTTGCAAGCATACCAAAATTTATTGAAATGAATCTATAACAAGAAGATCAAGAGTCGGTCTTCTTCGGAGAGAGATCTAGTCCTCAAGTAGAATCAAAAGAACATGCCCAATCAAGATAACAAAGGGAATTTCAAGCCTAATTGGATGGGGCCATTTGTTGTCACACCAAGCTATGGATCAGGAGTTTATCAATTATCAATTCCTAAAGGATAACCCTTGTAGGAACCAATCAATAGTCTACATCTTAAAAAATTGTATGCCTAGGCTTGAAGGGTGTAAATCCAAAAATACAAAAAAATAACAAAAATCCAAAAAAATAAGAAAGAGGATTGAAAACAGTAAAGAAAAAATCATCCTCTACTAAAAACCACTTCGATGGTGCTTTGGGCAAGTACCTTGGTGAAAAATTGGCAAATAGGCACCTTGCGTAAATAAGCACCTCCATCTATCATTGGCTCTTTAGCTTATCCTGCTTCACATCACATCCATCCATCACATCACCAATCCTATTTATTCCATCACCCATCCATGTTCATATCATAGTTGGATGCTACCTAAGTACCATATTCCCCTTTAGTACTACCTGACACATTTCAAAGGTCAATTTGTCATGCCTATATCAAGGTGGTCTATCACATCGCACTGGGGGAAATTTATTATGCTTGCATCAGATTGGGTTCTTGTATATCTTAAGGTTATTTGAAATCTCTCAAAAATTCCCAAAACATTTGAAAACCTCATCAAATATCCAAAAACACGCAAAATCAAAAAATCCAAAAAAATCAAAATCTTGTATAGCCAAAATCCAAAAACATTCAAAAATTCAAAATCCAAAACATCCAAATCACATCAAAATCCCTAAATAGGTGAAAATATCAAAACACCAAAAAAAAAATTCTTTGAACTACGAGTCTCTAAGCTTGAACATAGGCAAGGCCATCATTGATGTGCCCCTGAGACACACTAGGTCAGTCCTTTATGATTTTTTCATAATAACCTAACAATCCATCAAGTGTTCATACCTCATCAATAATAGGTCAAATTCAATTGAACTACGTGGTCTCTACATGTATAATGTAAGAAAGGATAATCTTTGATAATCCCTTGAGGCCCTAGGTCAATTCATCTTAGGTCTTGGTCAAAATTTAGAAAATACAAAAAAATTGAAAACTTAGAAAATCCAAAACATTGGAAAACATTCAAAAACCCTAAACAACCTCACAAAACCTGAAAACATAAACATTCATATAAACATTAAAAAAAAGACCAAAAACATTGAAATATTCCAAAAAAATCCAAAACCACCCATACCATTTTTCTTTCACTCAAAATAAACTTCCACCCATAATAAATCACTCGTTATCATCACCCTTTGGTAAAGCAAGTAGAAAAAGAGTATAGCAAGTCGTGAAGTGTGAATCTAAATGTCAAAATCTAAAGTCTATATCATAAGTAAACAATTCGGTAGTGTTTGTATCAATGACCTATCAAACACTTAGTCTTAGTCAAAACATATGATAAACATGTCCTAAGATACGTCCCTCCTACAATGGAGATCATTGTCACAAATCACCTTAGCTATGTTACTTTGGGAAGAGATATAGATAACATTGACTGTTTGTTTTGATCTTTTCTTATGATTTACCTTGTTGAACCATTCTGAGGACCTCTCGATGATGTCTAAATGATTTAGAGAGAAATCAATGGGGCATTGATCATTATCTTTTGTTTGTTGTGCTTGTGGGCTATTCTTGTAAAATAATCTTGGCGCATACTTGCTTAGTTGTGTGTAGGGAGGATGTTTCAAATAGATTGTTGACTATTGTGTATTCTTTGGTCGGAAATTTTCTAAACTTCTAAACTACATTCCAACGAGGTTTTTGTATGTCAAGGTTGGAACCCGGATTATCCTATCTATTTGCAAAGTCAAATTCCATCACACCAATTACAACGCCATCTTGGTTATCAATACCTTGATGCATCGTGTCTATGTGTTATATCAAAAATAAGGAATGATGAAGTATCTCAATCCCTGAAATGAGCATATCATCTATCTCATTACCATATCTAATAAAGTCTTGATGAATCATGCACTTGTTGGACTTCTAAATCAATCTCTAAATCAATGGTCAATCCATTTGTCTTGTTCTTCTATCTTTTTTCTACGCTAACATGGTATCATGATAGTCAAAAAAATCATAATGCATCCACAAAACCACCAGCATACATACATCCTACATAATCATAACATACTTATTTGCATATCATAAGAATGACACCATTATATGGAAAATATGCAAACGGAAATACATCCATCTAATAACATGTCATAGAAAGATATTGAAAAAGAAAAAAAAAACATCCATTACATTGCATCCATAACATACATCATACATCGCATATCACATAAACATTGCATCATAGATCATATCATATCATAAAGCATAAATAAATGCATCCATAACATCAACATCTGCATTCATCTTTATACACGTGCATCCATACATAAAACATACAATAAATGAAACATCACATCATAATCGAATTGGGCCATCTCATATATATCACCAAAATATGAATGTCATGATACGATATCAAAGTCAATGTGGAAATATCATCAAAAGTAGATATACAAGAGGCTATCAAAAGTCAATGAATGTGTATACATATAAAATATCAGGGTTGTATATAAAAAATATGTCTTCAAAAAAGTGGCATGAGATATCCCTGCTTTGTCGATCATCATTTTGAGACTGGTCCTAATGACTTCAATGTGGCTATCTTGAACTACCCTCTCTAGGATGTCTGACTGGCATCTCACCAACTGAACCCCTAGGAGCAGCCCTGTTAATCTGCAAATAGTCTGGTTGTCATTGCTCTCGTAGGACATCCCTGTGGTAGAGTGTCCTGTAATATGTTGCATTTGATACAACATCTCTGTACATGTGTGCAAACACATCCTACCCCTATGTTGCTACTACACGGCCTCTAACTTCTATTGTTGTATAGTCTCTTGGGCTAGCTGAAGATCCAACTACTATCGCAACCGTCACTCGTAGTCCCTATCAGTTGTCACAGTTTGTAACTACTGCCACAAATGATGTCTCTCGACCATAAGGGACTGAATATGTATATCTCAGGGATCATACCCTAGCTACTACTATTTTGGATGTTGTTGATGCTAATACAGTGGTGGAGGCCCTAGAATATATCCCATGACCTGGTCCTGATGACCCTAATCGTAGGGAGGTTGTTGTTGTCCCCTACCTACACCTCAACTTTTGGGTCTGCCCCATGGATATCCTCTCATTGGATTTTTCAAGTGTGTGGGAGGCACCCACCATGCATCATAAGATGTGGTAGTCCCCACATCATGTTGTCCCTGATTGTATACTCAAGGCCTAGCAACTAGCTTTCGAAAGTCATCAATAGCTACCTAGGGATGAATCTGTGGTCCCCATTGAACCTCTCTTTCTGCCTAGGAAAATATGGTTGTATAATCATCCAAAGGAACATCTTGTATCTCCTTGAACTATCGAGCTACGTGGTATAGAAGATACCGCTCTATAATAGTATGCTCCTGACCTTGGATGAATCAAATCTTCCAAGCATAAAATAATTTTTGGTGGTCATCGTACCACACTGGTACCTAAAGCCATGGCCTCCACCTAAAGACGATCATATAGTCTATGAACCTCCTCCAATATGGGATCCCTATTGGTCTTGTGTGTTGCAAGGTAATCATTGCTCGGTATTTGTAAACAATGGGCTTGTCCTGATCAATGTTTGCTAGGGAAACAATGGGTCTCAACACAACAATGTGCACATATGCCCAGATATCAAGAAGAGTGACCCCAACTCCGATGCTCCTCCCCTAACAATATATTTCTTGATGCATATCATGGTATAAGAATGTGAGCATAATAGGACCCCATGCATACCAAGTCATCCTATAGAGCATGTCATACCACACTAGTCCCCAACTTGGACTAAAACCTCTACCCTGTCGGTCTAGGACAATCAAATCAAAGATCAAGGCACCTAGAACTAATCTAAAAACTAGCACCCATCCTTGGAATTGCTCCAATTCAATCTGGGAGCTCAGTAGAATGATGTCATCTGTTCATAGGATCTGAAAGCATGCATCCATCCCAAAATCCGTGTCATAAATAATGCACTCCCCATGGATGGGAAGCCACAAAATCCACCAAACATCCTCCAATGTGACAACCGCCTTGCCAATGGGTAGGTGGAATGAAAATGTCTCACTATGCCAACACTCCACCAACATCATCATCATAGCCAAGTGGGTCTAAACCTCAAGCATATATTGAATGAATCCAAATCCAATGAATCTTAGGAACTCTTCCTACTCCACATCGAAATGTTGTGCCTCCACAAGAAGGTCAAGTCGATGCTCTTAGGACATGAGAGGTTGAATTTCCTCTTGCACGCATGAAGCGAACAATGTCAATTTGGCTAAAACTTATTAAAATATGAGTGTCCAAGTCCTAAATTTGCAAAACTGTCACTATTTTCAATAGCGTCGCTTTGATCTTTTTACAAGTGTGGCGTTGTTTGGACGGTGCATCACTATATTTAAATAGCAAGTCGACATTTTGACGTGTCGCTCTAACCAAATCCTCGGCGCGTCACTCTAAAGTAGAATTATTCGTGTGATCACTCTGTCAACTCAAATTGAATCTATAAAGGGTGATTATTTTGATGCTCAATATGTCCAATTATTGAGTGGACACTCATCTCTTGAGTTGGTTGGGAAAATCTCTGTTGAATTTGATTCAGGTATTGATATTAGTGAATATTTAGGTGAAAATAAGCCTCAAGATTCTTTAAATAATAAACATATTGCACTAGGCATGGATTCTAAATTTATGGATGGACAAGGTTGTCCAAATAGGCCCCTTCATTTTGTTCCATTTCTGATGCAATAAATAGTTTTAGGAGAGATTAAGGAGCCTACTGAGTTATTTGGTTCCCTTCCTTCTTCAAACTCATTTGCTAAGAAAATGCACACAATTTCTCCTTGTGTAGAAGTAAAGTTGTAAATTCTTTATGCCATACCACCAGTTAAGTCTAATGTCACTATGTGTCCTCTTAGATCTATCCAGAATAGAAGTGATGGTGTTTTATTTCTAGGAACGTATTGACACAATCAATCAAGGGGTCGGGCATGATGTTGGCAGTGATACATGGGCCACCTCTGTGTGAAATTGAGGGTATCTGTTTCATATTGGAGAAGCAGTGAGAAGGTGTGACTAGAAATAGAGAAGAATAGTTAATGCCTAGTGAAAATGTATCAAAATTGTTTGAGCAAATTATTTTTCTAATATCAATGTGCAGCTAGTGCGCAGGTGGAGAAAATGCCATGTATGCAGCAAATGCACAAAATATATTTTTCGAAGATGCTTTAGAAACTCTAAAGCAAGTCAATGAGAAAAGGCAACGCATGCATAAAGTGGATATGTTAAAATGGTTTTTGTTGAAAAGACCTTTGAAACCTTCAAACAAGTAAAAATTAAGGGATTCAAAAGGGGGGCATCAACGTTTTTCAGATGAATCTTGCTCCACCATGAGCATATGTTGCAGAGAATGCTAAGTATAGATGGATTTATTGAAAATTCTTTAGAAACTTCCACACATAAGCTAAAAGGAGATGCCATCAAAAGCATGTATGTGCTGAAAGTGCTTTTGAAAAAGAGCCACCATAGCATAAGGAGATTTCCTAAAGCATAAAAATTGAGGGAAATGATAAATAAGAAACAAGGGCGCCCTGCTAGTTGGGGAAAGAATGAGCCAACATTATGGATGCATAGAGTAAAAAACCATAGGAAAATTTCTGAAGCACCATCGAACCCAGTGAGAAGGATGCCATGATGCCTTTGTTGAGTATAGTGACATGAATGCCATAAATGCAGAAAAGATGTGTTGGATTCAATGAAAACTTTCAAAAACATTGAGGCAAATGCAACTTGCAGATGCAATCACCAGCAATGGAGGAGCTTTGAGCAGAATGTTAGGTAAAGTGAAGTTAGCATAAAACTTGCCACCATGGCCAAATAGAGAATGCTCGAGAAAAAAAATAGAGATTAGGGAAAACTTGAAACAGGGCATGAGTTAATCAATGGCTAGGATTAGAGATGTGCTTGCAGCCAAATCCTTGCCCTAACCCACTTGCTCATGGGATTTAATTTCCCACTTGATTTAAGTGCTACGAGATGGAGAGAAAGCTTTATGAATGGTGGGTCCTCGACAACAAAAAATAAATGCTCGGGTAAAGTTTTAAAAAGGGGCTCATTTAATTTTTAATGAAAACTTTTAAAATATGCCTCGATGATATTTTGATGAATGTATGGAGATGAGTGCTAAATGTAGTCAATCTCAGCCATCCCCCTCCAAGTTGTGATCCAAATTTTCTCACTCTTTAATTATCGTGAGATGGAGAGATCATGCCACGTGGCATGTGGGGCCTGGGTGGAGTCTTTCGTGAAAGGGTATTAAATGTTGCCCGAGAATTAAATCAATAGACGGGTGAAGTGCACCCGGCTAGAGACTTTGAGCAGGTGAATATTTTCAAATGTCAAAGGGGGAGTGAAAGGTTTATGTGCTCGATAAAAAATTTAAAGGAGAAAGGCCTTCATTAAAATTTACGAAGGTAAATGTTTTAATGGTTGGAGTAAATAGTGGCCCACATGATTTGACTATTGCCCAATGCAATATGGTTTTGTTTAAAGTTAAATATTTTAAAAGCGGGTGAATGTAAAATTGCATGTGAGATATTCTCTATTTAGAGAATTAAATATAAATGTGAAACATTCTATTGCTGGAGATAAAACACATGTGAAAATATGGGGGAAATAATTTTATGTAGTGAATAGAATGCTCACTATGTAGAATATTTTATTCATTGAGGTGAATAAAATAAAATGTAGCCACGACAGATAAAGGTTAAAGAGCAGAAAATATGAGAAGCTTTCACGGGAGAAGAATTTTTTTTCCACAAGCTGGGTAAAGTGAATTGTGAATTTCTCCACATGGGTGAATTTTCCGTTGTTGGGCAAAGGTTGTTTTGGAGGCAAAATAAGTTTGTTGCAGAGAGAGGAGAGAGGCTTTGTGGATTTGTGGATCAATGGGAATGGAGCTGCTAAATGGCATTTTCAGATTTTTTTCTGGGTTGCTCTTGTTTTCTTCTATTCTCTTTATCTCCTCTTCTTCTCTCATTGTAACAGGGTTAGCAAGTTAGAAATTTTGGGTCGAGTCTAGGTGAAGCTGCAGAGAAATTGTAAAATCTGATAGTCACAAAGGAAATGCAAATTAGGTTTTGAGTCGTTTTGTTGCAGGTTTTGAATTCATGGAGATATAATGTTTTATAATAGTACTAGTATTTGAGTTAGAATGATAAATTTGAGCTTATTTCTCTCTTGTTTACAAGCATATTTGAATTTTGAATAAAGTGATCAAGGGTTATTTTGTTCGTCTCACTGTTGTGGTGTGTGAAATTCTTGTTTTGGCTTTAATTCAAGGAGTTAATTAAAATGCTTAAATGAGATTGTAGGTTGATATGTTTTGTATAAGGATTTGATAAGTAGTATTGAGCTAGGGTACATATTGGTGATATTGTAAGGCAATATAATCAAAGATATTATATGCTATGTGTTGAATCTGTTATAAACCCCTAGGTATTTGTGAATTTGACTCCTCCAATGGAAGTAAGGCACTGATATAAGTTGCATTTGTTTATGTGATTCAATATTTGTTTGTGTTCACCCGAAGCTTGCTACAAATTGAAAATCACTGAACATGTTTTACTTTGAATTACTGTTGTTGTAATTATCTCACGCTCCAAATGGTTGATACTATTGATGAACATCCAATTCTATTTAGTATTATCTTGTTTTGTTGAGCTATTGAGTGAGATTATCTGTTATTGTTAATGTTGTTTATGATAATTGTGCAAAGGTTGTAAACACATTAAGGGATCACCCTCTCGGGTCTTGTAGAGCCCAAAGTGTAGGAGGTATTTAAAATCCTTATAAGTTGGTCTAGATCCTTAGAGCTTCCCTTGATTGGAATTGACAATTCCATAGGTAGATTAGAAGATCAACCTGGTTATAGTAAAGACAACCAACAAAATGGTGACTCCGCTAGGGACATTGTTGAAGATCATTTTGCCTTATAGAGTCATGAGCTTGTTATGATAGGTTCAATCTCTTTGCCAAGTGAGTCAATTCTCATAAATTTTGCCAGAGGATTTGTTTTAATTCATCTTTCAATGTAAGTTATGTCTAGATTTGTCCATATTTCATGATTATTTCATAATACCTCACAAATTGTGGGTGGTGACTCTGAGATCTATGCACGAATGTGCACTATTTGAAAAGAACTAAGAAAGCATTGAAGGATTTGCAATAGAGATGAAGCAAATTCAAGCTCTTGTGATGAAGTGCCCTGACAAGTTTGAGGAAGGAATCCATATGATTTCATATTGTTGGATAAGGAGGTGTTGCAGTGCTTGTGTTGGTTCTTAAACAAATTTCACTTGTGAAGAAATTTTAGTTGATCAATTTTTTGTCCTCTACAAAGAGGTGGTGACTCTACCAAAGAACCTAACGAAGAGGTGAATATGGTTCTAGATCTACAAATATTTCCAATCAGAAGAACAATTTGCAGCAACTGCAACAATTCCAAGTATTTTTCACTCTTGGTTTTCAAGAAATTCATGTATGAAAACCATATTTGAACATTTTAGGAAAAACTTTGGTTCCCTACTAAATGAATTTTCATTAAGAAAGGGAACAACAATATTATTTCTTTCCATGCTTCTAAAATGTAATGTGTAATATGATTTGAGAAGTATGTTTATTTTGAATTATGCCTCTAAGAAAGCTTAAGGCATAAATATTCAGTCAATGTTTTAGAATCATGGTTGAATTTGTAAATGATGTAACTGATAACCATGTATGAAGTTGATAATGATTGAATTTATATACAAGAGGATTTCCCCGTGAAATAGAAAGTAAAATTATGCAAGGAAAACAAGTTGTCCCAAGCCCTCAAAGATATTTTGCTATCGAAAGGTTTCCTAAGCCTAATCCCTAAATATGTTAGGACACATTTGCCCAAATTCATAGGGAAAATTTCAGAATCAACCTCTAATCATATACAAGCATTCATTGATGTGATGGGGGATTATGAGATAAATCATGAGGACGTTGTTATGAAACTGTTTGTTCAATCCTTGAAGGATGATGCTAGGGATTGGTTCTCATATTTACCGTCATGTTATATAGCTTCATGGAGTCAATTTATGATAGCCTTTGTTGAGCAATTTGGTGAAAGGGTAAATCCAAGTGAGGTGAGGAATTTTTTTATGGAGATCCATATAAGTGAAGATGAGTTGGTCCCTATTTTCAATCTTCGATTTGCAAAGGAAATAAGAGATATCCCTGAATACATAAGGCCAAATAATGTTGAATGCTTGATTGTGTATCTTGGTGCATTTGACAGTAAGATGGGATTCTTGTTAAGGGATAAAGAGCCTGCAACTTTACTTTAGGCATATCAAACTGACATGGACATTGAGAACAATTTGAAATACTCTATAATGAAAGGGTATCTAGCTGCAAATGTTGATTATCCGAACACACCTCATGCCTATAGAATTCAAGGATCAGATAATGGAAATTATTGTCAAGATGAAAATGCTTTTGCTGTTATAATCTCTCCATCATCAAAGTATGAAGATCATAGTGAGCTCCAAGTTGAATGTCAACAAAATTTGAGCACTATTTATCAAAATTATTTTGTACAAGAATTGTATGAAATGAAGAGACAAGAGGGAGAATCAACATATAAGATTTTTTTGAGATTTTTGGATGCTTTGATAGAAGTTCCCAAAGATTTCAAACCTAAGGGTTTTGTGTGCATTGATTTATTTTGTAATATTTATGACTCTAGATTGAGTACTTTTCCAAAGGAATTGAAGCCCCATAGCTTTGATCAAGTACCTGATTGGATAAGGAGTGTAGAATCAACCAAGTGTGGTTATGCACAAAATGTGGATTCTCAAAATGTAAACAATAGTTGTCCTCTTGAAATAAATCATACAACAATGCAAATAAGTGAAAAGAGTATGTTAGAGGATGAACATTGTAATCAATTCACAATCAACACATGTGCAGATTTTTGCAGCAGTAAGGAAGATGAAAACACATGGGATGATAACAGAGTAGATATGCAAGAATACTTCTCTTGTGATATCTTAGATGAGGAAGGATTAAATGAGATACAAAGTGCTACTTCATGTCATGTTGTGACCTGTTGGGTCTCAAAAATGCTGGTTTGAACCACGAGAGGTTGCCAAGCTCTCATAGCGCTTTTGGCCAACTAACAAGGCCAATTGATGCAATTGTACCTTCTTCTCTTTAGGATCTACAAAACCTAGGTGGGTGCACCTATCTGTATGTTGAAGATTTAAGATGTATTTCTTGGTGAGACAATCTATCCACAATGGCAAAGGGAAGTGGATAGATAAAATTACTACAACTACTCCTACTCCTACTGCACAAATGAAAGGTTTTTTGAATAAATTGTTTGATATGGGTGTGTATCTCTGGGTTGTGGCAAATCAGTGCCTTCTATCCACATGGGCAATGGAGTCAAAATTATATGTGTTTCCTCTTATTGGCTTAACTCTAGTTGTTAGGCACTCTGAAAATTCTATGGCTGGCATGAAAATTCACTAAGTCTATGACTTGCATAAACAGTGCTGGAGTATTTCTCTATCAGGTTCTTCTTTAACTATCCAAAAGAAAACTTAAAAACACTGTGACTTACTTGAAGGAATTTAATTTTGACTTGCAGACACCAACTAGTTAAATCACACAAAATGAGAGTGCACTTTGATAAATCATAAATATACTTGATGTACCAATTTAAATGACAGAAAGATCTCAAGTTGGAGACAACCAAAAATAAAGAAATTAAATTATTTTATCACAAAAACTGAACACCAAGAAGAAATTCACCATTTTAAAACATCAGTCTTCATTGTTTCTTCTTCAAGAAAATATTATACATTATTTCCATCCTAGTCCCTTCTCGAGAAAAAATATAACTCTCACAGTCTAACTACTGCCCTCTACCTATCTTTTTTTCTCCTACCCTTCAGATTTTTGCAAATATTTATACATTACAAGTCAAGGGTCATGAACCTTCATTCTACCCATTACAACTGTTCACATTCCATAGCAAAAATTAAAACATTAAATTATATTGCCTTATCGGAAAATTAAATGTTTTTTACATAGTCTCGCTTTTGATTTTAATTTAATACTTTGGAAGCCTTTGATTTTTCACTTTCATAGCTTTTAAATTATTCCTGTCATTCAACACTGGTCAAATTTTGACCGGGCCCACCTCTGACTGTCACGGCTTCCATCTCCTCTTACCGCCACCACCGCGGTCTATCTGGCTACTCCTCGCGGTACTGCAGTAACTGCTTTTGCTGACTGTCTACCGCCTTATTGTGGTCCTCTTTGGAGCCCCCCGCGGTATCGCAGTGAATGTATTTTTCACTTCCTCCATCGTGCCTTAACTGTCAGCTTGTGACCTCATCACTTTTTGTCTAGCTGTTGATTGTTACCGCAGTCACCGTGGTCTCCGCTTGAACCCCCTGTGGTACCGTGGTGGGCCTCCTTCGCTGGTGACTCACCACCTCATCACTGACTATTTTACTGACCGTCGACTGCTAACGGTTTACCGTGCATGGTAAACACTTCATGCCCGCTCCCTTAGCCGCTATCTGACCATAGTGCTACCACGGACACTACGATGTCCCCCCATGGTATAGCGGTAAGGGTTAAAATGATTTTTTGAAGGAGCAGTAATGGTATAAAATAAATAATGAAGTGGTGGGGATGAAAATGAACCATTTTTATGAAAATATTAGGCAAATGATGAACTAAAATGGAGAAAAACCTTAGGTTTTTTATGGATTTTTATGAAAAATAGCAGGAAAATCCTAGGAATTCTTGTAGAAAATTTCAGTTCTAACATGACCAGTGATTACAAGGCATGTATTGCTGATATTTCATTAGAAAATAGTGACTATGACTCTAAAAGTACAACCTCAAGCATTCATTCTGAAGATTTTGAACATGGTTTGTGTAGTGATGAAAATCATGATGAGGTTGATAGTTCTAATTGCTTCTCTAAAGATTGTGATTGCTTTTATGAGGATGATATGGAAGCATATTCCCCACTTGAAGAATGAAATGATGTAGATTATCATGATGCCACTTGTCCACAAGTGAAGGAACAAAGAATATGTGATGAATACACCGAATGTAATTTGGGTTCACAAGCAATATAGCATGTTCATTGTGAGAGTGATTCAGAGTTTGAAGAAAAACATGTGTGTGATCAAAATGTTGACTCAAAACATAATGTTGAATATGATGAATATGTTGATAAGTGTACTTATGCCTCTGATCTTCATGATTGTTTGTATGAAGCTAAGATGGAAATGTTTGTGATGCATGGTGAGCATGATGATGAAATAATGGATTCATTTTGGAATAATCAGGTGGCACATTGTGACATGTATATGGATCTTGAATTAACATCATTACCCGTTGATGAATTAGAAAGCTTGCTGATTCATATGAAAATAAAGTTTTTTGATTGTGTTGATACTATAAAGATTCTTGATCCATGTGTGGAGCAGCCAAGGAATGGAACAAATGGTGAATCTCATGTTAGTGAGTATGAAGTTGAGTACAACTGCTTCTTGTTTGATGTTCCTTATTTTCCTAATATGAATATGGACATGTTGTCACTACACGTGAAGAGCATTGATATGAAATAAAATGAAGATTCTAGTTCTATTGCTAAGGAGGAATTCTCAGTTAGCAATGAGTCTTTCACTTTTGGGTCAGCACACATATCAACTGATATTGCACATGATGTTTCCCATGCACCTAGGTGTCCTTTTGTTGTCCCTATTGATGTTGAATTGCTTGAGCCTACTCTTGAGGTATGTTGCTTTGAGTTGGATGATGATGACAAGAATGCATCAGAATATGTTCTCAAACTTGAGATGAGTGCACTCACTCGCTCCCTAGATGTTAATGTTGCATATGATCCATGTTCCTATGATACCAAGGTATGTTTTGATGTACCTGAACCTAAACGTCACAAAAGGTGCCCATGTTGTAGTGATCCGTATAAGGATGCTCTAGAATATACATCTTTTTATCTTTGACATATGGAAAGATGATTTGCATGACACACAACAAGTTGTTTATGAGAGCTTTCGGTTTGATCTGCAAACTAATTTTGATGTGCAAACTGGTAATCAAAATGAGATTAATAGTTCCAGCCATGTGGCAGAATGTGAGTGTTATTTTTGTCAATTGGAAGATGTTTTCACAAAGTGTGGCAATGTGCAAGATACTGAAGGATGTTGTTTTCAGTCTGAGAATGATTCATATGATGAATGTGATAAGTTGTTGCCACATAATAGTCAGTATTTTGAAAGTATGCATGCCTTTCAAATGCACAATGGTTTTGAACATGTTGATAATGTTGAGAATGATTGCCTGTTAAGAGAGGTCAGCATGTTTAATCAGGCAGATGGTTGTGATCAGACTAGGCTTTCATATGGTCTTGATCATTATTTTCAAATCATGTCACTTGATGCAAAATCAAAAAATGAAGAAAGCGGTAGTGATGTGACTTATTTGATTTGGTTTCCACTTGATGACAAAGATGAACAGAGAGCCAGTTTCTACTTGCCCAAAGGAATCCTGACACTTGTGTTTGCAAAGGTGCAGTTGTTCATGTTGTTATGGTTTGATAAGTGCAAGCACGAGTTGAGGGAGATCATTTCTTTTTATAGAATTGTGTTTGACAGAGGTAAATTTTGATTCCCATTTTTCATTTGGTGGCCTGGGGTCACCAGATGAAGTTGAAAAAGAAAAATGAATAAAGGAGCAGTTTGAGGACTACCTAATGGACTCATAATTTGGTCTACTCCCCAGAGATACGAAATCTTGCTATGCCCACAAGGGGCATACATCCCCAGTCGGAGCCACTGATGGCAGTCTCAAATTTTGCAAATTTGAAGTGCCCATTTCAAAAAATTTGCCTCTGCACTTTCAGAAGTGCACTTGAAGAATCAATCTGAGTGACCCACTTTGGAGGATTAGAATTTTGAGGCCAGTTGATTTTCATGCAAAACCCCTTGGTAGACATATTCAATTGACATATGTGAACGTGTGTGTCAATTTTAAGCTTCCCACGATAAGTTTTGTCAGGGTTTCGAAAAGTGAAGCTGCAAGGTTCTGGCACTGTTTTGTTGTTTGCAAACTTTTAGTTTTACAAAGTTGCCTCATGTTTGAGCTTGCATTTTGCAACTAGATGACTGTCATGTCAAAATGAGTATTTTTCTGCATTCTCCCCACCTAAATGAGCTTGTATGTGAGTTTTCAGAGTCTCATGGGCGTATTTTCTATTTTTAGCAGATCAAAACCAAATGCAATTTCTTGAGTTTTGTAGTTGCATTTCTTGAAACCTTTCAGGGTGGTCAACTTTGACACCTATTATCTTTTGATGGGAGATTATTCATGAAAATTTATTTTACACACGTGCTCAGGGTACCTAAATGAACTTACGTGTCTGATGGCAGCTCGCCAGGAGTTGATTCGCTATTTTTTCAAATCGTCAGTTGAGTGAGTTTTAATTGGTTCAAAACAGGTGTAGTTTCAAAAAAGTTCAACTAAGAAAATTTGTGGATTAATATCTTCCACCTCGTGATACATTTTTTGGAGCCATTTGTTGCACTACATTCTCGGGTCAAATGTCTACATGCCTGTAAGTTTTTATAGCTTCACGAGGTTGTTTGCCCTGTTTTCAGAGGCGATTCCAAGGCCAACTTGGCCATTTTTCACCATTTTCCAAATGTGCTAGAAAGTAGATTTTAATGAAAACCCAGTTTGAATTTTCTCTCCAGATGCATTCAAAAAGTAGTGTTGAGTTAGTTGAGCGCAAAAGTTGTTTGAAAACCAAAAAAAAATTAGTCCAGCCATAAGGGCCCAACATGCTTTGAACCATTATGACGTTGTAAATTGTTGCATTATTACAAATGAGGATGGAAGTCCATTTCCAATAATTTGGAAAGTCATATACTCCCACAGGGCAAATGACATGAATTAGTTGAATGGCCTCAAAAGGCATTGATGTCATGAAGGACAAATTGAAGGAGATGGTGTTTCACTCAAGTCACCATGGGTTCAAGTCACAAAACTTTTGATTTTGCTTGGTTGTTTGAACATTTGCATGATAATGACAAGACCAATCTTTTATCATGCTAGTATGATTTATGTTTCCAAACTATGTATGTATGCAAGATTTTTAAGTGATTTCTTCCGTAAGAAATCATCTCGAGGAAGTGTTGGTAAAATTATTCTTGTGATCACTTTGTCAACTCAAATTGAATCTATAAAGGGTGATTCTTTTGATGCTCAATATGTCCAATTGTTGAGTGGACACTCATCTCCTGAGTTGGTTGGGAAAATATCTATCGAATCTTATTCAGGTATTGATATTGGTAAATATTTAGGTGAAAATAAGCCTCAAGATTCTTTAAATAATAAACATATTGCACCGAGCATGGATTCTGAATTTATGGATGGACAAGGCTCTCTAGATAGGCCGCTTCATTTTGTTCCATCTGTGATGCAATAAATAGTTTCAGGAGAGATTAAGGAACCTACTAAGTTATTTGGTTCCCTTCCTTCTTCAAACTCGTTTGCTAAGAAAATGCACACAATTTCTCCTTGTGTAGAAGCAAAGTTGTAAATTTTTTATGCCATACCACTAGTTAAGTCCAATGTCATTATGTGTCCTCTTAGATCTATCCATAACAACAGTGATGGTGTTTTATTTCCAGGAATGTATTGACACAATCAATCAAGGGGTCGGGCAAGAGGTTGGTAGTAATACAGGGGCGACCTATGTGTGAACTTGAGGGTATTTTTTTCATATTGGAGAAGTAGTGAGAGGGTGTAACTAGAAATAGAGTAGAATAGTCAATGCCTGGTGAAAATGTATCAAAATTGTTTGAGGAAATTATTTTTCTGATAACAATGTATAGCCAGTGCGTAGGTGGAGAAAATGCCATGTATGCAGCAAATGCACAAAATATATTTCTCGAAGATGCTTTAGAAACTCTAAAGCAAGTCAATGAGAAAATGCAGCGCACACATAAAATGGATATGTTAAAATGGTTTTTGTTGAAAATACCTTCAAAACCTTCAAACAAGTAAAAATTGAGGGATTCAAAAGGGGGAATCAATGTTTGTCAGATGAATCTTGGTCCACCATGAGTAGATGTTGCAAAGAATGCCGAGTACAAATGGATTTATTGAAAATGCTTTAGAAACTTCCATGCAAAAGCTAAAAGGAGATGCCATCAAAATCACGTATGTGCTGAAAGTGCTTTGGAAAAAGAGCCACCATAGGCATAGAGTAAGGAGATTTCCCAAAGCATAAAAATTGAGGGAAATGACAAATAAGAAACAAGGGTGCCTCGCTAGTTGGGGAAAGAACGAGCCAACATTATGGATGCATAGAGTAACAAACCACAGGAAACTTTCTGAAGCACCATCGAACCCAGTGAGAAGGATGACATGATGCCTTTGTTGAGTATAGTGACATGGACACCATAAATGCAGAAAATATATGTTGGATTCAATGAAAACTTTCAAAAACATTGAGGAAAATGCAACTTGCAGATGCAATCACCAGCAATGGAGGAGGTTTGAGTAGAATGCCAGGCAAAGTGAAGTTAGGGTAAAACTTGCCACCATGGCCAGATAGAGAATGCTTGAGCAAACAAACAGAGATTAGGGAAAACTTGAAACATGGCATGAGTTAATCAATGGATAGGATTAGAGATGTGCTTGCAGCCAAATGCTAGCCCTAACCCGCTAGCTCAAGGGATTTAATTGCGCTGGCTTGAGGGATTTAATTGCCCACTTGATTTAAGTGCTACGAGATGGTGAGAAAGCTTTATGAAAGGTGGGTCCTCGGCAGCAAAAATTAAATGCTCGGGTAAAGTTTTAAAAAGGGGCTCATTTAATTTTTAATGAAAACTTTTAAAATATGCCCCGGTGATATTTCAATGAAAGTATGGAGATGAGTGCTAAATGCAGTCAAATCTTAGCCATCCCCCGCCAAGTCGTGATCCAAAGTTGCTCACTCTTTAATTATTGTGAGATGGGGAGATCATGCCATGTGGCATGTGGGGCCCGGGTGGAGTCTTCCATGAAAGGGTCTTAAATGTTGCCTGAGAATTAAATCAATAGAAGGGTGAAGTGGGCTCGGCTAGAGCCTTTGAGTAGGTGAATATTTTAAAATGTCAAAGGGGGAGTTAAAGGTTTATGTGCCCGAATTTTTTTTTAAAGGAGAAAGGCCTTCATTAAAATTTACGAAGGTAAATGTTTTAATGGTTGGAGTAAATAGTGGCCCACGTGATTTGAATATTTCCCAATGCAAGATGGTTCTGTTTAAAGTTAAATATTTTAAAAGTGGGTGAATGTAAAATTGCATGTGAGATATTCTCTATTTAGAGAATTAAATATAAACGTGAAACATTCTATTGCTGGAGATAAAACACACGTGAAAATATGGGGGAAATAATTTTATGTAGTGAATAGAATGCTCACTATGTAGAATATTTTATTCACTAAGGTGAATAAAATAAAATGCAGGCACAACAGATAAAGGTTAAAGAGCACAAAATATGAGAAGCTTTCACGAGAGCAGAATTGTTTTTCCAATAGTTGGGTAAAGTGAATTGTGAATTTCTCCACATGGGTGAATTTTTTGTTGTTGGGCAAAGGCAGTTTTAGAGGTAGAATAAGTTTGTTGTAGAGAGAGGAGAGAGGATTTGCGGATTTGTGGATCAACGAGAATGGAGCTTCCAGATGGCATTTTCAGATCTTCTTTTGGGTTGCTCTTGTTTTCTTCTATTCTCTTTATCTTCTCTTCTTCTCTCATTGTAATGGGGTTAGAAAGTTAGAAAGTTTGGGTCGAGTCTAGGTGAAGCTACAGAGCAATTGTAAAATCTGCTAGTCACAGAGGAAATGAAAATTAGGTTTTGAGTCATTTTGTTGCAGGTTTTGAATTCATGGAGAAATAATTTTTTATAACAGTACTAGCATTTGAGTTAGAATGATAAATTCGAGCTTATGTCTCTCCTGTGCACAAGCATATTTGAATTTTGAATAAAGTGATCAAGGGTTATTTTGTTCATCTCACTGTTGTGGTATGTGTAATTCTTGTTTTAGCTTTAATTCAAGGAGTTAATTAAAATGCTTAAATGAGATTGTAGGTTGATATGTTTTGTACAAGGATTTGATAAGTAGTATTGAGCTATGGTACATATTGGTGATATTGTAAGGCAATATAATCAAAGATATTATATGCTATGTGTTGAATCTATTATAAACCCCTAGGCATTTGTGAATTTCACTCCTCTAATGCAAGTAAGACATTGATCTAAGTTGAATTTGTTTATGTGATTCAGTATTTGTTTGTGTTCACCTGGAGCTTGCTACAAATTGGAAGTCAGTGAATATCTTTTACTTTGAAGTATTGTTGTAATTATCTCATGCTCCAAATGGTTGATACTATTGATGAACATCCAATTCTATTCAGTATTATCCCGTTCTGTTGAGCTATTGAGTGAGATTATTTGTTATTGTTAATGTTATTTATGATAATGGTGCAGAGGTTGTAAACACATTAATGGATCACCCTCTCGGGTCTTGTAGAGCCCAAAGTGTAGGAGGTCCTTAAAATCCTCGTCAGTTGGTTCAGGTCCTTTGAGCTACCCTTGATTGGAATTGGAAATTACATAGGTAGATTAGAAGATCAACCTGGTTACAGTGAAAAAAACCAACAAGATGCTCATTTTATCAAAAGGATTGGGAAAGGTTCATCATTATATATCAATACGACACCAATCCCCCAATGGGATGAGTTTTGGAGTTTTAGATTAGGTTTCTTTTATGCATTCATGGTTTATTTCATGCTTAGTTTAATGGTTGCTTGGTTTGAAGCTTTTGGAAATTTCATTAGGATTGTAACTTAGTTAAATATAGCTTAAATTCATATGGATCTGGTGTATTTAGCTATTACTATGATTATAATCACAATACCATGTACATTTGAAACAAAGGTAGCTCATACTTGTAATAGATGAGGTATGCACATATATTATAGCACTATAATAAAGAAATGCTAATACATTTAAATGTTAAGTTTGTTATGTATTGAAAAGCCATGCAAATGCAAATAAGAGAGGCGTTGGACTTGGTCAAAGGCCACGAATTGGAATAAAGTAAATAGAGTTTTTTTTTATTAGGAAGGCAACCACCACTCTAGGTGTCATGAGCAGAAACTTGGCGTGATAAGAGCCACATTGAGTAGTAGAAAGCTATAAGGAAATCATATCAGATGTTTGAATTAGTAAATTTGCTACGAGTTGGCTGGAAAGAGGTGACTCAGCCATGGGTGATCCCACAATAGTGGTTTACAATTTTTGGCCAAACTCGACATTGCAATTATTATTTTTAACTAAATCTTCATATTCGGGCACCTATAAACCATGAGGAATTTGAAGATGATGCAAACTAGAGTCTTATCACATTTTGTTTATAGATTCTAAAAATATTTTTTTCAAATTTTTTGGAATCAAATTGCACTTTTTTTTCCATCTCCCACGAAAACTGGTTTTTTTTAGAAAACAACATTTTAAAAAAGTGACGCTCATCGTATACAACATAATTTTTTTTACATATGAAGGATAAAATTCTATTTTTTTCAAATTTAGATTTGTAACTATGATATCTAGCACTTTCAATTGGTCTCGTAGTTTTTTATTGAATATTTTTTCCTTAATCAAGTTTCGAAGTAAAACCAATTGCAATTCAGACAAAGGCGGACTATATACAACATAATTTTTTATGTATGTATCGAAATTCAATTTTTTTTTTTTAATGGATCAAGGACATCAATACCCAGCACAAACATATTTTTAAAAAAATTATTTTGATAATTTACTATTTTAACACATGTGCAAAACAAAGAGCTTGGTTTTTGGTGAAAAACCTATGTTTAATAAAACTAAAAAAAAACATACATAATAAAACCAAAACATATTAAAATTATATTCGTTGGATAGCTCATTCTAAGGACTACCATCTTCTAGTTGGGTCTATGAAGTCTCTTCCATTTTCATCCTCAACTCGAGCTTCGAAGGGCGAAAATCTGGAGTCTTTTTGTGTCAGAGGGTGGGAAGGTGAGATAAAGGGGTTTCGAGCGAACCTAATGGGTTCACTCGAACCCTTGTTCGATCAAACCAGGGTTCGATCGAACCCGCTTTCTAAAATGGGAAACACGGATTCCCACATGCAAATTGGTTCACTCGAACCATGGTTTGACCAAACCCATTTAGTGTTCATTCAAACATTGAGTTCGCTCGAACCCCTCAAAACAATTTTGTTTTGCATGGGTGAGGTTTTTGGAAGTTTTCCTTCCTCACTCGAATTGTAAACCACTTTTGTGGGTTCACTCCCATGTGATTGAAACTTATTTTACTTGGGACTGTATATGTGTTAAAATTTTTATGCTATTTTTTGTCATGTTTCAACCAGTTTTGCTTAGTTGACCAGTTTAGAAGTAGATTTGGTTTTGAATTTGTGATTTCAGTTTAGAGGTGGCAATTGAAGGAGTTGATCTATAGCATTAAGTTTTTAAATATCTCTTATAAATAGAGGGAAGCCTCTTGGTTTTTGGTATTCATTTTGGAATTCATATGTTTCCATTCTATTGTAGTTTTTCTTTGTGCAAAGTAGTGTTGAGTGCAAGTAGTGAGAAGTGGAAGATTTCTTTGAGTGTTGGGAAAGAGGTTATATTTGGAGATAAGATGAAAGTAGAAGGAGCGGCAAGCGAAGTCTTTAGGATTAAGCTTGGAGGGAAATTTCTTCATTGGAAGCTAAATTTTCAAGCATGATAGTCTTGCTTATTTGTTATTCTCTTTTATTGAATATCATGTGTTTGCAAGTGCTTGAGGAATTTATGATTTTATTTTATATAGAGCTTGCTTATATGTTGATTGGTAAAATATTATTATCTTAAATATGCATATATCTAATATGTTAGAAGCATGAGATTGTATCTGGATATCGTAAGTCAAATGTATGTTTGCATGAATTGTAATGTTGGGAAATGATATGACATATAAGTTTTATGTTGAGATTGTCAATTTGTAATGTTATGTAAACCTATGTATATAATGAGGTTTGTTCCTAGGATTAGGATAAACTAAGGTTGGGAATAACCTAGTTGGTCAGTTAGATCACTTGAACGTATATTACCTTTTGGGATGGAATCATGTTATGTTGTTTGTGGAATAATCTCATCAAGAGTTATAATGGTCATATTATTTTTCCAAATTGAGTAAGGGGGTGGGTGAACATATGACATCCACTTCATAGAAGTGAGACTCCATTTTTTAGGAAGTGAGTTTGATATATTATCAAAATATTTGGCCAAAGTAAGTATAAGTTGCCACTACGTACACTTGTTGGTTCACTATGAGCCAATATTGCATAATCTAAGTTGGGAAAGTCATGTATGTAGACGGGTATCCATTATATGACAACATTAGTTATGTAGGACACAACACCATGCACTTAGGTAGGATATTATTATGAGGGTTACCACACCAATCTCTTCATTGAAGGGAGGTCCATCTTACTAGTTACGTAGATGTGCGAAGGACCACAGTAAGTACATGGTTGGAGGAAAAACACTTGGGTGATACTCTCCCTCATGAAATTGGTAGCCAATATTTGAGGATGCATGCACTAGTAATGGGGACATCTGGACCATGTTTGTACTTTCTTTCATTGAGCTCTTGAAAGCTATGTATGTAATCATGATCTTTTATCTTTATGGTAAATGTATTTATAAAATGAAATCATTACTTGGGATTATGTAATGTTGCTTTATTTATGCAATGAAAATTTGAAATGAGTTTATTTTGAATATGATGGAAATTTTTTATTACTATGTGTTGGTAAACTTAAACTATTTACATATGTATTAAAACTTAGATGAAAACAATAGGTAAAACATTGGGCTTGTTATGTATTACTATTAAGATTCAAGTGAGGGTTATTGTTCAATTAAAAATATTATTTAAGTGAAACAGTGAGAAAATTAAATAGATATTTCTATAATGATATCTTTCGATATAATTTATATAAATTATTTTTGAAACATATGCTAATTATAATTTATAATAAAAATTAACTTATGACTAAAAAAACAAAGATTCAAAAAAAACATTTTTTTATAAAATAGAAATTATTACACAAATTTACAGTTTTTAAAAAACGTTGTCTAACACAGAAAAAATTCCATGGAAAACAAAAAAATTCAAATTTTATCCTAGGTATATACAACTTTCCCTCGGCATAACTCTTACACCTCCTTTCAAATGCTAGAAAGCTATGGAACACAAGAAAGAATTTCATGAAATGGAAACTTTAAAATTATTAAACATCACACACTAAGCTTTGATTCCTTAGGTGGTGGATGTGGCCCACTTAACCTGTTATGTTCCTCTGCCAAAATCCATTTGCCTAAAAAGTTGTTGTGACAGTCAGCGGTTGGCAGTTTCCCCACGCATAAAGAAACCCATGTTCAAATTCAAACACACTATTCCCGCACAAAGAAGTTTAAGCCCAACTGTGTGAAATATTTGATCCTTCTGAGATACAGTAGAGCTTCCAGTATTTTGTGGCTAAAAAGCTCAACTGTTGAAATTCGTCAGAGATTGGGCCAGTGAGCTCCATACTCACCAGAAATAAGAGAGGACTTGTGGTGGGAAAGAGCCTTGGTTGCTTTTGTTAGCATCCACTCGACAAAATTGTGGTCATGCATTTTAAGGACCTCCTTGGCCATGGCAAGAGAAGAGACTGCCATTGTTGTTTTCATGCCCAGACGGAGAGTCATGAGTGGACCATATTTCCGAGAAAGGGCATCTAGAGACTCATGAGTTCTCTTTCCTAGCTGAAAGAGGTTTCCCACAATAGGCCAAGCAGAAGGTACAGGGGTCAGAAGCCCTTTTCTGTCCCTTCGCCATAGAAAGAAGAAGAATAACAGTGAACCAAAGGTAATGAGCATAGAATACCAGGAAAGCGGTGGAATCTCTATTCGAACTATGCAGACGAAATTTCTAATTTCGTTTGGTTTTCCAGTATAAGGCGAGATTCATATCGGTGAATGACAGTGTTGCAGGCTACGGCTCCGCAAACAATAGTGGCACTGGCAGTGACAACACAGTTATTGAGTTTCTCGTTGATGCCGAATTCTATGTTTTACTTTGAAATATAAAATGTTTCAATACTTTTTCATTATAGAAACGTGATCAACTTGAATCCTATATTCGATAGCAATCGCGGGAAAATGGTTCCCACTATTTAACAAAAGTGGTGTTTTTAATGTAACGTGTTGAATTCTGTCATGTTTTATTACAGTTTAATTAGGTAGCTTTTAAATAAAAATTTATTCATTTATATTTTATTAATATATATTTTCAAGTTCTCTCTAAAAATTATTGAGATATATCAATTTAAAGGTACACATAAATTGTATATTCTAAAAATATAGATTAATTTAAAAATATATATTTTGATTAATTATTTAATTATTTAAGGGTTATATCTTCATTCAATTTATGTCTATTATTTTTCAACTTTAATTAATAAAAGCAGTTGTTACTGTTAAGATGTTCATTTCATCTACGTGCATTAATTAGTGACAAATTATTGGAGTCTTCTTATTTTTGTCCCAAATTTATTCCTAGTCTTTTATGTTGTTATTGAGCCAAACTAAGCTTCTAGACATAAGGTTACTTATTTGCATGAATATGAGATTGATAATTTAACATTTCCACCCATTTGAATCAAGACACCAATCTTTTTTTCGGCCATGTATTCCGCCAACCACTCTAAAAATATGAAAATATCCATCTTATTCATATTTGTTTAATTTTTCTCTTTCTACAAATTGGTGTAACCTAATTTGCTTGAATCATATAACATCTTATGAGGTCCCTTATTAGAGTATTTTGTATGGGGTTAGCTTATTGCATTTTCTTAAATGAAGTATTTAATTAAAGTGAATAAGATTTTGGGGATATAACAAAATTCTATAACTTTTTACACATGCATGATATGTATCATGTGGTTGAGAGTGGTTCCCGAGTCTTGAGTTAGTAAGCTTGCATAGTGAGGTTTAGTGAAATTTTTTTAGGGGCTTCATATCTATAGTGTGGGTTTCTCTCAAGGCTACTTCTAGTTGTTTCTTCTCTTTAATTACTGTGTATAATTAAACTTATTGATTACCCTCTAAGGAATAAAATAGCCTAAATTGGAGAATGTTTACCCTAAATTAAGGTTTGACCATCAATTAAATCATTTCCCTAATAATAAGATTTAGTAGTTTGCTCCCAAGTTGACATCCCCCATCCTTAGGAATTGAGCTTGCAATTTAGGATTTTAATAAAATAAAATATACACTTGTCATTCTAAGGGACAATTTAGTGATTTGATAGTTTGTTCAACTTGAGGTAAGGAAATGTAGAACCTTTAATTTAATGTTAAATTCTCCTTGTCCCAAAAAGATGGCATGGTAAAATTAGTTGGTCTAGTATCTTAATTCATGAATTCTCAAATATTTTATAGATAATTTATTCACTTCCATGTTTTTTATAATTCTATGTATTTGAATCTATTTAATGCTTCATGTCTAAAATTTTAGTGACATTAGGTTTGAATATACAATACATGTGAGAAACTTGTAAAAATAAGATATAATCTAAGTTGAATCTAATTTTAATAAATGCTACATCTAGACCATCCTTCAATAAATATACATTATCTTGAGATTAAAAGCAAGTAATCGATGATTGATTATTTCTTTCATGAATCAATGCATATTGTTTTGGATCTCACAACTATAGGTCCAACAATCCTATAGAGTAAACACAAAACCAAGGCTCAATGAATATCAACCTAGGATGGTGAAATATAAATCTATGAATGAATATCTATTCAATGCATCAAGTCCAAAATTTTAATGAAATTAGGTTTGACACTACAATATATTTTTAAATCCTATAAAATAAAAACAATGTAATTTGATTCTAGTTTTCACGAAGGGTACATCTAGATCACCCTTTTAGTCACATGCACCATCTTGAGATTAACACCAAGTGATTAATTTTTATGATTACTCTAAAGAATCAAGGAAAAGGTGGTCTCTAAAATCTATATCTCCACAAATCCTAGATAGAAAATTTAAAACCTAGGCTTGATGGATATAAACCAAGTATGATGGAATATAACTCATGACTAAAATATGTTAAGTAATGTAAGGGAATTAAAGCATGGTGCATAAGTTGATAACCAGAGTTACATTGAATAAATATTTGAATTACACTGATATATTTAATAGAGGTATCATCAATTTTGTCATTGTTTCAATATTTCATTCTTGTGAGTTTATATATAGCATACTATGACCTTTTCAATTCCTTTGATTTTGTTATGTTATCAAAGTTTTATTATTATTCTAAGAAAATATTGACTTCAATTTGTATTAAACATAGGATAGGGAGGAATAGGAAGATTTTGTGGAAATCCAAACACCTAGGTTTTAGCAATAAAATAAAAAATATTGAAAATTCCTTAGTTAGATAGATCTCCATTACAAAGAAATTCATTAGGTATTCTTAAATCTCATATAAGTCTTCTTCCTTTTGATATCATGGTAGATGTGAGGGTGGGAAGTATAAAAACACCTCTTCACTCATTTTTTATGTTTATAATGCTAGCAGGTATGAACATCTCATAATATTTATTGTTTGATTTTATGCTTAGTATACTATGACTATGAATTTAAAGTCATTTCATCATATTATAGTAAATAATCTATCTTATCCTCTCTCCAAGTGGATTAAATTATCGTTATTGTCTAAATGTTGTCATTTTGGCTCTAAACATTTCAAATTGGAAAGGGGTTCTGGAGATTAAAATGGGTCAATTTACTAGATTCCTTTGTTGACAAGATAGTATTCTTATGGTAAAATCATGCAACTTGTCACAACCTATTTTCAAGAATAATTTCACTAACCCCTGCATGGTTTGAAATTGTCATTTAAAATGCAAATTGGGGAATGAAACGATGTTTCTGATATAGAGAAGAAACCATTTTATCAATTTATCCTTCATAGATACATCATTCATCCTATTGCATTGGCATTGTCCTTGTTAGTAGGTCAAGGGAAAAAGCTAAAGTACATATGTAAATCATGTTATCAAAATGATACTCATAAGGATATTATGAATCATTTATCAAATAGGACAATGAATACCCTAGTACAGTCATTTGTAAAACCACAACATTAGGAACTACATCCTACAAAATCAATTCATTAGGTGTTCAAAAACATGTTAATCCCAAAACTTCTAATGAAATTCAAGGATAGACGTATGCCACCTAATTTCAATTGCTTTATGGAGGTGGAATCAAAGTAGAAATCTAACCACATTGAATTGTTACATCTTTGTTGAAGAAATTCCTACAATAGGGTCATGAGGATCATAACACCAACTATCGAGAAGCATATGGAATGAATGGGAACAAAATTACAAATCCAACGCAACAAACGACATTGGAATCAAAGTTCACTAGCCCCCATTATGATGAATTGAATGATATGTGATATGGAAATTTAATAACTAAATTTGACTATAAGATATAGAAAAAATGTGATTTTGAAATTCATTTTCACTTTTCTTATCTGAATATCTAGAGAGTTCCATTATCAACCCCAAGAGTGAGGATGTCAAGTCGATGACCATACGATCCCCCAAGACTCAAGGTCCTATGAGTGGACGCTGCACAAGGAAAGGTGATGCCATCGGTGAGTTGTTCTTCACTTCCCTGTGATTTATTTCCTTATTAGTCCTGCCTATCTATAGGCAGAGACATGTTTTCAGGCAGCTGATTTTAAGCATTGAAATCATCTCAAAACTCCCGTTAGGTATTATACAATGGCTTATCCTATGGTCTGTGGTATATTAATTCCTTTCTGGGGAGTTGCAATAGCAGTTTAACCTATGATCGATAAAAAAATTCTTATTAAACTGTAATTTGAACACTTTATTCCAAATTTTCTATTGGCAATTCAAATTTTTGCTAGGGTTTTCGGATTTTTAATTTAAAAATTCCTAAAAAAATATAACGCAACGAATCACATTCGAGTAGACTGTGGTGGTGAAGTTTAAGGTAATGTTTTTATGAATCATATCCTTATTAATTTGCATAGGAGCTAATGTCTTTCTAATGTTTTCACTCTTTTTCAGGGATGGCACATGGACTGTAGCTGGTTGTGTGGCATTCTACAAAAGGTTCACGTGCCTTGTCTATGTTTCCACATTTTTTATTCATGCATATCAGGGTTGTTGCATTGATAAGAAGACAAAACTATTTTTCGGATTTAGTTTTACAAAAAGCTCTATCAGGGTTAGTTCCAAGAACATGATGAGCTTGTTCAGTGCCTTGCTATCACGAGTGCAACTAGAACATTTGATGCTTGTGGCCATTATGCGGGATGGATTTTACTATTTTACTTTTGTTATGAGCTACATGAGTTTTTAAAAAAAATACTGATTTGAAATATCAAAGGTACCTTCCTCCTATTTGTTATTGCTAGGCATTTGAGTTTTATGAATTGTACATAGTGTTTAGCAATCTTGGATTCTCTTAAATCTTGTCACATTTCATTCTCAAATTCTATTTGCAATAATTATGGATTTTGGAATCTTCATAGTGTATTGTTGCCTGTGCTACTTAGAGATCCATGGTTGGGCTTAAACATCACACACTAAGCTGATAGCTTAGAGTGTGGGCCCCTCTTTACCGTTACCTTTTTCCCCTTTCCGCTTCAATGCAGTTTTGTTGGTAAGTTTTTTAACTGCGCATATAATTTTATAAGATACAGACTTAGTGAAAAGCAAAATGTACTATGCCCTCAACTTGTTGTGTTAATGTTAAATATTAAGTAAAATATATATTATAAATTATATTATGTTTATATTATATATTATTTATCTACTTATTTATTTTATATAATATAATAAAATATATATATATATATATATATATATATATATATATATATATAAATATAATATCATATAACTATTATATTATATTGTATTATATAAAATGCAATATTATTGTATAAGATCTATATTAGAAATTATGTTATATTTATTATATTTTATTATATTATATTTATGTAGAATATTATATACTATATTTACGTATTTTTTATCATATATTTATCTATTATAATATATATTTATATATTATATATTTTTAACATAATATTATTTACATATATATTTTATAATATTACATATAAATAATATATAATAAAATATAATAAATATAATATAATTCCTAATATATATTTTATACAGTAATATATATTAAATAATATTGTATTTTATGTACCTAATAAAATATGATATTTTTTTATAAATATAATTATATTTTATTATATTATATTGGAATAAATGAATATAAAATAAATATATAAATAATGAGAAGCACGGTTAGACATAGACATGTGCATGAAAAATACAAAATAAAAGGAAATAATGATCAAATAAGTTCTAAAAATAATTTCAAAATTATAAAATCAATAAACATTTAGATCTACAAATAAAATTAGAAAACATTTAGATGTAGAATATATTGGGAAAAATATATATATATACACATACTAAGTATTATTTATTACATATTATTTATATATTATATTATTGTATAAAATTATATTAATATATTATTTATATATTTATTTTATATTCATTTACTCTATATAATATAATAAAATATAATTATATTTATAAAAAATTATCATATTATATTATATACATAAAATACACTATTATTTAATATATATTACTATATAAAATACATATTAGGAGCTATAATATATTTATTATATTTTATTATATAATATTTATATGTTTATAATATATTTATACAATATATATGTAAATAATATCATGTAAAAAATATATAATATATAAATACAATATAAATATATGATAAAAATATATAAATATAATATATAATATTATAGATAAATATAATATAATAAAATATAATAAATATAACATAATTTCTAATATAGATCTTATAAAATAATATTACATTTTATATAATATAATTATTATATGATATTATATTTATATATATTTTTATTATATTATATAAAATAAATAAATATATATATAATATATAATATATAAATATAATATAACATCAAATAATATCTAATATAAACATTATAATTTATATTTTACTTAATTATATTTTAAGTAAGTCATCTAATACTCTGTATTTTATAAAATTACATGGGCAGTTAACAAACTTACCAACAAAACTGCATTGAAACAGAAATGGGAAAAAGGTAGGTAAAGAGGGGCCCACACACTAACAACTTAGTGTGTGATGTTTAAGCCTGATCGAGATCCATAGCTTGTTCGAAAGCATCTGTTTTATAATTTTAGCCATGGCAGCAAGGCGCTGAATTGTTTGATAAAATGCTTTGGTAGAGATGTATGAAAAAGTGTGGTTGCACAGACAAAGCAACGAACTATTTGGGAAAATGTCTCAAGTAAATGTGGTCTCGGTGATGGAATGCCATGGCAAGCCGTAGAGTGCATTTGCACAATTTTCTCGGCAAGTGACGGTGATGTGGTAATTTACAATTATGTTTGGTATGCTTTGTATTCTACTTGCCAGACAGAATTTGGGGATTGACAATAGGTAAGTGATAAAAGAGCATTGTTTTATTTTTCCTGGCAATTGACAACTTTATTATTTTTTTGACATGGAGGCTTTCATTGTTAGGTAGTCCCTAGAATATGAATTTGCATTGGAGCCCTGTTGCTTTCAAATGGGTGGAGAGAAATTGATGTAAATGTTGACAAGAATAGTCTACACGGTTCAACGAGCATGGGTAAGTGTCATGGTTTTTGTATATAATAATATATTGAATTCAAAATTTCCTTGTCCATTCGGTTAAAGGAAAAAATTCATGCCACTCCCATTTCTGATGTGCGAATGCCCTTTGTTACAACCAAAGGTTTTAATTAGACCTAGGAATTGAATCTTGTAATTTTGTTACATATTTATATTTATCCTTAATTCTCAGTGGGAAAAATAGTTTTTATTCTTTCTTACAAAATAGGTAGATCAATTCAACATCTAATTGTAAATCTATTTTGTAGGAAAACAAAATGTGACCAATTTGACTACAAATGCATGTGGACCCAAACAAATTTGGCCTGCCTTGCTCACTGTGCTTGCATCTAATGATGACAGTAGCATGCATTCTAGTAATTCTATGATTTTGGTTGATTATCGAACTAGGAGACCTGATATTTTGTACAAATTCAGGTAGTATAAAGGTGGATGGAACATTACCAACAAACACTATTGCATTGTAAGTCCTTTACACAACCTCATCCCAATGTGAAAATTACCTCAAAGTGGAAGTGTACTGAACAAATCCATTAGTGATTTTTTTTTAAAGATTCAAAAAAGAAAAGACACAGAATACAAATGACCTTGAGATCCCCCATGTGAGAAACATTAAATAGAAGGGGATTTAAAATCACCATGCTGTCAAAATGCTACACTCCACTATCCAACCCAATATTTAAGGCTTAGTCTTAAATTTTCTTTTTGGGCTTCCTTTTGGCAATTGGATTACCATGGAATTGGAATATTTTGAGTGTTTCTGGTTATATACCAAATCAAACCTACTTGGTCTTGAAACTACATGGACTTATATTTGTACAATAATGTTTTATGTGATTGATTTCTTCATTATTTCATAGTTTTAATAGTCTTTAGATTGCCTAAAAGCAATAAAAATGTAACCCAAGCATTGAGTTACTTGATTATGGCCATAACAATTTCTATGAATATGATAATTAACATCTTTTAATCATTCTCAATATTTACATGGGGAGCTGATTTTATTTTCTGCTTTTGCAGTCTGTTGGTTTTACTGGTGTTCTTGGGCTCATTCTTGTTGTTATGTGGTTTACTGCATTTGGCTTGGCCTTTTTTGTGCATTATTTCAACATTCAAATAGTTAAAGGCAAACAACAACACTTACCAATCTTAAATGGGATTTCACTTCTATTGATAATTATTTTTACATTTGCAGTAGTGTAATTATCTATCCATCTATTTTTGAAAATATAAGCAGCATTTACAGGGTGTTGAACCCTTCACAACGGGCTGAAAAGGCCAAAGGAAAACATAGTTCAAACAAAACTTGAACTAGAGGCACAACCAGAAATAGTTGACAAACAGATGTCGAAGACAAGATGGCAGACAACTGACACAATAAATTAAGCAACCCTAGACCCAGGGGGTTTAGAGCAGGCACCACAGGCTCGAGACCGAGAAGAAGACACATATTTCTTCTTCCAAAGAAAAACTGACCAAGGAGGCTTAGAAGCTGGAACCGAAGAGAACGGTGAGGGGATCAACTCCACCTCAGCCACCACAGGAGCACCCAGCAGCGAGGGAGCTGGCAGCAAGGCATCCGAGAAAGAAACAATAGCAAAGGCACCCAACAAAGGGTGGACAGGGTCTGACAGAGTAGCGACGGCGAGTGCAAGGTCAGGAACAATAGAGACAGTAGAAAGGTCCAACAGAGCAGCGACAACACATGTAAGGGCAGGCACAATAGTGCCAGCAGAACAACCTAATGATGGAATCAAAGAAGAGAGGTCCGAAAGAGGAGCAGCAACCTCTAAAGAAGAAAAACCCACTATGAGGTGATCAAGAAGAGCATCTTTCCACCAAGTTACAGCGCCCTTGCGGCGGGCTAGAGGGCAAGCAGCGACCAAGTGACCCACAGAAAAGCACCTCCTACACCGAAAGGGGAGACCCTCATAGTCCAAGAGCTACTTCCAAGGTCTTTCCTCCACTAGTAAAACAACATCCCCATGGAGAGGTTTGGAGATGTCCAAATCGACTAACATCCGAGCAACCGTGGTGTGCCCAAACTCCCTAGTAGAAGAATCCACCAACAAGAAGTGACCTATGGTGTTGCCAATGGCCTCAAAGCACGATTCCTCCTAGAACTAGAGAGGAAGGTTAGGCAGACGGACCCAAAAGGGCTTGGTATTCAAAGGCTCTGTAAGGGGGTTGAAAGATCGATTCCAAGGCTTGATGGACAAAGAATGAATGCCCCACATCCATCCTCTGTCAAGAACACAACTTCGCTCACGAGGGGAGCCAAAGGTAACAATAAAGAAGCCCCTGGGGCTAGGGTAGAGCTCGATTTCCCCAGCAACCAAAGGCTTCCAAGAAGCCTCCACCCAATCATGGAGGTCCAAGAGGGAAGGCCACAACCCATTGAATCTGCAGACCACCCCCGTCTTCAAATAAAACTCCTCATTTTCAACTATCTCAGGGCCACATACCACCATCGAGGAGTCCCGGGCACAAGGAATGGACCTCAGGGGAGGCCGAGCATTTATCCTGGCAGCATTAGAAAAGGATTTTGCCTTCCCTGAAAAAACCCCAGCAGCAGGTGGACCAGAGGCAGCAAAACCACCAACAGGACCCAACCCAGACCCTGAGGCAGGGGAAGGACAAGAGCCCCCAGTAGGAGGGACAACACGCACCTCCGCAACATAAGAATCTAGAACACTGCTGACAACACCAGGCCCAGAGGTCGTCGGAAGTAAAGAACCAGTCAAAGGGAGCAAAGAAGGAACACCAACGCTAGAAGAAAGGGAGCCCACAATGCAGGGACCCCCAGCTGAACAGTCCCCAGCCACGGGGAACACCACAGCCACAGACGCATGTGCGGATAGAGAGTCGTTCACAGACAGAGAGTTGTTCGCAACATTCCCGCACCTCCCGTCGGTGCACATTTTGAAAAAAAAATGCAAATATTGTGTGTTTATCTATCCATCTATTATATCCTCCATCAACTTTAATTTTTAATTTCCAAAATCTATGCTACCCTCAATCAACTTTAGTTTTCAATTTCCAAAATCTATGCTTATATTACTAAGTATACTTGACATGAAATGGTGACTGATATATCCAGACACCTTAAGACTTTAGAAGGAAATAGCCTAAACTTAAAATTTAGAATTATTTAGCATAATAAAAAGTCCTCTTTTGTACCGAGATGTGTCTTATTTAGTGTTGTGGATGACCACGGATCACATCTTATATGTAGAAACATGTCAATGTGTACAAAATATGACATGATGCAAACTTGGTTGTTTTCTCACAATTTTCTCTCAAGCTTGTATACTTTGTACTTATCTTGTAAACTCCAACCCTTTTGTGATTTATTTGATATTATATTATTTCAATCTGGATTCTCAAGTGTGCTTTAAAGTTAGAACTGTACATGATTTGGATTTAATTGTTTCTTTGTAGAGTGGGATGCATATCGCTTTCCTTGGCGCGGGATAAATTTCATCATGAGATGTCACATTTAAACAGTCAGATTTCCTAGTTGACAAGCTTAGGAATGTCAAATGGTACCCAACAGATGCCTTAGTTGTGGTAGCTAGTGCAATGTTGCTCCTAGTCAGTATTGGTCTACTTATGCACCCTTCTTTCTCTATCTCAAACACATGCACACAATTGAAGCTGAAATAACTCTATTTTTGCTTCTTGTTTTCACACTTATAATGTTTAAAAGTTTTGATGTTTGAACTGATGTTTGTGATGATTATGATTCACAACTTTGGTTGCTCTTGGTTTCAGGAATATTATTTCTATGTAAGTTCTATTCATTTCCAAGTTTTACCATTTTCCCTTTGAAAATTTAAATTTGGTTACTGTAAAATATACAATATTTTCCTTGATCTTAACTTACATAATTCTATGAAAAAAAATTCCTCTCCTGGCAGATTGATTAGTATTGGATGGTTACTTGTGCCAGTCACATTCATTCTTTGTAAGGTATTCATTGTGTAACATAGAATTAAAATGGGAATCTACATAGATAGATGGGTAAGATCTAATCTAACAAATATTAATCTAAATCAAACAACTAAGAATGAGTAAAAATGAACAAAACAATTAAAACTAAAACTAGATCAGTCTCACCGAATATGCGTCCAATTCTTTGAATTATCTTGATTTTCCTTCTCCATTTTGTTGTCTCAGTATTCTTGCCCTCAGATTTTTAGTATTGATGCAAGCATAACCTGGATGTATTGTCTTAGCAAAATATCGAAGATAATAGTTTCTTCTCAAAACTATATAGATTTCGGGAGGAGGAATAATGATAATGACATGTCATTTTATAGATTTTGGGTTTTCGAATGATTGACTCAGATTCGAAAGAGAGATCAATGATAGAGATTGATGAATGCCATGCGATGTGAGTTATGTGTCGGTTAGATCGTGAGTTAGGAAATTCTACAGGATAAAGATTAAATTAGAATGATAACTTAATATTCTGTCAAGACTGTTCGAAAATAGAAATAACAAGAGTTCAAGATTAAATAAACAATTTAATCTTCAGTTAAGAATCTTCGAAAATAGAAGAAATAGACTTTGAATGAAAAAGACAAAGTTAGAACTCAAAGAATAACCCGTTCGAATGCACACATTAATTAATTAATTAAAGATATTTAATTAATAAATATGCTCATGCATATGAATTAGAACTAGTTAACTGATTGGTTGTGACAAAGAGTCCTTTCACAGAGATGATCACATATTGAATCTGGAGATAACTAGTGGATTTAAAATAGATCTCAAGTCAGAAGGTGAGTGAATGATTAGATAACTGGATGACAAAACAATGTGACATAAACAATTAATGATGAATTAAATGTTAATTTAATTCAACATTCGAAATTGAAAGATTTAATTAAATAAATAATGTAATTTATTTAATTGACTATTGAAAAGGATTAATTGAATAATTAAATAATTAAATAATAAAAATTTAATTATAGTTGAAATATGACAAAGGGGTAATTAAATAATAAATTATTAATTAAGAAGGAGAATTAATTAGTTAGTGACATAATTAAATAAATATGATTTATTTAATTAACCAAGTTGAATAAAGGTCATTATGAATTAATTAAATAATTAAAAGGTTATTTAATTAATAGAGGAAATATGTGTTTAGAAAGGTAATTAAATAATAAACATTATTTAATCATGACCATGGACATTAGAAAATTATGTCTAATGCAAGACCCCTCTGTTTTTCTCTTTTGATCGAATAGTGTTCTGTTTGGTTATACCTTATTTTATGTCGGTGGTTTGACTTAGAACTCAGTTTTTGTTTGATCGCTATCTGTAAAGCGATGTGAATGTGATAGTTTGTTGTGATGGTATTTGATCCCGATGTTATCATTATGTCATGCTTTGGATTAACATAGTGGATAATTGAATTAATGATGTTTATGCTTTTGATCATATTAATGATGTTAGATTTGTCAGTCGGTAATATTGTATTAGTGAAGGGGACAGATCGTATCACTCGCTTGCAAGCGCCCTGCGATTCTAAGATTTCCTCTTCACGGTGTGTATTTTATGTTCATATTATATGTTATTGTTTACTTGATTTTCAGGTTGATAGGTACAGGACATCGACTCCACCTGGTTTCATAGGTTGGAGCGTGTTCAATGTCCAACGGTATTCGATTGGGAGATAGTAGCTAGGTTTTCCATGCCAAGTCGTCACCCTAGTCTTAGTGTGTCGTCTGGTGTTAGTCGAGTTATGTTGCTTTCATGATTGATCATCTTGCCTGGATTTTATTTAATCTAAAGTTAAAAAGGGTAATCATATGGTTGTATGCATTTAATTTGTGAAATTGAATTTGTACTGGTATTATGTTAATAACATAATTTATTTTATTAATTAATTTAATTTAATTAATAAATAATTTAATCATGGATTAGATTTATTTATTAATTAATTAAATTGATTTTGTTGAAATTGGATAAGTTCATTTTGAAATTATGAATTTTATTATGTGAAATTGAGAATTATGAAAATGAGATTTAAAAGTCAAATTAGAAGTTGAATTTAAAAATTGAAAGAAATTAGATATTTTGCATTTTTCTATTTTGGAGAATTTATGAGGGTGGTTGTTGAATTTTAGGGTTTTATCCTTATGTTTTAAAATTTTGCTTCACAATTTTGAGAGGAGGAAGGATTGAAAAAAAGGAAGGAAGAGATGGCTGGTTTTGGGGGTTTTGGTTTTGGATTGCTTGGAAGAGCTGGAATCAGTTGAAGAACCAGTGCTCCATTTGGCTTCTTCTCAAACTTCTGAAACCTAGTTCATCTATTTTAGTTTATTTTTAGATTTTGAAGAAAGAATTCAAAGTTTGTTATGATTGGTTGCAAAACCATGTTTAGATTTTGTTTCAAATCCTGAAACCATGGTGACAAATGTTTCCTCTTCAAGAAAAAAATGGTGTATTTGTTGTATTGGACCATTTTGAAAATTTATTTACCCTATTGTTTTATAATTTTGTTTGTTAACCTGGTTATTAACATATATATATATATATATTATATTCTTATTGTTTGGGGAAATAAAAATAAATAAATTTAAATCTCTGTTGGATCTAGGCAGATTTTTGAAATCCGCAGTCATGGGAAAAATGTTTATTAAAATAAAGTTTTTTTTTTTTTTTAAAAACATATATAAAATTCGGAGGGTCTATGGGGGCTGGGGGCTCGACCCACAGTCGCCATGGGAGGCGTTGTGGGGAGCCACGCCTAGCGTGCCCCACACGACCCCCCCATCCTCCCTGTCGCCACCACTTCCCACCCTCCTCCTTTGTGCCCTCGCCGCGCCCTTACCAAAGGGTTCGGTTGTGCGTAACACAATCGGAGCCCTTTAAGGGGAGCCGACTATGTTACCCACAGTTGCCCCTTGGTGAAGGGTCGGCGGTGGGTTAAGCATAGCCGCCGCCCACCTCAAAATGTGGTTGCCCTGTGCAAAGACAAAACGCCGCCACCGCCAAGGCAAAAATGCGTCCGCGTGCGGATACCAATGAGTGTGTGTTGACTTCATTCGGGGTTTCAATAAAATAAAAATTTATAATATATTTTAATATAATTATTATATTTTATAATATTTAAATATTAATATATATATAATGATAATATATATATATATATATTAATGTTTAATATTATATTCATATAATAATAAAATATTTATATATATATATATATATGTTTTTTTATGTATTTAGTTGTGTTATTTATTTTAATATATGTATATATATTTTTAAATATATATGTATATTAAGATATTGTTTTAAATGATGTCGGATTTAATGTAATTGTGGAACTTAAATTTATGTATAATAGTTCAGTTATTGATTTCAATTTTAAAATAAGGATTTGGAAAGGGAAAATATTGGATCGTTAAGTAAATGGTTTATTAATGAGGTTATTGGATTTTAAAAATGATTTATTTTGTAAATGACAAATAAATATATTTTAAATGATAGGTTCTGAATCGTGGAAATAAATGTTGATTTTATTATTAATTAAAGGCAATTAGGGAATTAAGTGTTTGTTTAAATTTCATCTTGTCTGAAAGAGATGTATGTTTAAATCAGTTTTAATTGAGCAATAGATTACCGATGTTAATAAGGGAAATGGATTTAGTGAATCCAAAACTAGTTTAATTCCTCGCAACTTGCCTTCGTGATTGTTTTCCTCTAAGTTCATGTTTTGGGGAAGGGGTTAAGTGTTTTTTATTTGTAAGTCTTCTAGAGGACCCTAGAGGTTGGGGTTGTCGTCTTGTGATGTCGATTGTTTGTTAATTCCCTTGGGTAGTGCATGAAGTTATGTCAATGTTATACCTGGTTTCTACGAACAGGAATGTTTTGTGCCTCCTGAGAAAGGAGTGGATTTTGTAAAGTGTGCCTCCTTGTCAGGAGTGGTTTTGTTATTGTTGCTACCTCCAGTGTTGGAGATGGATTTATCTTATGTCACCTCCTGAGAAAGGAGTGGACGTGTTATCTTGTTTGTTGCACTTTCGTACCCTTGGTGTTTGGATGGTATGTGTGTTGTCAAGTAGAAGAGTGGCTTCCATAGGGGCCAGAGCCCAGAAGAGGTATCCAGGAACCTTCGGAAGTGGTTTAATCAAGTGATAACTATAACAATACTTAGAAGCTTATGACTAACTTCTCACTAATCAAGATAATTATGCCTCACTCATAGACACAAGGGATCATTTAGACTTGGGATGAGTGGGAAGGCCTAGAATGGCAAGGTCATCTATTTGGTTTGTACGAAAGGTATTTGATTCCGCATGAGTGAGTATGGGGGCCAGGATTCGATAAAGGTCACCAGGATAACCTTTTCTTGTGGGGGCCAAAGCCTAGGAAGAATCCCAAAGGATAACCCATGACGAGTTGTGTGATGACACTCTGTCTAGGAAAACAATTGGTACTTGTTTGTGGGTATGGTTTCCTTAACATACCTGATGTGACCATAGATGGTATTCGAATATTATGTGTATGGTTATCTTAACATACTTGATATGCTTTATTTCTAGAAGCAATGTGACCATGTAGAATTATACTTGTGAGGTACGTGTGATGCTCTTGAGTTGTACTTTTGTTGTACTTATATTGTACATATGTGGTACTTGGGTTGTACTTGTGATGTGCTTGTGTGGTACATGTGATTGGATGTGTCAATTTGGTTCAATGGTGATTTAGTCTGTGTCTAGAGGTAGATGGTCTTGGCTAGGATTCCTTGTTACTATCTCCTAGCACGGGGGGTGGGCCTTTGGGTTCCACTTGGTTGGGTGGCATGCACCTAAATCCATTGGGCTATCTTCATGTTCTTGTGGACGAGGCTTCTAGTTGGAGAGCTTGTTGGATTCAGTTTCAGTTCTTGCATTATTTCATTTCAGTTGGATCTTGTATTTTACCCCTCATTTGTTATCGAGGTGGAAGTTGTAACTGTAACCTTATGTTTATTGGACTTACCTCATTCGGGGAATGAGAGTTGTAATTGTAATATTTAATTATGGATAAATGTGATGGGAAGTTATCTATTATGCTTGGATGTAATTTATCTTGAATGGAATGTATGCGTACTTATTATCTTAGTAGTTAGATGTCATGGTTTCATTTATGTTGTTTATGGGTTATTTAGTAATCTCAGTCTCGTAACCTTAGGGGATGGTTGCATTGGGGAGCGAACTTATGTATTATTTTTACTTAAACAAAAAAAATTAGCCTATTTAAGTAGTTGTTTGCAACATCCTTTAGGGTTGCGTGGCGGGGCATTACATCGAAAGTGGTACTCGTATGCCTAGACCAATTTTCAGTGTCTATAGTTTGCCCCTCTTTGATACAATGTCATTTCGGCGTTGTGTCAAAGAAAATATTCCCTGATTGTGCCCTAGTATGAAATAGGTTAGGGTATGCCCCCTCGAGAAAATTGACAATTTTTTGAAAGAATTCAAAAAAAAAAAGGAAATATTCCTAATAAGTCAATTTGATGGTCAAAAATGCTATGGAGTTGACAAAATTGAATTTGAAAGTGTTATGGATGTGTACAGGTCATTAGAAGTTGGAAGGTTAAGCGGCCAATAGAAAAGGTCAGAAGAAATGCCACCCAAACCCTAGGTATAAATAGAAATTAGGTTGAAAACCAATTCATTTGCACTCAGAAGAGTTGAAGAATTGAGAAATTTGCTCTGAGTATTGGACGAAGATGTCTCCAGTTCCCTATGTTGCGCATCATGGATATCGGATCTAGACATTCAAGTGGCCAGCCGAAGCATGGCTCCCAGTATGTACCCTAAAATGAGCTCTTGAAATTTCATTTTGCCCGTAGTTTTAGGCAACTAAAAATTATTTTGCACATGCGGTCTTTTGGGTTCAACGCATATGCGTTTGTGCACAACGCATCTTCTTGCAGAATGTCACATATGTTAAAATATTTCTAGGCTCATGTAGGTCATTTAGGTAATCAACACAAATGTATTTTAATGCACACCGCATATGTCATGCTGCATCGCATTTGTGTTTGAGATAGGCGCATGTAGGATAATGAAATGCATTTGACATTTCGCAACGCATATGCATATAGGTAGGTAGATCGAGTTGCACCGCATTTGGCTGGTAAAATTTTCTGATAAATAAATTTTAACATTTGACATCATGGTTGAAATGCAATTGCAAGTTATTTTAGATCCCATCTATACCCAGGAGACACGACCTGATACTTTCGAGTTGAGAGCTCAGTTGGTAAGTGCAGAGACATGATTTCTTTGGAGACTTGGACTTCATCATGTGCTGAATATGCCCACAATTCGGGAAAACAGAGGTATGCTTACTGCTTTGTGCGAGCGATGGAAGTCTGAGACTTCATCGTTTCATTTGCCGATTGGGGAGGCAACGGTTACATTAGAGGATGTTTATAGGATTTTGAGACTACCTATTAGAGGAGAGCGGGTTATGTACAATACCCAACGTAGATTAGTGAGCTCGCTAGATACTATGTGTATGATGACACTAGGAGCTTAGGGATAGAGCATTATGAGATTAGATGGCAGGTTTTGGCTGAAAGGTACGAGAGGATAGATTGTATTTTATGTACATTGATTGGAGGGATAGTTCTACTTGACCTGCAGGGTCATGGATTTCTTGTCGGGTGGGGAGAGATGCTTGTGGGGATGTTAGAGAGAGAGACTGTGTATGCCTGGGGTCCCTGTCTATTAGGTATGTTGTACTTCCATTTACATGATATAGTGTACAAAGATGCGTAGTCGATGAGTTGTGGTACCACTCTTCTCATGGTTTAGGCATGGGAGTGCATTGCAGTATTTCCTCCTCCTGTCACTGTAGAGCGAGAGGCTAGATTTCCTTATGTTTTTTGGTATACGAGAAATATTACTCAGTCATGTCAGAGACATAGGCTACTGGCGATATGCACTGGACACATTGGCTCAATTCATGTGGAGGCCATACATGGATTGTGAGAGATGGTCAGATGAGGGCGGGCATTTGACTTTTTGTCGGCAAACATAATACTTGATTGGTAGGACTATTTCAAGCGTACATATCATTGAGAGACACTTGCCTGATTAGGTTTTGAGATAGTTTGGGGAGGTTCAAGATGAGCCTAGAGGTAGAGAAGAGTTTGCTTGATCTTCTAGAGAGGTTCCACACTGGGGGCCTATGATACCAGTGGCTACTGCAAAGACCGAGATTCAGGCTTTACAGCCTTTACAGTGGGGATGGAGAGGCAGAGTAGCAGATCCAAGGATGAAAGTTGCTTATGATACATGGTGGACAGAGCATCGTCATGTTCCATATACAGATCCGGACCACCCAACACCAGTAGAGAGATAAGGTACAGGGCCGAGAGGGCGGCATAGAGGTGAAGGTGGTGGCAGAGGTGGTGGCAAGGGTGGTGGTGATGATGGTAGAGGTGGTGGTAGGAAAGGACGAAGAGTTCGGAGAGGTGGTTGAGCAGGTGGGCTATCACCTATTCGAGAGGCAGAGGAAGAGGACGTACCGATGTTGGACATCAGAGGTGGAGCAGAGGCACAGGTTGGAGATGAGCATGCTACCGAGGAGGCAGTAGTAGAGGAGCATGCAAAGGTAGATATTGGTGGAAAGGACCTTGCAGAGAATGAGGAGGCTGACACTAACTCATTTCATTGCAAAATTCGATGAAAGCTATATAATTAGATGTATTGTCGGGCACTTGTGCGAATTTTCATTTTTAAAAAAATTTATCCCCGATGTTCATTAGAATTTCGACGAACTATTTTTTTCGTCTACGTTTTGATGAAAATATTTAGGCCGAAATTTTGACAGACCTGCAAATTTAAATTATGGCAGACAAATAAAAATGAGCTCGACTATTTATTGTGACAGTGTTTTTCTCGATGGTTTTCTTGGGGGAAATCAGAGGAAACTCAAGAAGATATCGCCAGGTTGAGGGTAGTCATTGTCTTTTTCCAGAATTCATTTGTGAAGTCAAATTTGTACTTCCAAGTTTGAAAATCATATTTTAAAGCAACATCTCATCAGATTTCATTTTTAGTCTTGTGTATTTTCATAATTTCATTTCCAGATTTTAGACCTGACTTCACAAATTCTTTATAAGGGAATTGTTTATAACTGATGGAAAATTCTTGATGGATTTGGACAAAGATTATATTTGCAAGGTTTCAATTTTAACCCTAATGATCAATTTTCAATAGATTTGGGAGCCATAGCTAGATAATATCAAAAGTGTTGGTTGTTTTTTACTGTAACCAAGTTTATCTTCTAGACACATAGCATATAAAATCTCAGATAATACTGCCTTACAATACCATCAATCTATACTCTAACCCAATACTACTTATCAAATCCTTATATGAACATAGTCACCTATAACCTCACTCAAATATTTTAATTAATTCTTTGAATTAAAGCCAAAATGAGAATTACAAACACCATAATAGTGAGATGAACAGAATAACCCTTGATCATTTTATTCAAGATAATAATATATTCATACAATGGAGATACATGACCTTGAAATGAGTAATTTTCATTCAGATGCTAGTACTGTCTTGAAAATTAAGTACCCATGAAACTAAAACCTACAACAGAATGACACCAAACCTAAGAATAGTATCTTCACTATAATATCAGGCTCTTTACAAATTCACTTTGCAACTTCACTTAGACTTGACCTAAAGATATCTAGCTTGCTAACCCGTATTTCTGGTCCTGAAATCCTTCTTATAGGGAAAATGGAGCAACAAGCATCAAACCAAAAATACACCTGTCATTGGTCACTTGGACTGCCTTATGACATTTCAAAAATTGGTTACAACAGTTGAGTCTTTGGAGAATCTTCTTGTTCATCCCATCCACTGGAGAATAACTGTTGCATTTTCCAAACTTCAAAAACTTACACCAAAACTGCCACCAAGACATAGCCAAAAAAATTTATAAACATAATCTTTGAGTTGTTAACTACCAGTTGTAGACTCTGTCCTATTTTTATTCAGTTAAGTACTTTTCTACCCATCCTTGATATTCCTCATCTGTTGGCCAATTAAAAGTTACCACCTCATTTACCTTGGCACTGTAAGGTGTATACTTTACTGCTACTTGATTCACCTCCCTTTCAAAAGATTCCAAAAATGTGCTAGTGTTAATGATTTTATCCATACTACTCATCAACATGCCATAATCTGAGTCATCACAAATCAATTTGATTTGTGCATTGATGATTTCATCTACCATGTCCTACCATTCATGCAGTGATCTAACATTTCCTTGGGCATCTACAATATATGGTAAAGATGTGTCACTCCAGTTATCAAAACTCTTTACCAACTCTTTAATCCTCCTGCTGAAATCATCAGGTAAGGCCTGGAAACCTTGCAGTGACTTCACAAAGTCTTGAGTGGGCCTTAATTGTTGAGGCCTATTAGCTACATTTTGAGAATTTCATTTCTAGATTTTGTTGTGCAAGTTCAATATTCTGATTTTAGGAGTCTAACAGTTGGAAATCATAGTAAAATCAGAATTTAATAATTTTTGGAATTAGCATTTGAAAGTGTTTTTTGGGGTCATTAACTTTAGACTATCTTCTCTTTTGCAGGGGTGGTTGCATGCCAAATATTTTTGGTGTAAAATATCATAATTATTATATTTTGTTACCTGTGTATGATTAAAAATTATTGGAGTGTGAGTTTGATATTTTTTGAAGATCTAAATATTCAAGCTTGGTAAAGAAAAATCATGTCAGATAATATTAGTCCAAAACAAAATGAAGAGTCAATTGATATATTGTGGGCTAGATTGAAAAGAAAGGGTGATGGGAAATATTATTGTCCTTGCAATAATTTCAAGGGCTTAAAGACGAGAAGACTTTTAATCACAACAACTGAGAAACATTTTAGGCAACATGGTCACGTTGAAGGGGGGCATGGTTATCATCCATTGGTAAGTTGTTTATTATATGTGTTTATATTGATTGAATTTGTAAATATTTATATTGTTTTAACATTTGATATATATATAAAAAATCACTTGATCATGATCATGGTTTATTTGTGTCTACCATTATTATTAAGGCGGGGCATTATAGGGCACATGATATGGATTATCACGGCCCAGAGAATGTGGTTTTGCAAGCGGAGGAACATGGAGCTGTGAATATCGAAGATGAAGTTAATGATCCTATGAAAGAAGATGATCATGCGCCATAAAACACAATTGAAGATGATGGTACAAATACATTGATCCATGACACATGTAGTGGCACATCTGATCATGTTGATCAAGATGACTTTGATGATGTTCGTGATTTACCTGTACTTGAGAAGGCATGCGAGCCCCTTTATGAAGGCTCCCAAAAAACTCTTCTCTCTGTTGTATTGTTATTGGTGAATTTGAAGGTTATGAATGGTTTATCCAACATAGCAATCTCACGGATGTTAAGGTATGTCATATATGTCATCTTTTTTCATCTATTTAATTGTTGTTAGTTCATCGCTAGTAAATAAAGGATGAAATATGTACCATTAATATTCTTTATATTAAGAAATTATTTTTTGTTGTAGATTGATTGGTGAATTTTTGTTACCACCATCAAATATTTTACCTCACTCATACCGAGATTTATCTAGCATTATGAAAGATATTTGAATGGAGTATCAAGAAATAGATGCATGTCCCAATGATCATATTATATATCATAAACAACATAAATTTGCAACAGAATGCTCAGAATTTCATATCAGTAGATATTGGACAAATCAATTAACAAAAAAGGTGCCTCACAAGGTTCTTTTTATATTCTCATTATTCCACGTATGCAACAATTATTTAGGTGCAAAAGCTTAGCATAATTTATGGATTACCATGCATGAAATAGAAGTGGAGATGAGATTCTTCGAATGCTTGCGGATGGTTTTGCATTTAAGGACATGGAGGAAAAATGGCCACACTTTAAAGAAGAACCTTGTAATCTCAGGCTTTCATTGGCAGCGAATGGTGTTAATCCATTTGGAGAGCTGAGATCTATTTACTCGGTGTGGCCTATTTTTGTTATCAACAATAACATTCCTCCATGGATGTCAATAAAGAGGGAGCACATAATTTTGGAAATGATTGTTCTAGGTATTTGTTTACATCAATTTTCTTTAACGTAGTAGCATCTCATTTGTCTTATTTGTTGCATAATGACTTATATTTTTTTTCATTTAATAGTCATGTAAATGAATTTATATATATTGTAGTAAAATGGTTATAATAATTATGTAATGTTTATGTTCATTCAACTAGGTAAGTACCAAGTTGATGCAAGAGCATCTAGTGGTGTAAGGGCAATCCTACATCACCCAAAAATATATTTACTTTCATTTAGATTTTTTTTTCGTAGATGTTTTTGCATTTCTGAATACCCTTTTCATCGAAGAAGAATTCCCAACTTTCAAAACTGTTTTTCTCTTTTTTCTGCTAGACTGCTATTTTTAGTAGGTATGATTTTGAAGGCGTGAGGAGACAGAAATTTAAGGGAAGCTTCAAGACAGAATAATCAACACTTTGGTGAAAGAATTAGGCAAAGATCATTCCCGGTTCAAAAGTTATTCAAGTTTCAATTTCTGCTTTTTTCCCTACAAAATCTTCGGAGCTAATTTTGAGGGACTTAAAGGCTACGGATGGGCCCAAAAATTGGCGAAAAACGAAAGTGGTTTGTCTTTAGGCCCCACTTTCTGGCACTTCATTTTCGCAAGACCTTTCTGAAAAGGTATTATCATTGAAGATCCGACAATTAGATCTTGAGTTAGGGCTTCTGAAAGTTGGTGCATAATTAGAATGTGGTTTTTGGCTCCAAATGGGGGAAAGGGGCTATTTATGGACTAGTTTCTGATTTGTTTGGGTAGTTTTTGGGAAAGAAGATCGCATGGTGCGAATAGGGGAATTCCTGTAGTTTCTTTATGTAATTTGCATGTATTGCAGAAATCGAGCATTTGAGATCCTCTGCATGTAAGAATTTCATATTTTGAAAATAATAAGAATCTCTGGTTTTTCTATGTGATTTTCTTGTGTCTCGGGTTGCACCCTCATCAAGTGGTATCAGAGTAGGTTTTCTTGAGCGTGTGGACAAATCGCTGATCGTGAGGCAGTTCGCACCAGGACTATGGTTGTGGGTTCAAGATCTTCAAGATGCCTCCAAGAGTGGTGCGTGGTAGGCGAGGTGGTGCCAGAGGTGCCAGAAATGCTGGTGGAAGAGATCCATTAGTGGCCGAGGGTTTCAGAGCCCTCCAGAGACAAATTAATGCATTACAAAGAGAGTTAAGAAGAGGGGTAAACCTGAGAAGGGGAGAAGAAAGTGAGGATGAAGAAGAGGTAGAAGATTCATATGTAGAAGAGGAAGAAGAAGCTATTGATCAAGATCAAATGCGGCTGATAAGGGCCATTTCGAAGATCGAGAAAAGACCTAGAGTAGAAGTTCCCAGTTTTTCTGGTAGTTTGAACCCGGAAGAGTTGATTGATTGGATCAACGAATTGGAAGAGTATTTCGAGTATGAAGAAGTAGAGGACCAAGATCGGGTTAAGTTTGCAAAAACAAAGCTGAAGGGTCACGCCAGTATCTAGTGGAAAGAGGTCCAACTAGAAAGAAGTAAGAGAGAAAAGGGAAAGATCACCAGATGGGATCGCATGGTGGAGAAACTGAAGAAGTAGTTCATGCTAATGGACTATGAGTTAGATCTATTGAAGAAATTGCAAGGGTTGAAGCAAGGAAGTAGATTTGTGAAAGAATACACAGAAGATTTTCACAAGATAATCATCAGAACGGGACATGCAGAGGCCAACAAGGAGAAGTTAAAGATATGAATGTATAAATTGAGCCTCTTATCGATGAGCTACTAAAGTTATGGAATGGCGTGACTAGACCAATAGGACCAAGACAATTTGAATTCCGTGCAATGCTTGTATGGACAATTCATGATGCCCTAGGGCTAACACATTTTTCTGGTATGTTATAAAGTTCGACTGCATGACTTTAACGATATTTAATTTTATGAAGTAGATATTATGCATGTTTTTTAAATAATCTATTCATTATATATAATTATAAAAATTGACATATTTAATCCAATTATATATGATTTGCAGGTCTTCAAAAAAAGGGAAAATTTGCATGTCCAATTTGTGGTCCAAAGATGAAATCTCTTTGTTCAACAAGTTTAGGAAAGCAAGTGTTTGATGAGTATAGGCACTTCCTCCATAGAAATCATAAGTATCGAACTATTGAAAAACATCTTTTCAATGGGAAAGAAGAGACTACATCAAAACCATGAAGAATGACACCTCGCCTATGGAAGTTGGAATATAATAGAATTAATCGGTCAAGGTTATACATAGGATCAAATTATTTATCTATCATATATGATATGTTTTGAATTTATATTTTATAATTGTGTTGTGTTTACTCACGTTGTAATTGACAATGATTGTCATTGTTAATTTGTTTAACTTATATGCTTCATGAAGGTCGTCAAAGCATTAATGGTCGACTTCCACATGGACTAAAAAGTTATCCTAGACAATTTAGTAGGTTGCCCTACTATGAACAGCTACAAATTTTGCATTTGTTTGATACAATGCATATCGGAAAGAATATGACAGAAACGTTATGGAAAATATTGGATGGAAGGCATGACAAAGAAAAAATTGTCAAAATTTGTAATGACATTCAGGAAGCCAATCATGCAATAAAAAATGTCATTCAATTAAATAGCGATGGAGACCAAATTAATATAAGTGCCCTTCCTTGGTTATTAATGGAGCAGCAAAGCAATTCTATAAAAGAATTCATACGAAAAAATCAATTTCCCATAGGATTTTCTGCGAACATAAACAATATCATAACAAAGAAAGGTGAATTTGGGCCAGGGATGAAAACGCATGATTGGCATGCCTTCATTAAGGTAATTATTCTAGTATATTATATATATATATATATATATATTTGTATACTTCATGTAATTTTTAGTGTATTATGTTTACTACTTTTGGGAAAATAATAAAAAGATCATTTTATAATTGTTGCAATACATTCTACCTCTATCTCTCCCAGACAACTTCGACAACAATGTCAAGCAAGTTATATATGATCTTGAAAAATACATGAGGTAAGTAACGATATTTGTTCAATTCGTTGTATATTTTTGTTAAATCTCGTTAATATATTTGTGCCTTGAATCACTTATAGATGGTTGTCATCTAAAGCAATCCATAAAGAAGATATAAATTATTGGAAGAGAAAAATTCCTCATCTAATGTGTGAAATGAAAAAGTGTCTACCTTTGACATTTTTCAATGCACGAAAACACTACCTCATACACCAAGTTGAGGAGATTGAATTATGTGGACCTGTACACACAAGGTCAATGTGGATGGTTGAGAGGCACTTGAAATTTTTGAAGGCTTTGGTTAGACAAAGAACACATCTCGAGGGTTATATGGTGGAGGGATACATGGCATACCAGACCATGGTGTACATTACTGAATATCTTCCAAAGTTTGCAGCAAAGATCCATGTAGATTGCATTTGGGATCCCAACTCCATTAAAAAATTTGAAGGGGAGTACCTAATGGGGAAAGGTAGATTGAGGAAAGTGACAAGTAATTATAAGATGGTAATGGAGATTAATTAGAATACATTTTACATTTGGTTTTTATGTATATTGTACTTATTTAATTATTAATCTTCAATATTCATCAATTATAAATTATGGTCGTATACCATGGTAATTAACTAATTATACGTCGTTTGTGAATTTCAATTTTTTTTGATAGAGTTGGTCGAGAGTGGGATGCACTACATTTTTACGTCACAAACAATCTTGATTGGATGATGGTATGGATTGAACGATGTCAACAAGCTGGTCGCACATTAACATGGGAAGGTGTGGCTTCATTGGTTAAAAAAGCTCATCGTAATGGAGATTCCAATGTTACACCAAGGGAAATTGATTTAGCATATGGTTTAAGAGATATACAGGTATGTATAAATATATTAATCACCCATATTATTTAATTATTTTCAATTATATTGATGTATATATATGTTGAGATTTTTTTCCTTGCATACATTTGGCCAAGAATAAATATGTGATGAGGATGCAACCTGAGACACATAAAATCACACAGAAAAACTAACAAATCTTATTATTTTCAAAGTATGAAATTCTTACATGCAGAGGAACCCCAATCCTCGAGTTCTGCAATACATGCAAATTACAGAAAAGAAATTACAAAAATTCCCCTATTCGCAACATGCGATCTTCTTTCCCAAAAACTACTCACAAAAATAAAAAACTACCCCATAAATAGCCCAATTGTCTGTTTGGAGCCAAAAACAACATTCTAATTATCCACAAACTTCTGGAAGCCCTAACTCAAGATCTAACCATCGGATCTTCAATAATAATACCTTTTCGGAAAGGTCTTGCGAAAATGAAGTGCCAAAAAATGGGACCTAAAGGCTAACCACTTTCATTTTTCGCCAATTTTCGGGCCCATCCGGAGCCTTTAAGTCCCTCAAAATTAGCTCTGAAGATTTTGTAGGGCAAAAAGTAGAAACTGAAACTTGAATAACTTTTGAACCAGGAATGATCTTCACCTGATTCTTTCACCAAAGTGTTTATTATTCTGTCCCAAAGCTTCCCTGAAATTTCTGTCTCCTCATGCCTTCAAAATCATACCTGCTAAAAATAGCAGTCGAGCAGAAAAAGCAGAAAAGCATTTCTGAAAGTTGGGAATTCTTCTTTGACGAAAAGGGTATCCAGAAATGCAAAAACATATACAAAACTCTAAATGAAAGTAAATATATTTTTGGGTGATGTAGGATTGCCCTTACACCACTGGATGCTCCTGCATCAATATGTTTATCAACTGATGATATTGCAATAATTTTTACATGTTTGACATATTGTAGGTGAAACACCACAAGGCTATGTGGTGCAATGGTCATAAATTTTGAATCAAAAATTTGGATGACATGAAGAAAACTTGTGATTTTGGGATAACTGCAGTCTTCCAGGTGACTAATGTTTCATCTAGAAGCGACATACATCCAGAAGTCTCAGAAAATCAATACTATGGGATTTTGGATTATATACTTGAGTGTGACTTTAAGTCCTTCAAATTAGTTATGTTTTTCGTCCTATGGTACAGGCTACGATTGAATGAAAATGATCCCGAGAGAACTATTATTGAACATGATAATGGATTTACCATGGTTAATACAAGGTATTTTGAGCGAGCTGGAAATGAGCCCTATGTTTTTCCAAGCCAATGTGAGCAGGTATTTTACTCAGAGGTTCCAGGTAAAGCGGGCTGGTCATATGTTGTTAGACATGATCCAAGAGGAAGGTCGGTAAATTATAATGTGGTGGAAGAAGAAGATACTGAAGAAACAGAAGATGATGTAGATGATGATCAAGATCAACAGTTAAATGATGATGTGTCTGACGAAGATGTCAAAGAGGAGGAACTAGATCATGATGATGTAGGAGTTAATGTTCATGAAGATTATATCCGTGTGAATGATGACATTATCAAAAGTGATATCAATGACGATGATGATGATATGACCAATCCTTACAATGTTGAATCTAGATCAGATGATATAGACAAAGAGTTGGATGAAGAAGAAGATCAATAACATTGAAATGTATGAGTTATGTGATTGTATTATTAATTTCTTGATAGAATTATATTTGACTTATGTGGTTACATAATTAATTTATGATGTTTTTAATTTGAATTATATTAGAATATGTTTAGTTAACAGATGTAAAAAATAAAATGGATAAACCAAAAGATGAAAGCATGAGACCACTGCCTTTTTGGGTGTATGGAGTCTAATGAAGGTCTATAAAAGTGTAATCTATGATGGCAATAATTCAAAGTGTTTGGCACATAGATGTAGTTTATAACTTGTATAAATGTGCAAGTAAATGATTGACAAACTCTACTTAAGATAGAATGACAATCCTAGTTATGTGATTCTTCTTATTGATCCAATTAATACTTTTCAGTTACTGTGATTGACTAGAAGGGTTTAATCTTTACTTGAAAGAACCAAATAATCACATCACACAAATACAGCAAATGTGTATCGGTAAACTGAATATATATATATATGCTTGATCTATCAATTTAAACAACAAAAAAGCATCAAAATAGAGACAACCAGATAACTGTATAATTCCACAAACAACTGATACCAAGATTAAGCCCCAAGTTCATACATCTTTATTAACTTCATCAAAATTCATACATGCATCTGAGTCTTTTAAAGGAAAGTTTCATTGTAAACTATCTATTGTATCTTTCTCCTATCCGCCTATATTTGTTTTACATTTTGAAATAGATATAAATATATCAAAATTGTGAAAGGGTGCGTCCTTTGAGAAATGTCTTTTACTTAACAACAATAACAAACTAGAAATTATGCTCTATTAAGCCATAAATATATGTTTGACAGATAATCTCGATAAGCTGACCACTTGTGTGTATCAGCATCCTCCAGTGCATTCCTTATGGCTATCTCCATTTCGAACATCTTCTCATTCTGTTCACATGCCCTATCCAATTTTAAATCATTTCCTGTGGCTATCTCCATAATTTTTTGCATCATCGTCTCACATTCCTTCATCCATCCTATGGTAATAGACATTGTTTTACTCTCTTCGATTAAGTACTTGTCCACCCATCTCTGATACTCTTCATCCGTTGGCCAACCAAAATTCACCACCTTATTGGTCTTAGTATTGTAAGGTATGTACTTCACTGCAACCTGATTGGCTTCCCTTTCAAAAACCTCTAAGAATGTGTTGGTGTTAATTATCATATCCATACTATTTACCAACAAATCGATTTGATTTGTGCATTGATAACTTCTTCTACCCCATCCTGCCACTGTTGCAATGTCTTAACACTTCCTTGTGCATCAATAATGTCTGGAAAAAATGTATCATTCCATTCATCAAATCTCTTTATCAACTTCCTAATTCTTCTACTCAAATCATCAGGTAGGGCCTGGAATTCGTTCAATGATTTTACAAAGATTTGAGTAGGCTTCAATGACTGGGGCCTGTTGTCCACATCAAACCTAGAATCTCTGTACATAATATCCAAATCATTGGCCCTAGGGATCCATTTCTCAGCCAAAGGAAAAACTATTTCCCGATCCCTATTGATATTTTTTATTCCGTCCAAGAATAAAGAATACAAAGAATGTATAGATGGTAATTTACCATCAACCTTTTCATTAATATGCCTCAAAAATGTTTCAACCACCTCACTTTGTTTGATAATTGCATCATCCTCACTTGCCTTTAAGGTAGCCTGTAATTCTGTGATCCTATTCAACATTTGTTGCTTGGTGGGATCCACAGAATATTCAACTTCTTCAACTGTCCTTGGTGTAGGACTGAGAGTAGGTGCCTGGATGGGGGACCCCGGAGTTGAAACAATTGGAGTAGTAGGGGGACTGATCCTACAATAGAAGGTAATGATCTGACACTAGGAGCACTGGAGGATTCTCCCACCTACCTATATTTCAACCTATCTACTTCAGATTGCAGCTCAACATTCCTTTGCTGCATCCTACTACATTCTGCAATTATCATATTGTATTTCTTCATTAGACTCTTATTTTCAGCCTCTTCTCTCTCAGCTATCTTTTGGTCCAATTTGGCCACATTTACTGTCAGGTTTGTAGCTTTTGTTGTTGAAGTTTCAGAAGCTCTCTTGATGATTATCCCTCCCCTTAGGTGTGGGTTAATATTAGTTACATTTGGCTTTCTGCCCTGGGGTGCCAATTCCCATATGGCCAAAGTTTCATACTCCTCACTGAAGGCAAAGTCCCGCAGATCTGCCTTAACCTCTTCTTCATTGTTTTGTATAGGGTGCTTGGACTGTAAGATAGCATTGAATGCAACCGCATCAACTATGTCCCATTTAGGAAAAAGTAAGACACCAACCTGAGTCAGAAGTCTTCTTCCCTCCTCAGGGGTGATGCCTTTGAATTCTTCCATTAATTTTTCCTTTACCTCATCATCATTCTCCTGCTCAGACCTATTAGGTCTTGATTCTCTCCTACTCTTGCATTTGTTCTGGTACTCTTCTATTTTCATCCTCCAAACTAGTTGCAAGAATACAAGAGTCTTTACAAATGCATCATCATCCAAGAATGCCTTGCAGGCCTCCATCCTGACATCTTGTACACATTGCCCCTTTACATCCATGTCAGAAAGCACCAATTGTGTTGATCTAGGAGGGGAAGGGATAATAGCCTACATGTCTTAATCAGTCACAATTATCTCATCCATTATAGTTTCTTGTGCTTCCTCAACTCTCTGCCTCTTAAGGCTTGGCTTTGATGGTAACACTACAGGATCACCTCTTGGTGGTGAATCTAGATCCACAATCCTTATCCCTTCGGGTGCTCTGATCCTTGGACCCAGCTGTGATGATGCTTGTATGAATTTTTTTCCCTTCTTATCCCCTCCATCCTCATCACTGCTCACATTCCTCTTTCTCTTGTATAGAGGCCTATCAACTGGTGGTTGATAAGCTGGCCTTGTTTCTTCAGGCCTCACATCTGGTCATTCTATACCAAAATCTAATTCCAAACTGACCCTCTTGGTCATCAAGGTGCCCATGATATATTTGAAATTAGCCATTAAGAAGTCTATTCTCTTGTGAAATGGAGTGAAATCCATTAATGGATCATATTTTGGATCCATTTTATGTATTATAGCCAACAACTTTTCATATGCAATCCATTTTTCTTTATTCAACTCTTGCCTATTCAAATCAAACTCATTTCTGATTAGGTCCTCAGGAAAGTTGAATTCATTGCAAATTTGTCACCTTTAATTCATTTTCTGAACAATGCAAAGAATCCCTCAGGGTCATGTTGTCTCCTAGGACCATTCCTCAAATTGAAGTCATCAAAAAACCTTCCAAAGTGGACCCATCCTCCCTTGGAAGAGACAAAATCAGAAACAACAGTGTAGTTAGGGAACAAAGTCCCTTTTCCTTTCTTTGTTAGGTTGTCCTGATGAATATAACCTAGTTGCCACATAACTTTGGAAAACCCCATCCTTGATGGTACATTAAAGGGGAGGATATGAGGGGTTCCTTGGAAACCATACACCCTCAAGACAGTTCTTATAGGGTACAATATGATATCACCCCAATTGTGACACACTTCTAAATTAGGCTTCCTCACCTTCGATTAGAGGAAGTCATGCAAATATTCAAGGACTCTTGGCACATTTACCACCAACCGAGCCCTGAGTTTGAAGGAAAAGTAGTTATCAAATTGCACAAATCTGGCACCTCCCTTGTTGTAAGACAAATCTGCACTCCACACCTGTATTGGTAACCTTTCTCCATTCACCTCCTGCCTCAACTCCATTTTTATGAGAAGAAAACAATATTCTTTTACAGGAACATATGCATCAATAGGGAGTACCAGAAAAAAGGAGTGCGAGTATCCTCCACATGCAGCTTCATCAAACCCCCATGCATCTTCTCTGATAGGAATGATGCAAAGTCATATACCATAGAGAATTTGGGATGTTGAATCTGGGCTCCCATAAACATGTACACAACTGGCATCACAGTATTAGGGTTGAACCCTAAAATTTGGCACAATGAATAAAACATTTCCAGGAAGTGACTAGCAAAATAGCTCAGCCTAAAAGGCTCCTGATCATTTGGGTTGATAAGAATTGTTGAACTGCCCACCCTAACTAGGTGAGGAGGAAGCAACCTCAATCTAAAAAGAGGCTTTAACCTTTTGTACTCCTCCTTCATCTCCTCAAAATCTATTTGGACTAAGAAAGGGCTATACTCAATAGAATCAAAAATCTATCGAATCTCATCTGCATTTATGCTTAGCAGAATTCCACCATCATTATCCCTTATGACCCTTGTCACAAGATCATACCGTGTTGCCACTACTCTAAGAAATTCAACATCAGGGAACACATTTGGCATAGTTAGTTTCCCCATGTCGTATCTCTAGCCATTAGAGAAGGGGTGAGGTAAGTTTCATTGTCCATACCACAACCTAAACATTTCAAGACCAGTTATAGGAATCTTGGCATCTACAATGTTATAATTTATACACAGTAGACCTTCGCCTAGGGTCTTTCCATTCATTAAAACCAAACCACTCTTCCTATCATTTGTTGACAATGGGAGTTGATCCAAGAATTCATCATATAAATTCCACTTCAGTGGTGCCATCTTAAACAACTAGGGCTTCTTTTAAAAAATCAAATCCTCGAAGAAACTAGGGGTACCTAGAACACAAAAATACAACACAACTATGCAATTCCAATAATTCAAATGAACCAGTAACCCTATGACAATAATTAACAAAACCCCTTGACTAGCACAATAGAACCCTTCGCAAAGACACAATCAAATTAACCCAATAGTTTAGAAAATAACTCACGGGATTTCGTGCTTTGTAGAGAACCAAACTTCACGGTGATTGCTCAAAATTTTTTATCTCTGACTCTGAACTGCTTGGAAAATACTTGAATTCTTTTGTGATGAAGATAGAAAAAGAGCAGATACTTTATGTAGATTCAATTGAGCCAATAGATGTTTTGTCCGCCATTAAAGCTCATTTGCATATCGCGCCAACAAATCCAATCACATTTGATGTGAATTTAAACTTTAGCCATCGATCTTTTATTTTTGTTAGATCACCGAATGACCATCTTCAAAAGGGTTGATGAAATCTCCATGTCAGCATCAAGGGCCCACCATAGAAGGCAGTACCAAAGTAATACATGGAACCCGCCTGTGATATCGTGATCACTAAACATCCCACATCTTTGGATCACGCGATGGTGGGCAACCGTTGATTCCTACCATTGGTGATCATGTTCACTCACAGTAGTCAATAGCACCAAACATAACTATCAAGCAACTTTTTACCAAGATTATAACATCACCATCGATCTCGAGCACGTGCATCTCGCAGCTATTTTAGTAACCCACTTTATAACATATTTAAGTCTGACACAAATATTAAATGCTTTATTAATCCCTTTTCGGCATCAACAGCTTGGGACATGTAGCGCTCGCCCATGATATCGCAATCACCAAACAACCAGTGGTGATGTCATCGTGAGATCGCGGGGAGCGATCAGGATCAATCGTAGGAAGATCGATGGTCATTAAAAACACCCCCTACAAAATAAAACAACTATTAAAAGGGAGAAGGGGACATCACCTAGGACAATGACAAACGATGGCTCAAAGTTGTTCTTAAAGCATGGGGCACGGACTGACCCAGACTTAAGAAATAATAAAGTCAGGCGAAATATTTAACATTATTTATTAAAAGGGGGCCCAGCCTAGACGAGTCAATGGGACATAAGTCATTTTTAAACCCTCCCCCAAAAATTTAATGACGAAATAGATCCATCCCAAGGTTTAAGATAGAACACTAAGATTCCATGAAGGCAAAAATAAAACATCCAACCCTAGGTTTCAAATAGCATGACAAACCAGTAATGTGGCAAAATAATAATGGAACTCAAAGGACAAAATTTGAGGCTCCATCACCTTCTTTTTCTAATTCTTGTTTCTCATTATTTTATGACTATTCCTTACATTTTACAAATTATAGGTTTTAATGACTATTCCTTAAATATGACTAAAACATTCTACATTTTTATGAAATCAACGATCAAGAGTTCACTACAAGGAATGCAATACAGTTGATTTAATCTCGTCCGTAGAATCCTTTTAAGTATTTTTTTAATAAGTTGCTTTTCCAAATTATATTATATACAATATAATTACATTTATTATTATATAAAAATTTACATATGATATAAATTGTATAATTATAAATAAATATATTATCAAATAATAAATATACATAAATATCAAATATATAATTTTATAATATATATGCATTCTAGGATTTGATTTAATTAGATTATAGTGATTTTTAAGTAAAGTTTTTGGAAAATAATAAAGTTTCAGCAATCAAATTTTAGCACTCATCCCACTCATATGAATTAAAAATAGGAAAATTATAATAATTAAAAAAATATTAGATCAAAAATTTCCAAATTCTCATTTTACTTTGCAAAATCATAAGGAATGAGCAATGCACTTTTTTCTTTCTTATATCCTCTACAAATATTTTGGAATTTTTTTATTCTCATATTTTTTTGTTGTTGTTAAGCAAATAAAAAATTATAATCTAATACAACTTTTCAACTTAAAAAGCAATGAAATAAACCATATTTTGAATATATAGATTTTTCAAATAAAAATTACTATTATGTTATTTTTCAATATTAGATTTAACATGTTATAATATTAAATTTAATATTAGTTATATGAATAAGATTCAAAATTTTGAAATGATTTTATTTTTTAAATTTATCTAAAATTAATTCTTAATAAAAATTTATAAATTATTAAAACCCTATTAATAAATTATAAGTTATTTTCCAAATAAATTCATTTAAAAAAATTACTTTTAACATTTAAAGATATGATATATCCAAGTTTAGATTAAAAGTCTATGTTTCACATCACACAATTGCACAACCAATAAAAAAGATATGAAAAAACAAGATATATAAGAGAGTATTAAGAGAAAGATTAGACAAAAAATAGTAAACATAAAGTTTAAAAACATAATACAACAAAAGAGTAATAAAAGAAAATAAGTAAATAAAAAATGTGGGAGGTGATTTAAGGGAAAAATAGTAAGAAAAAAATAATTTAAAAAATTAGAATAATATTAAAATAAGAATTCAAGATTAAGATGTGAATGTTATAAAATATTATAACAATTATAAACAAGAGTTGCGGAGCAGCAAAGTTCCTGCCAAAAAAATTTAGAATAGTTTTGTCTATATTTATTGTGTTTGTTGTGTTTTAGGAACAATTGGTCAGGATAAAGCAGTTGTCACCTAAATATAGGAATTTGATCATTGATAGAGTCAACTTTGTCTTCCATTAGAAAATGACCCTTATAACAAAAGAATTTTGCTCATTTGAAAATTTTGAGATGCTTTGGTTGTGCTTTTACACAGATCCAATAATTATCGCTTACGAATCAAAACATTAATAGTGTCAATCTTAGTTCAATGATATATTTCAATATCAGATCTAGAATTAACAATAAATTCTGCAAACTGTATGTACTGGCTTGTGCTGCTAGAATTGTCAGACATGTAAATTTTTGTAACATACTAGCTAGTATAAGTTTTGTACTAAGGGCCTTTTCCATTTTGATGGAAAAAATACATGATAATGGGTCCGTTTAACTTAATCCCCTACTTGGTGAAGAAGACCCTATGGGGGATGATTAATTGAATTGAAAAAGAAGACAATTCATTATAAAATTAGTACTCCCCTGGTTGAAGTTGACAAGAGGTATATGTAGTAAAGAAGTTTCCAAGTCAACTTATCAAAGACTTTAGACATATCCAATTTGTTAATCATTCTAGAATAACAGTTAAATTTTGAGAGATTGAATGGTTCTCCAGGTGTAGGTGGATTTGCAAGGTGTACTTTACTCTTAAGCATTCTCATGAGGTCAAACACAATGATAAAAATTCTAAACAATATATAAGGTATATAGAAATAAATGCCTTGTGGGCTTCGAAAAGGGGTCTTTTAAACCAAATTGGCATCTAGCATGGTCATGACTTTAAAAGTAGCCAATATTATTATACCCTTATTTTACTCTACCCTTTATTGAACCCTAACTTAAGCCTAACCCTACCACTTACCATAGCCCTAACCTTACTCCAAGTTCTAGTTTGGATTAATAATTTTAATCCTAACTTAACATTAACCCTAGAGGAACATACATTACTTAAACATAAACATACATGTTCACCTATAATTGACAACCTCCCCTAAGGCTACGTAACCAAGATTACGTAATTTCCCATTAGCATACATCATCTAAATTACATTGCATTAAATAACTCAAGTAATAACATTCATTCAACGTAAGGAAATACAAGATAAGAATAGAATATCCATTACATAAACCATTACAAGATTACAATCCTCATTCCTAGAATGAGTCAAATTACATAGATATAATAATTACAAGATCCACCTCATAACAACAAGAGGGGTAAATACAACTCATAACAAGTAGAATTACAACAGTGCTTGAAAAGAATAACAAGATCCGTGAGCTATCCAACTGGATGTCTCGCCACCAAGTACAAAAGATCAAAGGGGGACCCAACGATTTGGTGGCGAGACATCCAGTTGGAAAGCTCGCGGATCTTGTTATTCTTTTCAAGCACCGTTGTAATTCTACTTGTTATGAGTTGTATTTACCCCTCTTGTTGTTATGAGGTGGATCTTGTAATTATTATATCTACGTAATTTGACTCATTCTAGGAATGAGGATTGTAATCTTGTAATGGTTTATGTAATGGATATACTATTCTTATCTTGTATTTCCTTATGTTGAATGAATGTTATTACTTGATTTATTTAATGCAATGTAATTTAGATGATGTATGCTAATGGGAAATTAATTAAAATATTAAATTAATCTAAATTAACATAAGATAAGCATTAAGGACTCAATCCATAATAAACGACTGCAATCATACGACGAACAAGAGACACAACATGAGGGTAACAACAAATAATCATTCTTTTCAGAACGATGGCTAAGGACAAAGGACAAGTCTATCTCCCATCGATGATTCCATTGGGTCATGGCACGCTCAGACTTGACAAGCAGGTGGAGTCGATGCCTATACCTAAAAGCTGCATAGCACTACACGATTACTCAAACATGTAAAATATGAAAGCATAACGTGAAGAAGAGTCACGACATAGCAGGGCACTCGCTGATGAGTACTGCTAAATCGTCTTCTTCACCAACTAATGTAAACATCTAACTAATATACATCATCATGAATAAAACATAACAACATATATAATCGTCATTAAATGTCATCTCATAATGGTTGGACAGCTCACGGATCTTGTTATTCTTTTCAAGCACTATTGTAATTCTACTTGTTATGAGTTGTATTTACCCCTCTTGTTGTTATGAGGTGGATCTTGTAATTATTATATCTATGTAATTTGACTCATTCTGGGAATGAGGATTGTAATCTTGTAATGGTTTATGTAATGGATATTCTATTCTTATCTTGTATTTCCTTACGTTGAATGAATGTTATTACTTGAGTTATTTAATGCAATGTAATTTAGATGATGTATGCTAATGGGAAATTAAGTAATCTTGGTTACGTAGCCTTAGGGGAGGTTGTCAATTATAGGTGAACATGTATGTTTAATAAAGTTTATTAAACATACATGTTCACCTATAATTGACAACCTCCCCTAAGGCTACGTAACCAAGATTACTTAATTTCCCATTAGCATACATCATCTAAATTACATTGCATTAAATAACTCAAGTAATAACATTCATTCAACGTAAGGAAATACAAGATAAGAATAGAATAACAAATAGAATTACTTAATTTCCCATTAGCATACATCATCTAAATTACATTGCATTAAATAACTCAAGTAATAACATTCATTCAACATAAGGAAATACAAGATAAGAATTGAATATCCATTACATAAATCCATTACATAAACCATTACAAGATTACAATCCTCACTCCCAGAATGAGTCAAATTACATAGATATAATAATTACAAGATCCACCTCATAACAACAAGAGGGGTAAATACAACTCATAACAAGTAGAATTACAACAGTGCTTGAAAAGAAGAACAAGATCTGCGTCCCCCTTTGATCTTTTGTACTTGGTGGTGAGACATCCAATTAGATAGCTCGTGGATCTTGTTATTCTTTTCAAGCACTATTGTAATTCTACTTGTTATGAGTTGTATTTACCCCTCTTGTTGTTATGAGGTGGATCTTGTAATTATTATATCTATGTAATTTGACTCATTCTGGGAATGAGGATTGTAATCTTGTAATGGTTTATGTAATGGATATTCTATTCTTATCTTGTATTTCCTTACGTTGAATGAATGTTATTACTTGAGTTATTTAATGCAATGTAATTTAGATGATGTATGCTAATGGGAAATTAAGTAATCTTGGTTATGTAGCCTTAGGGGAAGTTGTCATCAGATAACTCAAATCACATCACATAGAATAGTCTATCACTCAATAATTGGCAATCCAATACACACATAAGATAAAATATTTGAGTATCCTAAAGTATAAATCAACGCAAAACAAGGACACACTGTCCAGTCCATAACACAAAATGGAGGGGTGTTACATTTTCCCCCCAAGGGTTAGACTTACTCCTGGAAGCCTACACATAAGTAGGGATAAAACTCTCTCAAACAAACTACAGAAATATCAAAACCTTGACCCCAGAGGGCAAGTATCCAACACTGCAATACCAAAATCAAAAGTCTCAACTACAACACCCTGATAACCAGAGTAACGGTTATCAACTGCAACAAATGCATGATGATACCTGCCTATACACCTATTGTCGGCTCTAAAACTTCTGGTCCCTATCCAAATCCAGAAGTACTCCGATGTGGACAAACCCTAGCAATATGGCCATGCTGACCACAAGAGTAACATCTAATGTTACGACCAAACTCACTGCCTCTTGACGGTGCAGTAGACTGATCCAAACCAACCCAAGCAGCTACAGGCTGTGAACTTTGGGTTGGTTGTACCTGTTGATTGCGCTTATTGCTCCACTAGTTACGATTCCTTCTAGGCGAAGAACCACCATCATCCTGAGAGTCCTTACGCTTTCCAAGTGCACTCTCTTGCTGCTCACTCTGAATAGGCTCCTGTTGAGTCATCAGTGATCCAACTCCTTGAGTCTGACCCCGTCGTGCACTAGACCCAACTACAGAACCACTACCAATCAACACCCCTGATTGACCTCCTAGTGCCAAATTCAAGTTCTCCTAAACCAGCCGTGCTTTCTCCATAGCTGTCTCCATAGATTTGGGTTCAAAGACCCGCACACCACCACTGATACGGGCATCCAAACCTCTGATGAAATGTTGCACAAGCATCCCCTCATCATCTCTTATTCCTGTGAACTGTTTAAGTTCGTAGAAACGTCTCTCATACTCATCTACGGTCATGGCTAACTGTCGTAGGGCGTGGAACTCATCACCCCTGCGTTGACGCCAAAGGTTAGAAAGGAAACGGGCTCTAAACTGCTCAAGGAATATATCCCAAGTCACTGTACTCATATCAATGTGGAGCATTTACTCCTCAATTCTCCACCAAGTGGCCGCAAAATCTTGTAGGTGCATAATAGTGCACTGTGCTTTAGTATTACTATCAAATGGATGCATAGCAAAACATCGGTCAAGACCTATTAGCCAAGTCTCAGCCTCTAAACCAGTACCAATTCCGTCAAACTGAGGTGGTTGTGACCAAATCAAATCTCTCATATAGGACACTGCTAACATATCTGACTGAGCTGTAACTGTCCTCACAATAGGGTTAACCTCTGGTACTGCCTGTCTTAGACCTAAGAATGCCAAAGCCCCCTCAAGAGTCCTACGTGCAGCTTCGACCCTAGGAGGATCCAACTATTTATCATCGTCCCCTCGAACATTCAGTGAAGCCTGATGCTCCTCCTGCTTAGGTATATGTGGCACATGAGGTGTCGAGTCATGTCGACTCCCCTCTCAACCGCCTACCCGGCCACGTCCACGTCCTCTTCCTCGTCCGCGTCTAGGAGGCATACTCCTACACAGACACAAAAAGGGTATAAGACAAAGTACACTTGGAAACCTACACAACTAAGCTTAATGGGTACATCATAATCCCATAGCACCCAGTGTTTAAACCTAGGCTCTAATACCATGTGTAATGCCTCGCCACGCAACCCTAGAGGAAGTTTCAATTCACTACAAAAGCATACTAAATTTTTTTTTAAAGTGAATTAAACATACATGTTCACCTATAATTGACAACCTCCCCTAAGGCTACGTAACCTAGATTACTTAATTTCCCATTAGCATACATCATCTAAATTACATTGCATTAAATAACTCAAGTAATAACATTCATTCAACATAAGGAAATACAAGATAAGAATAGAATATCCATTACATAAACCATTACAAGATTACAATCCTCATTCCCAGAATGAGTCAAATTACATAGATATAATAATTACAAGATCCACCTCATAACAACAAGAGGGGTAAATACAACTCATAACAAGTAGAATTACAACAGTGCTTGAAAAGAATAACAAGATCTGTGAGCTGTCCAACTGGATGTCTCGCCACCAAGTACAGAAGATCAAAGGGGGACCCAACGGTTTTGATGCATGTTCCACCCAACCATGTGGTACCCGCAGGCCCACCCCCCATGCTAGGAGATAGTAACCAAACAACATGGACAAAGATAAACAATCGCTAACCATAGGCAAACTCATACTGACTCAACCAAACAAAAGTACAATACAAGAAGAACAATAATAATACAAGTACAACTCTCACACCACTGGCATAGGTCACATTGCTTCCAGACATAAAATAGATCAAGTATGTTCAAAGAACAATACACAAAAATAAATACCAACAAACAGACAGTTGTCCTAGACAGAGTGTCATCGCACAACTCATAATAAGTTACCCTCGGTGGATCTTCATAGGCTCCGATAATCCTGGTGGCCTCTACTGACCCTCGGCCCTCATACTTACTAGTGCGGAATCAAATACCTCTCGTACTGACAAGATAGATGACTATGCCATTCTAGGCCTTTCCACTTCATTCCAAGCCTTAACTAGCACTTGACTATTAGTGAAGCTAGAACTTATCTTTTTAGTTTGTAGTACTCCCCAAATTCTTTTCAATTTTAGTTATCACTTGATTAAACTCACTTCCATAGGTTACCCAAATCCTACCTCTTCCGAGCTCTGGCCCCTAATGGAAGCCACTCTTCTATTTGAGAACACACAAACAATCTAATCACCAAGGGACTTACAAGTGCATACAACCTAAGTATCCAAACCACTCCATCACAAGGAGGAAACAAAATAAAGGAATCCACTCCAACAAATGGAGGCAACCTAAACACATATTCTACTCCTTTCACAGGAGGTACAAAACAACATAACCCCGTTCGTGGAAACCGGGTAACTACTGATAAGACACCATGCACTACCCAAGGGAAAACACTAGTTGACATCATGAATCGACAACCCTCTTAGATCCTCTAAGGTTCTCTGGAAGACTTACAAATTGGACTAACACATAATCCCATATCCCAAAATATAACATGATGACATAGCTACAAAATCAATCAAGTCATGAATCGAATCTTATATCTTTGGATTTCCTAAATCCATACTCAAGCAATAGCTAACGTTTACAAAGGCCAATGCACAATAACAAGGTTTACTCAAATAACCATATACTCATTTTCCATTTTCATAATAGGGAATCTATACCATTTTAAAACTCACAACCCCTTTGCAACATACGAGGAAAATAATTATAAAGGACAATCACGAGGGTATTGCTATATTCGGATATTTTGAATCCATATCTCAATCATAATTTCATTCACAATAATTAAATTGTTCGAATAGAAATAAATAACTTAAGGTAATTAATTGGCTTTTCATTAAATACGAATCCCTAATTATCTCTTAATACAACATAAAATTTTAGACAAATAACCTTTCTATGTTTATATCCAAAACCTATATCTTCACAATTCTCTATTAAAACATGAATATATTCAATTTGTAAACTATCTTTTCTCTATATCTATTAGTTTATGCCTTCATCATTTATCTTTTCAAACCTCTATGCAATACTAAATTACATGCAACTATCTAATAAAAGACAAAATATTAAACTATGTATATATTTAAATATACCTACTCATATTACTCATGCAATATACATATCTCATTAATTTCTTCAATCATATTAACCAAAATACATATTTCCTTTAAAACAAATAATTACTTCCATTTAATTAAATATCTTTTTCAATATATTTCTCACACAAACTAATCATTTCTTTTAAAACACCAATAATACCTAATTTGCAATCAACAAAACAAAATAAGATAAAACATTACTTATTCTCTCAAATGTATATATATATACATTCTTATATCTTTCATTGCCTTCAATTAATTATTTAATATAACAAATCCATTATACATCATTATCTATAAATTTAATTTGTTCATATAGTCCATAACCACTTAATCCAACTATATTTTTATTTCATCAATTTCTAATAAATCATATAAACATGTTACCCTTTAAAAAAATAAAACAATCTAATTATGAAATATATATATATATAAATATATTAAATATATTTATATTTCAATATAAATATGTATATACATTTAATAAAATGAATCTAAAACATATCCATTTTATTTAACTAAACATATGTAATATGAATATATTATCAAATTACATTGTGTTAAAATTTCATATTATTATTTTATTTATTTACAACCAAACCCTAAGAATCCTTAAGGAATGGCGGCCAAGTCCGAATAGGGCAAAAGAAAGGGGCGGACGAACCAAACCAAATCACCATTAAAACAAAGCAAACACCAACCGGCGTTCGCCATTTCCAAAGAAGAATGGTGTGGGAAGGGGCGGACAAAATAGGGTTACGCCATTTTAGAACGGGGAAGGGAGAGAGACGGGGCCACGGCTGTATATCCGCCACTACCCCCGAGCTCTCATGCTCACAGTGAGGGAAGGCAGTGGAGGGGTCTCCCTCCACACAGTCGCTCCCATATGGGGGCGGCTGTGGGGAGGTAGATCCTCTCCATACTTGCCCGCGCCCAACATGGGTTAAAACCTGCCCGCGCCAAAAAACGAAAATGCAATATTTCGCATAGATCTGTGCATTTATTAACAAATGAATACCCCTCTACAACATTTAGAATTCCGTCCACCGTACGGATGGCGAATTGGATTTTTTAAAATTTGTATAATTTTTTATATATAACTATTGTATATATATATATTATATATATATAAACACATATATATGTATATATAATATATATATATATAAACGAATTCCACAATAGATAAATAGGGAAATTTTATAAAAATATTCACCTACAGGTGAAATTGTGCAAATTATTTCAGAGAACAACAATATTTCACAGAAACTTAAAATGAATTCCTTTATACCGTTTTCACGAAATCAACCCAATTAAATAATAAGAAATCTATTGGAGAATTAAAATTTTCTACAGAGGTTTTGAATTCTAAAACAAATCTGATTGTTTTTCTAAAGGAATAAATTTCCTCAACAATCTAAAGTTTAAATCTAACCATAATTTCTTCCATTTCCTCAATTTACAAAATTAAATCCTACAGTAGATCTATTCATTCCTCCCCAAATTATAGATAAATTTCAATTCTAATTCCAATAATCCAACCCTACAATTCTTACAAATTCAACAACCAAATTAATTAACAATCTCCATATTTGTTTTAAAATAATCAAGAACAAGAAACAAGAACAAAACCTGAATTTTGAAGCTTCTGGAAAGGATTAATTCTAATGAAATTCTCCTCCAAAGAACTTTTGAGGTATCTTCACAAGTGCAACCAATCCAGATAATGCTCAACCAATGTAAAACAATCTTCCCTCAATTCAAATCCACAACCTAAAATTTACTCCAAATTCTTCTCTATGCAATTTTCCAAAAATTATCTTCTCCCACCAGAAGAAGTTTTTCCTCCCTTAAATTCTCCCTTTTCCTAAATTTTGCAACCAACCTTCATTCCTAAAAATTAAACTCACACATGCAGACCTAATTAAAAACATCTTGCACAACCAAATCTGATTTTGCATGCAAAACTGAAACTTAAAATATCTAACTATCAATTATCTTCAAAAATTGAAAACCAACTTTGCTTTTAAAAACCAATTTCAATTTCTAAATTAATTTCAACTTAATTGAAATGAAATTCCAAAATAATTAAATTTCACAAATTGAAATTAAATTCCAAATTAATTTTAATTCTTTTATTTCTTTTAATTTTCTTGCAACACATTAATTAATTAATTTAATTATTTAATAATTAGATTCAACCCCCTTGGATTAAATTTAATTAAATAAATAAATTAAATATAATTAATTAATTTAAATATAAACTTTTATCCACATTGCATAATTTAGATCAAATAATCATCAACATGATATAATGCAATTATTCTAAACATCTATTTCCAAAACAAGAATCTTTCAGAATTAAATAACATTAAAGTAAGGTAAACAACGACTCGACACAGACGACTGGCAACACACTAAGGTTAGGGTGTAAACTTGACACATGTTACTTAGCTACTATCTCCCTTCAACTTAACCGTTGGATTGACACGCTCAGACCTATGAAACCAAGTCGAGTCGGTGTCATGTACCTGCAATCCTGAAACATAATAACCAACATCATAAAATATAACAACATATAATACACACCATGAAGAAGAAATCATGGAATCACAAGGCACTTGCAAGCAAGTGATACGAATCTGTCCCCTTCACCAATACACTCATCAAAACTGACACTTCCATAATATATCAAATATTCTCATATGCACTACCATGTTATATCACTAACATCATCATTACACCATTTAAAGCATGTAAAATAAATCATCAGATAACTCAAATCACATCACATAGAATAGTCTATCGCTCAATAATTGGCGATCCAATACACACACAAGATAAAATATCTAAGTATCCTAAAGTATAAATCAACGCAAAACAAGGACACACTGTCCAGTCCATAACACAAAACGGAGGGGTGTTACACTCCCCTGGTTGAAGTTGACAAGAGGTATATGTAGTAAAGAAGTTTCCAAGTCAACTTATCAAATACTTTAGACATATCCAATTTGTTAATCATTCTAGAATAACAGTTAAATTTTGAGAGATTGAATGGTTCTCCAAGTGTAGGTGGATTTCCAAGGTGTACTTTACTCTTAAGCATTCTCATGAGGTCAAACACAATGATAAAAATTCTAAACAATAAATAAGGTATATAGAAATAAATGCCTTGTGGGCTTCGAAAAGGGGTCTTTTAAACCAAATTGGCATCTAGCATGGTCATGACTTTAAAAGTAGCCAATATTATTATACCCTTATTTTACTCTACCCTTTATTGAACCCTAACTTAAGCCTAACCCTACCACTTACCATAGCCCTAACCTTAGCTCCAAGTTCTATTTTGGATTAATAATTTTAATCCTAACTTAACATTAACCCTAATTAAATCCTAATTGAAGCCTATTTGAACCTTAATCTAAATAAACCCTAACCCTAACCCTAATTGAACCATAAACCTAACAATTAGTGTTAGGGATAGAGTTATGTTTACAATCAAGGTTAGGGTTATGTCAGAGTCATAAGAAAATTATGGTTAGAATTAAGGTTAAAAAATATGGTTAAAATTAGGTTATGGGTAGGGTTACAATTATGGTTAAAGTTAGGGTTGGTGTTTCAATTGGGGCCAAAATTGAATTCAGATTAGGGTTAGGGTACAATTAAGATTATGATTAGGGCTAAATTAGGGTTAGGTATAAGGATCAATTATGATTAGTATTAAATCTACCAAAAAACTTATGGTTATTATTAAGATTAGGGTTAGGGTTCAATTAGGGGTAGAGTTTAACTAAGGTTAAGGTTAATTTAGGGTTAAGGTTTACATTAGGGTTAGGGTTAAGCTTAAATTTGAGTTAAGGTTCAATTGATTAAAAATAGGTGCCTTGAGAAGGATATATCTCAACGTACTTTACATATATTTCTAAAATATAGGTATGCTAGTTTATTTGTTACAAAAGAGTTTGCATATATTTTATTTTTCAATTGTTTTTAGAAGACATATTTTTTTTATTAAGAAGATTAAATTATTAATTATTAATTATAAATAAATAAGATTCATCAATAAATATGTATTAATTTTGTGATGTCTTTTTTTATGAAATTAGTGTACAATAAAATTTCTCATATTTATAGTGTTTTTAAATTTTAAATTTTACTTTTAAATAATTATTTAGGATGCCTCACCCAATATTAAATTTTGAAAATGAAGAACAACGAAGAGAATATGCTCAAAATTGCATGAGACAAAGACGTGAACAAATGAATAATTTACAAAAAGAAGAATACATCATGTACGGGAATTTGAAGATGAGCAATATATATTAAGAAGATTAAAAACAAATGAGCATTTAGACCAATTTAATGAGATGGAAAAACAACAAATACAAGTATGCAATCGTGACTTGAAGATGAGAAATATATATTAAGAAGATTACAAACAAATGAGCATTTAGACCAATTTAATGAGATAGAAAAACAACAAATACAAGTATGCAATCTTGAATTAGTTGAAAGGAATTATGAATCTCATGAGAATATAGAGGGTAAATTTGAAGGAATGAATTCAATTACAATAGATCATGTGTTACAAACACCAGATAACAGAGATCAAGATGCAATAAATGTTGAAACTAAAAATCATGAAGAAAATAATAGTCCAAAATAGGATTTAACCTCTCAATTGAGAAGACGAAGACGACTGCAAAGAAGACAAAATGCCGAAAGAGATCTAGGTACATGCAATAACAATAGAAATGTGCAAATTGATTTGAAAGATTTAGAAATTATATTTCGACATGGTCTGGATAAACTTGCAGCACCAAGCATGTGTTACATTTGTCAAGAAAGTTACCCTACAATGAAGGTTGTATGAGTTCCTGAAGACCCAATATTCAATAGATGTCGACAAGAGAAACATGATCATCAATTTTCAACATTAAATAATATGAATCCTGGTCCCACAACCATTAGAACTTGCAAACTTAATTAACACAAATTGAGGAATTGTTGATAGGGCATGTAAATCCAATACTTCAAGTCACACATGCAACTCAGTACAAATATAAAGGACATACCATAATTTTTCCACAAGAAGTAAGAGAAATGGCTAAAATTTTACCACATCAAATAAAATATTTACCAATTATTATTGTTCGAAGGAAGGACCAACATGGAAAAAATTACAATTTTACAATCAATAGAGAGAGGGTGTACAAGGCATTGAAATATAAGATAGAACATTATAATTTTTATAGAGATGTGCAAATTGATTAAAATGCTTTTAGTGAATTCACATGCAATTCAAATGAAAACATTTTTGACAAATTAAACTCTATTCATATGGAGTTTCATTCAGAGATTTAACTAAATAAATGCACTACGATTCAAATAATTAAATACATGCACTACGATTCAAGTTTTATAGAGATTTAACTAAATACAAAAATCCTGGGAAAATAAAATTAATAATAAATTAATAGTTAAAAATCAATTTTAAATAACCATTCTATCTAAATTTATTAAAATAATCAACAATAAATTTTTGATTATTAATTATTTATAATAAAATTGATGAGTAATTACAAAGATTTCATAATTTGAAATTCTACATTTTGACAACATGATCTATTGACAAGTAGGAAGTATTTTTCACATTGTGTCAAATTTTGATATTGTTATCAGGATTCAATTATGTAGTTTTACAAGTCAAACTCATTGACCCATGTTTCATGAGTAGTGTTTCACAAGAACCCATCTCTCATGATAATGAATGGTTCACTTAGAACTCATTGCATCTAAATGGTTACCAAAGTGATGAAGAACTAGGCCTTCCTAAGAGGTCACCCATCCCAATATTACATGATCCATGATTTTATTAATAATTGATCATTTTGGATTTTGACAAACTTGACACACAAATGACAATTTGACAATGAACTTAATGTATCACAATTAAGTTTCAAATTGAGTAACACAATAGAAACTAAAACAAATTGAGAGATTGTTATGAGGGTAGTGATGCAACTTTTCTAATTAGAGTGTATTCCATGAGATTACAATTCTTTGAGATATTTTGTCAAATAGTTCACAAGATTTGTCTATCCTCCCAAATTTTACATAGATTTGAAAATGGAGTCTACAACCACAACATTTGAGAAAATTCATCTTCATATTATGCTTTGATGGATGTCCATACCTTGTTCCAAATCTCCCATATTAAGGAAATCGACAAGGATTTTGGTGAAGGTTGTGAAATTTATCTATGCATCTACCAATTGCATTTGATTGAAAGTTTCTAAAACCTTTTAAAAAAATCCATTATGTATATTCTACAATCATTATAGTCCACAATTTCACATTGATTTGGTTTTGCATCTACCAATTGTATTTGCTTAAATTTTCCTACCGAATTTTCAATGTAGATCCATTTTGTGTATATCTTACAATTTGTTGGTGTTTTTTCCCACATAGGATTTGAAATTCTCTAAGAGGTATCCAACCTCCGTTATAAAGAACTGCAAAGGCTAGTGTCCAACTAACAAGATTCAGTCAAAGACTGACATCTCCTGCACTTTTGGCTATGTGAAACCAAGGTGGGTAAACCCAAGTGTGTTCATAAGAATGTTTCATGATTGGTAAGAACACTTCTTCTTACAAATGCAGTCCCCACTAACACTAGCAAACAGTCATTACCCTGGTTGTGGCAAAACCAAAGAATAATAATAGATATCCCAAAGCAAGGAGAATGAAAATTATCATAAGATCTATATCCCAAAAAGAGATAGCAGTTGATATTTGTTAAAATGTTCGGGTATTGAATCATCATGCTTAGAGTCACAGTCCTATACCTGAAAGGAATTTACCAATACTATCCAGTGCCTCATCCATTGGGTGGGAGTCATATAAAATGTAATTCAGATGAAAATGAACTTATCACCATAGTGCTTTGCTACCATGAGATTTGTCATTATATTAAAACAATACTCCTTAGTGAATCTTGGGCATATAACCATAAACATGCAATTTGTGTTCAAGCATTTGATTAACTCATTAAGTTAAAGCAAGAGAAAAAATTACACTTTCAACTACACCATTGAAACTAAATGAATAAACCCTTGATAAATCCATTCATAATCCATGGCCCATACACAAGAGAGCAAAATATCTTAATTTTTTTAGATTTCTTTTGATATCAGTAATTACAAAAGCATAGTATAGTTATTTCATACTATTCCCAACCCAGCATGATTTCCTACATAATACCTTCAAAATCTTGCATTACCAATAATTGTACCTATTCTAAGCCTTCAGACCCAAAAAAACAACAACCCTTAACAATGAGCCATCAAATCTCCTTTATAGGACAGGAGAGCAACAAAGCAATAGGCTACATTGTTCATTCCAAAATTGAATTTCATTTAGAATGAAATTCAAATTCACATTCCTCATCATTAGAAAAAACCATAATCAGTTCGAGGAATCAAAATAGTTATACCATTATAACCAACCAGAGCTAAAGACAAAAGAGTGTGGCAGGCATGCGTACGTCCACATCAACACACCACCCAAAAGTAACACACCCAGCAACTGCAACTACTTGCAAGACACACGGCTCCGGTAGAGGTGGCCATTCCTGGTCCTCGCTTCAGTAAGAAGCGAGACCAGCTTCCTTTTATCCTCTTTAACACATGATCTGGTAGCATGGCACGATGCCATCGCAGTTATTGGGGCAACTGTGAGGGCCTCTTCATTGACCCCCAACAGCTCGGTCATGGACGCCAAGTAATGTCGGTAGTCTAAGTCATTTTCGAACCCATCACCATCAGAACCATAAGATAGCACCAGTGGAGACTTGGAGCTCCCCGACCCTTTATAAGCAGCATGGACAACCTCGGGCTTGCTAAGGATAGGTTGTACCCAGTTAGGCTGCAAATTTCTCACCCCAAGTTTGGTACTTTTGTGCACAGTCGAATGGTCCATTGCAAAGAACACCTCGCAAAATACAAGAGAGACTCGACCACTTGCAAACAAGACAACTCAAAATGCGATGATAATACCAGATAACACAATGAGCATTTATAAAGTTAATTGGTTTGAGAATATTAATTGCTCGAATGCAGCATGAGCATTTGAGCATTTTAGTGGCTAATGTAGCCACCACAAATCATTCCTAGCTTGCGAAGGCATGGCTTACAACCCATCATTGCATTTATCAGGAGAACACTATTCACACACAGGAAAATTAGGTGAGGATCCACTGAAAAAACCCACGCCATTAATGAGAACAACTTGCAAAGAGCAAGAACTCCCAACGCAGATGAATAGGAACCCAAAAAAAATCAAACCATTAATGCAGATCGAACATGGCAAGTCGGACGACTCAAATTGAGTCAAAAATTGTTTGAAAATCCACATCAACGCCCTGGGCGAACCATGCCCAATCACAACCCAAGAAAACAAGAGGTTGCAACTGGACAGCAGGTCCCACCTAGCCCTGTCACTTCAAGAACCAGACCATGTGTCGCCTCTTCGCAAACCTCGCAGTACCCTCAAGGGCCTTTAATCTAATCGTGCGAGATCCGCAAGGAAGGATTATCATTGATCTCCCTCATTAATACCCCATGGGTAGAAAACCCAAAACCCTAGCCTCCATCCATGTAAATTTTAAGTCCCACCACAATCCTTGTATGGTCCACATGATTTTTTTATCCTTTGTTGAAGAAACTATTACAATATATTTCTTATTTATGTACTTATTTTCAATACATGTTTATAAAAGTTTGAAATTATTAATAATATTAATTTTGGCAAGGCATTAAAAGAGTGTTGATTGTAAAAAATATGCATCCTAATGTGAAAATCCAAACAATGGAAGCAATGGCTATAACACATAAATTTTTATGTAGTATCCAATTCAAAGAATCATGTTACCCTCTACCTTGAAGTTTTTAGTATAAAAAGCTAAGGAAATGCTATAAATAAGATAATAAGTTGACTATTAGCATATACCAATTTTCATAGAGATGCAGATTGTTGGATATTGTGGTTGTGTTTCTCATGATATGTGGTTGTCATTGATGTCAACACTATTAGCATTAATGTCTTAAAGGTTGTATATGTCGAGGATATTGAGAAAATTAGAATAAATATGTTGCAGATAGTCTATGAAGTTGTGGAGATCAGAGTGGTGGAAATTTTTGTACGTTGGTATTCTAAAGTCGTGTATTAAAGGGTTTGTTGCTGAGCCTATCTATTATATCCTCTGGAAGTTTCAGAGGTGTGCATCAATATTGGAGTGAGTTATGAGTTTTTGCGTTCCTACAGTTATTTTGTTGCTATAATTGGTGTTTTTGAAAGAAGAGAATGTAATTCTGGTGAATTGAATTGTTGTGTATGCTCTTGAGATGTTCATTGATGTTTCTTGATCTCATACTCTATCATTGTGGTACGTCCATGTTGATCAGTGTGCTCGTGATCAAATATTTTTCCTTTGCATGTTCGATTTTTCATGTTCTTGGTTGACATGATGGTGGTAGCATGTTGTAGATCCTTGTGGATTAATTTTTGAATGCTTGGAATGTTTGAGGATGTTGATTTAGGTCTTCATTATGTTGTGACCGATTTAGGTTGGTGTGCATTGAGATTTGTTCATGAATTGGGCTGACAGTTTGTATTCATCTATTATTTATTTTTGGCCAATAGAGTTGTTAATGTAAATTCATGAAGTGGATATATAAGAGCGATTTTTTTATTCATTTAGAGAGAATGTATGTGAAGTGTATGCGAGATATGTGTGAATAAAGATTAGATCATTCAAATGCACAGTAGAGTGTGAAGAAGTTTAAGAAAAGTATGAAGAAGTATTTATGTGCCTAACTGAAACTGTCATCAGGCTTTTGAAGAAGCTAATTTCTCAATTCAACATCATTAGATGGATTTAATTTGATTATCTTATGTAAGGCAGTGAGCCTTCCCTTTAAGCAGTGAGCTCTAGGCAGTGTTCCTGAATGCATGTGTATTCCTTATTCATTTCTTTTATACTTTTAACAAGGTATAAATTGTGGATTAACTTCCACCATGGTTTTTCCCCTAAGGTTTGTACACAAAAATCTTGGTGTTATGTGTGTTTCTGATGTGTTGTTGATTCATGCTTTCACTATTAATTATCAGATATGAGATTAAAGGTTAATAAGGTTAAATAAGTTTCAATTTTGTAACAACTGCTTCACCCCCCCTCTCAGTTGTCTATCCTTGTTTTCCAGCATAGATATCTTCCATTTCAAAACACACAAAACAATATTCAGTAGATAATCAACCATCTTTCATTTGTATAGTGATTAATTTATCCCTATAGGAAACAAGTAGAGTATATAAAGAAAACTAAAAAAGCCACAACTACCCCTATTTTGTAGTTTCGTGTGCACTCCTTCCTCTCCCTAATCTTCTCTAATTATTTTGAAGAGACCAAGTGTTGTAACTAAACTATGGTTCATTCTATGTGCATGTAATTTTGATCTTGATAGAGAAAATTAAAAAAAAATATTAATCTACTCTTTTCAATACACAAACAACACTCATATTTAGTATAAGAGTCAACCAATCATAAGGAAAACATAATATGAAGATAAATTTTCTCAAATCTTGTGGTTGTAGATGCCCTTTTGAAATCTATGCAAAATGTGGGAGGATAGACAAAGCTCATGAACTATTTGACACAATGCCTCGAATAATTGTAATCTCATGGAATACACTCTAATTAGAAAAGTCTCATCACTGCCCTCATAACAATCTATCAATTTGTTTTAGTGTCTATTGTGTTATACCCAATTTGGGACATGGGGTATAACAAAATAGACACTAAAATAAATTGAGAGATTACAATTCTTTGAGACATTTTGTCAAATAGTTCACAAGCTTTTTCTATCCTTCCACATTTTGTATAAATTTTAAAAGGGCATCTACAACCACAACATTTGAAAAAATTCATCTTCATATTATGCTTTGATGGATGTCTATACCTTGTTCCAAATCTCCCATATTAAGGAAACCAATAAGGATTTTGGTGAAGGTTGTGATATTTTTCTTTGCATCTACCAATTGCATTTGTTTGAAAGTTTCTAAAAATCTTAAAAAACATTTATTTTTATAAAAATCATAAAAAGATATAATATAATATAATACATATTATATATTAATATAGATAACATAATATATTGTATATTAAAATATATAATGTAGGTAATATAATATATTATATATTAAAATATATAGTAATATTATTAATATTATATATTATATATTATATAATGTGGATATTAAAAAATATTTGAAAATTAAGAAAACTTTAAAAATAGAATAAATAAAAATGTAGATAATATAATATACTATATATCAAAATATATAGTAATATAATTAATATTATATATGATAAAATGTAGATATTGATATAATATATGATATAATTAAACTAAACTTGGGTTGGGTTACAATTTAGGGTTATGATTGGGTATTTAATTAGGGTTAGGATTTAGTGTTTGGGTTAGTGTTGGGTTTAGAGTTAGGGTTAGGGTTAGGAAAAATAATGTTAGGATTAGGGTTAGATTAGGGTTTATGTTTTATGGTTAGGGTTAGATTTAGAGTTTTGGTTATGATTGGGATTAGATATGAAATTAGGGTTTGGGTTTAGGATTACAATTAGGGATTATAGTATTAGGGTTATATTTATAATTAAGTTTTAGGGTTATTGTTATGATTAAGGGTTGTTTTTATATTTGGCTTAGAGTTGGGGTTAGGATTAGGGCCAGGGATAGGGCTAGGGTTAGGTTTAGGGATAGGTTTAGGGTTATTAGAGTGAATGCAAATAATCAATAAAATAAAAAATATTTAGGGTTAGGTAATTAGGGTTAGGGTTGGGGTTAGAGTTTTGGTTGTGGTTAGGGTTATAAAGATAGGATAAAGGTGAGGGTTAGGGTCAAGGTTAAGGTTTCAAGAAAAAGGGTTAGGTTATGATTAGGGTTAGGTCTAGGTTTAAGATTTGGATTATAGTTTAGGGTGTAGCATTTTTCTTTAGTTTAGGGTTACAATTAGGGTTAAGGTTAGGGTGTAAGTTAAGGTTAGTGTTAGGGTTAGATTAGAATTGGGATCATGGTTTAGGGTTTAGGGTTAGGGTTGTGTTTATGTTTAGGGTTACAATTAAGATCATGGTTTAGGGTTTAGGGTTAGAGTAATGTTTATGTTTAGGGTTGTGATAAAAAGGATTTGGGTTATGGTTAAGATTATGGTTTTGAGAAATAGTGTTAGGTTTAAAGTTATGGCCAGGGTTACATTAATGAGAAAAATATGGTTTACTTTCCAAGTAAGGGTTAGGATTAGGTTTATTGTCAGGGCTAGGGTTAAGGTCAAGGTATGAGTCAATCTTATGATTAGGGTTAGGGTTATGGTTAGATTAGGGATATGATGTTAGGTTTCAAGAAAAGGTCTAAATTTAAGATTAAGCCATAGTTGGCTATAATGAACATGAGAAAAAATGAATCTAATTTCCTTTTTTGAAAAATAATCAACTACGACTTAAACTTAAATTTAGAGATTACCCTAAACTCTAACCATAACCATAAACCTAATCCCAAACCTAACCCTAAAGAAAACACATAACCTAACCCTAATTGTAGTGTTTGAGGCTAGGCTCAAACACTATATAACCTAACCCTATATAACCTAACACATAACCTAGCACTAGAAAAAAATTCTTCTCCCAAACAATCTCCTCTACTTCTATTCACGCCTACTGGAGTTGCAACATTCAACATTGGTGCTTCAACCATTCATTCAAAGCTAAGAATTCCAATAAGAGATTTTAATGAACTAGAAGGGACAAGACTTACAACTTTCCAAGAAGAAATATCACATGTCAGATACATATTGATAGATGAAATGAGTTTCTTTGGGGAGAGGTTGCTTGAAAACATAGATTCTAGGCTTCGACAAGCATTCCCAAAAAATAGTAACCAAAGTTTTGGAGGTGAGTTCTGGATTGAAATTGCTAACTTTGATAACTTTACATTACAATATTTTTTATTCAATTCTATTATAGTTCCTTCTATACAAATTCATACTTATCAATTTAATTAAATATTTTATATTCAAGCATATCTACATGATTTTAGTTGGAGACTTGGCACAATTACCTCTAGTAAATGAAATGGCTCCATATGAAAGCAAAAGGTGAGAAAAGCTACTATGGAAAGAATTCAAAATGGTTATTACATTAATTTGTGTTTTTCGACAAGATGGACAAAACGAAGAACAACAAATATTTCGTCAAATTCTAACAGACATTAAGGATGTGAATCCCACAATCGACGATTGGATGTTGCTTATGTCAAGAACAAATGCAAGAACCAATGCTTCAGAGAACGAAGAATTTGAAAGCAGTGTTCATTTGTAATATAATTAATGATTTAACAATATTGTAATTATTATTAATCTAATACAGTATTAATATTATTAATAATATACCAATAATATTAATAATCTAATATAATTACTATTAATCTATAGATTATATATAATCTTAATATATCAAATATATCATTATAATTCATATAATGTAATATAATATTGTTATATAATATATTAATATTATAACATTACTATTAATCTAATAATAATATAATCTTAATATATTAAATATTATGTTATAATATAATATAAAATTAATAAATAATAATATAACATAAATAAATAATATAATCATAATACATAATATATCTCAATTAATATTGACATGTGTTTGTTGCCTGCAACGTTGCCGCTGAAACTAGCTTATATACCTTATATATAATCTATATAATATACGTCGAGATTTATCATTTTCGAGGTGTATTTTTCTTTGCTTTTTTCTTTTTTGAATCTTAAAAAATACACCTCGAAAATGATAAATCTCGATGTATATTATATAGATTATATATAAGGTATATAAGCTAGTTGTAAAAGTTGCATCAATACCCTCGTAACAGTCTCAATTTGTTTTAGTGTCTATTGTGTTACTCAATTTGAAACTCAATTGTCATTTGTGTGTCAAGTTTGTTGAAATCCAAAATGATCAACTTTTAATAGAATCATAGATCATGTTGTCAAAATCTAGAATGTCAAATTATTAATTGTTTGTAATTTATTCATCAATTTTATTTTTAAATAATTAATAATAAATAATTTATTATTGATTATTTTTAATAATTTTAATTAGAATGGTTATTTAAAAATATTTTTTAACTAATAATTTATTATTATGTGTAGTTTTGTAATTTTAAACAATTAATAATCTAAAAATTATTTTTAATAATTTTAATTAGAATTGTTATTTAAAATTCATTTTTAATTAATAATTCATTATTATTTGTAATTAATTTTTATTTTTAATTATTGTTTCTTGTTGATTGTTTATTATTATCATCATCCAAAAATCTTAACTAAATATCAATTATGAATAATTTATTATTAATAGATTTTATTTTTTTTAAATAAAAATATTTAATTATTTTTAATAATATTAATTATTTTTAATAATATTAATTATTAATAATTTATTTTGTTAATAATTAATAAAATCTAAAAATTCAGAATAAACTAAAACTATTCCTCTTATAGGACATAGATATAGTCACAAGAGATTAAAATCATGGCAATACAAAAGTTAAAATATTCTATGAATGAACGGACATACACACTAAGTTCTCACTTTATAATCTAGTCCTCCCTTGTGTTGTTTCCCCAGCACATGTGGGATTAAAAATGAAAATATATTTCTTACAGGGAGAGAGAAGGTACCCGGAAACAGAATCAGCATCGACAATTGTGAAAACTAAAACGGCAACGAAAAAAGTGATGGGTTTAGAGGGGCTACGAGCCTGGCCACCTAAGGAGTGCTTCGAAACTTGTTTGATTTATTTGCATCTTGCCCTCTAATGTTGAGCCCTGTCACATCCAATTAGACCCCAAGTTTGTCTTTTCTTGTTAATATAGTAAGTTTATTTTTTACCTTTTTATTTAATTATTTATTAAAAAATAATTATTTTTAATAATATTTTGATTTTGATATATTTTGACTTTACATTTAGTTTATTATATTTTAATTTTTAATTTAGATTTAAGTTTTAAATTTTTTAAGTTTTAATAATTACAAATATTTATTAAAATAAATTTAATTTACAATTATTTGTCTTATTAAACTTTTAATTATTGTTTTATTTTTTGCAGGGAACGATTTTTTAATGACCATCGATCATCCATCAGTTGATCCTGACTGTTCCCCGCAATCCCATGATGACCTCACCACTAAGTTTCAACTAATTGCGATATCACGAGTGAGCGCCACATGTCTCAGCCGGTGGTGCCGAAGGAATAATCAAAGTGCTTTAATATTTATGTCGAGTTTTAATACATTATATGACAGGTTACTAAAACGGCTATGAGATGCATGTGCTCAAAATCGACGGTGATGTTATAATCTTGATGAAAAGTTGCTTGACGGTTATGTTTAGTGTTGGTGATTGCTATGAATGAACATGATTGTTGATGGTGGAGATCAACGGTTTCCCGCCATCATGTGATACAAAGATGCAAGGTGTTTATTGATTGTGATATCACGGGCGAGCGCCACGTGTCTCAGCCAACGGTGCCGAAGAAATAATCAAAGTGCTTTAATATTTATGTCGAGTTTTAATACATTATATGATAGGTTACTAAAGCGGCTGCAAGATGCACGTGCTCAAAATTTACGGTGATGTTATAATCTTGATGAAAATTTGCTTGATGGTTATGTCCAGTGCTGTTGACTGCTATGAATGAACATGATTGTCGATGGGGGAGATCAATGGTTGCCCGCCATCGTGTGATACAAAGATGCAAGGTGTTTATTGATTGTGATATCACAGGCGAGCGCCACGTGTCTCATTCGGCGGTGCCGAAGGAATAATCAAAGTGCTTTAATATTTATGTCGAGTTTTAATATATTATATGACAGGTTACTAAAGTGGCTACAAGATGCATGTGCTCAAAATCGATGGTGATGTTATAATCTTGATGAAAAGTTTCTTGACAGTTATGTTCAGTGTTGGTGACTACTATGAATGAACACGATTGTCGATGGTGGAGATCAACGGTTGCTCACCCTCTTGTGATCCAAATATGCAAGGTGTTTATTGATTGTGATATCACGGGCGAGCACCACGTGTCTCAGTCGGTGGTGTCGAAGGAATAATCAAAGTGATTTAATATTTATGTCAAGTTTTAATACATTATATGATAGGTTACTAAAGTAGTTGCGAGATGCACGTGCTCAAAATCGACGATGATGTTATAATCTTGATGAAAAGTTGCTTGACAGTTATGTTCAGTGTTGGTGACTACTATGAATGAACACGATTGTCGATGGTAGAGATCAACGATTTCCCGCCATCGTGTGATACAAAGATGCAAGGTGTTTATTGATTGCGATATCACAGGCGAGCGCCACGTGTCTTTCCTTGGTGATGCATAATGTGATGGGCCCTTGGTGCTAAGATGGAGATTACATCAGCCTTTTGAAGGTAGTTGTTCGATAACTTCTCAAACATAAGAAGATGTGATTTTGGCCCTATTAGGAGAAGAAAAAAGAACAATGGAAAAGATTTAAAAGTTGATTCTCAACATGAGAATGTATTATACTCATGAGGTAATAATAATTAAAAAATAAAAATGAATGTTATTATTGTAAGAAAAAGGATCACATAGTGTGGACTTGTATAACTCAAATCAATGATTTTCTTGAGGGAGAACTTAAAGAAAAATCAAATGATGTTAGCTTAGACTATATATATTTGTTTGTTTCAATCAACATGTTTTGTTGTGAGGAATGTAAAACTTAACAGAGGGTGTTGGAATATTAAGATTAACATTAATAAATTCACCTTACTAACTTGTTTATTTTTGTTATTAAATAATTAGTTATATTCTTGTAAGATAGTAGTTCAAATGGGAAGTTATATTTGAAAGGCTTTGTAAAAGCCATATTGTAATATATTCCCAAATGAACTGTATGATATAATTATTATTTTGAGTGTGTTTGTGTGCAGATATAAGTTCTCTTGACTTTTCCAATATATTTTTTATGCTCTATTAGCCATGACTTCATGATTAATTTTCCACTTTCAACACTACTTCTTACTAACTTTGCAAATGGCAGTTTACTTCTACTTAAAACTTGTGGTAATTTCATTAATCTCTTGCTACCTCTAGTGTTGAATTGGACTAGTTATATCATCTAGGATTTGTTCCTCATTTTTTTTACTTTTTTCAAAAAAAAAATATGATGGTTATACTTGTATTACCATGAATGGACATAAATTTGAGGATTTTGGGCGTTTTCATTCAATTTTTCATGTTTTCCCCTTAGCTCCTACTTTATGTGTGTTTTTTATGGAAGCCTTTGGATATATTTTGGCTAATAGTATTTCATGGAACCTTATTAAAGGTGCTACTTTTCATAACTCTATAGCCCAATTATTCAATGGTCATTTTTATAATGACTCCTTTCTCACTCTCTTGGAGGACAAACGTGACATTATTTAGGATATTCAATGCCTAGATATTTTTTGGAAAGCTTTAAGGTCAAATATATAGTGGCATAAAACTCAATGTTATAGGAAATCATTCTTAGCCAAGCCCAATTGGTTCAATTCATATGGATAGAAGGGAGTTGATCATAAGGAAGTGTTGAGATTCCTAAGCATCTCTTTTACCTTTTAGGTTTCCCCTTCCTCTCTAGGGAAACATATCATTTCTAGAGCTGAGAAAAATTATCATATTAAATTATGAAGCCCCTTTCTTTGGCAAGGAGATTCCATGTGTGCTCAAAAATTCTTGTTGCACACATTTCCATTACTCATGTTGCTAAGAACCTTGCAAATCCTCATATTCGAAGATTGAAAAAATCCAAAGGTATATTTTATGGCCTCCCTTTAACCAAGGAAAATGGTTTCACAAAGTATCCTAAGAGTTTTATTATTTCCCTCATGACTATAATAGGCTTGGCTTACTTTATATTCACTACTCTAAATGATGCCATAATAGGCTTTGCTTGCTTTATATTCACTACTCTAAATGGTGCCATAATTTTAAATTTAATTAACATACTCTAAAACCTAACTAAATCAGGTTGTAGCTCATCAAATTGGACAAGTGAAAGGTCAATACCAGCGCCAAGGAAGAGTTTGGAAGAGTGAAAACAAGGTCAATACCAGCGCCGACGAAGAGTTTGGAGCTAAAACAAGGTCAATACTAGCACCGAGGACGAGGTTGAGGGCACTCAGGGAAAATCAACGACCAAGGGACAATGAGTACTGTAAGTTTGGCACCCCCATTCTCTTTAACCTGCAATTTTCATGCCTAGTTTCCAAAGATCTTCTTGTACATTGCCCCCCCCCCCATTCTTGTAAAATGGTATAAGATAAGATAGAAAAAATAAAATAGCTTAGTCTTTCACATTTTTATAGTGATTACTAGAGGCACATAGACCAATTCTTCATAATAGAAGAATTTGATCATACTTTTCCAATGATGGCATTATGAGAAAACCTTAGGTTAAATGAATAATTCCTAGCTAAGTTCTTGAAATCATGTCCAACCGTATAAGAGAAGACTGCTACTATGTGTACTTGGATAACATGGAGAAAGGCTCTTTGGGCTCTTTCATCAATCTACGTATTGTTAAATTTTTAACACCTAAAAGTGAATGAAGAATCTTTCCTAGGATGGTGGCCAATTATGCTTCTCAACACCTAGATTACAAAATCCTTGTCAATATCATTGCCATCACAATTAAACCTATTGCTTGAGATATAGTCATAGAGGTAAACAAATTGGCTTTCTTGATAGTAGATACATTCTAGATAATTCAATCCTTGCATCGGAGATTGTTGAATGGGCCCAACAAACTACTCATGATGCCCTTACTATTAAGTTAAAAATTTGACAAGGCATATGATTGCATCAAATGTCCTTTCATTTATAAAAGGCTCAAATGGATTTATTTTCAACCCTAAATTATTATCACACATTCAAAATTACAAAATACCAGTTAATGAAGAACCTTCATTTGAAGGTGATGTCATCATGACCTTTGAATGAAGAACCTTCATTCAAAAATGATGCCATGTCAAGACTTTCAAATGAAGGTATTTTTTATTTTAAATATTTCATGTCCAAAATACTTTATAAAAGGAACCTTGGCATGAAGGACCTTCAAATGAAAACCTTAATACAAATGTCCTTCATTAGAAGATCCTTCATATGAATGTTCCTTTAATGCCATCCCATTATAGCTCTTAGAGTTGTTAGAGATATTTTTGTTTCGAAGTAGAGATTGGACCATCAAACAGTGTCACCATGACTCTACCAAGATATCCATCAAATTGATAAACCCTGACTTAACAACCACAAATTCACAAGAAAATTGCCCCTGTCAGCCCTAGGGCATCAATTCAATGCCAAGTTTCTTGCTTTTAAAGACCCCTAAATGCAATGAACCTCTATCATACCATGATGCACACCAATCCACCGAGTTATAGTTCCAAGACAGTGGGTGGATTTGTGGATGTCATTTCTATTTAGCCCTCAAACCCTTACATAGGCACAACAGGGCAGTCCCTATATTTGATTGTTTAATCCCGCAAAATAGTGATTGAGAACTTCAAAACAAATGCAAATGAAAGGAAACACATATATTTATCTACACCAATGATCTTAGAGCATTTCAATCTTGTATGGATCCATACAACACAAAAGAACTTCAGAAAAATTGTAAAAACATAGAAAATTGCTTCAAGAGCGTGGTATCTGATATGAAATTTTGGTATGAACTCCTCCAACAATTGCAATGGGATGGGAATACAATATGATAGAAGTGGGATAAAAAATGAATCATTTGAAGCATCAAACCAATATGCAAAGATGAAAGAAAGTGCTAACCCCTTAAACTAAATTTTTTTATTTTAACTTTAAGTTTGTTGGGTAGCCAATTCTTTTAAATTATCAAATCCTACCATCATGCATAATCAAAATATTGTTGTTTCAAATGACTATGAGCACTAACTTTCACTATTTGAAGATGTTGAAACCTTGTCATAGAGAATTAGAATATTGATGTGACCACTCATCCTACCTTAAAACATACCAAAAGTCTCCTAGAAATTAGACATAGGAAGATTTAAGATGACTTAAAAAAAAATTATTGCCAAAGCATAAACTTATGATGACTTTACCAGGCCTAGTACACACTCCCTGCCCATTAACCACTTAGACATATGGAAATTAAATGTAAATTTTCTGCTATTTTTAGTCATGTAGGTGTCCAATAAACCACTTGGTGGTGTTTCCCTTCAAGTTTATTTACTTGAATGAAGAGAAAAATTCCTTTGATTACAATTAAGAATACATTTGACACCTTGGTTGTGTAACTGGTGGACCATAGTCACATTTAACACTTGTTACAAAGTTTGGGAGTTAAAACATTAAGTAGATTTGATTTGTGATGGACACATTTGGACGGTAGTAACAATAACTTGCAATCTATCAAGACTTGATTACCTTATAACCTATCAAATTCTAGCGATGAAATGATAGATTAATCATAATGTCACCTTCAAATCACATCACCATGAAAGAACTTCATCCAACATCCTTATGAGTGTAGGTACCACCAAATAGGTATTTTTGAGATTTATCTTCCTCGAGCGAGGAAAATTCAGGAAGAGAAGAGGAAAGTGAGACATGTAGTAGGTCTAAAAGAGGGAGATCAACTAGAGGTCAAAAGATTAGAAGAAAATTCTGTAAATGCATGGAATTTTTTCTTGTTGAAGGGGGGTCATGTTCTTATGATGATGAGAGCATAGGCGACATTGAGGTTCCCTTGAGGTGCAAACATCTACAAAAACAATGGGTACCCAAGGAACTTCCTCCAATAAACACTGATCTTTGTGTCAACAAGAGGATATATCACATAGCACCATTGTCATTACATGGTTTGGGCCTATTTTGCATGGATGACATAAAGGTCTGTTACGAAAAAGTTACTGAGTTGATGGAGTATGTTGGACCCTGTTACAGTTACAAAGATTGGATGCAGGGGGTTCAATATACACGAAGTATGCATAGGTATGCACTATCAGAAAATTATATACAACTAAAAGATAAGGATCAAAATAAAGGAGTGGCTAGGTACATTGACGGGAGGCCAAAAGCATTAGGGAATATTGTAGGGTTTATAAATAGTACATGACCTGGTTCAACAAATAAGCAACCCAATTGTATATTTGAGGCGTGAGAGGGAAATCGTGTATTCATATGTGCGATAAAATCAATAACTATAGGGGAAGAGTTACTAATCAATTACAATTTGAATCTCTTAGATACAAACACAATTACTATGGGGGTGGTATGTACTATATACCATCTTACCCAACCTCCAACTAATGACTCCAATATAACATTTTATTATTATGTTTTTTTCATAAGTCTATTGGTTTCATTTTGGTAATGTTTTTTATATTTAATTTTTGTCACAATGGGACATTGATCATACGAGGAAGGCTCCGACCCAGAGCATAGATTGTGATCCATCTTCAAGTGCTTCTATCCAACAGGTTTACCTCATTGTAATTGTACAAATTAGATATGAGCAAAATGTTTTATTATTATGTTTTTTTCATGAGTTTATTAGGTTAGTTTCGATAATGTTTTTAATATTCTTGTTGCAGTTAGTTGATCGGGGAAAGGCACCAGCAGTATAGGAGAGCATCCATATGGAGGTACAATCACTATTATGTGATGATGACATTGCATTTCCAACAAACCCTGTGGATATGATGAGGAAGGCCCAAAAAAAATGCAATCAAGAAATCCTTAAGTTGGTATTCGTAGTGCCTCAAACAGATGAGATAAGAGAAAGGGTTAAAATATTGTCTGAGAGAGCACAGAACTTGCAAGTAAGTTGTCATGAGATCTTTAGTTATAACATAAATTCATTCATGGTTTTATATTTTGTACTCTTTTATGTCATGAACTAAAATATGTGTTGTTTTTACAAGATTATTTGCATCCTCATCATGTTGCTGGCCATGATCAAGGTATAGCAAGTGTTTCTCGGGAAGTAGGGGATTGTACAAGTGTCAATCCTGATCTTCCTATGCATACAACACATCATCCGACCCCATCATCCATGCCTATATTGTCGACTGAAATGTCGGCAACACATACCATGCAGGCATTCAGTAGTCTACCCTCTGGTAGCAAACACATGCCACTACATGTGTCAGTACCTGTGGATGCAGAGGCCACTAGTACCGGTGATGTTTTAGCAACATTTCCTGGATCTTCCCGTATTACTAGTACGAGAAAATTTCCAGTCACATTTGTGGTGACTGAGGATTTCCTTCCCATAAAGATAAAGAAGGTCCCAGGTACTTTAAAATGTTTTAATTATTATTATATATAATCCAATTGAAATTTACTTATTGATCACTCTTTATAGACTAATGATCTCATGATCATTTTGCAGGAAATGATGTTTTTTATAAAAATCTAAGTGATATTACATTGGAGCTCTTTAGGCCCACCATATGTACACGGTGGAATGCCCAAAATCAATATTTAAAAGATGAGCTCATTAACCGTTTAGTTGTGTTGTTCGGTGATAAAACATTCAACCGAACCAAGGTCCTTAAGAAAGTTGGTACCTATCTAAAGTATGTGAGGGACCAATATAGATCACATTTAGAGAAGAACAGAAAGTATGAGCATCCCCCCATGATTCCGGAAAGGGAGTGGAAGGACTTGGTGTCGGATGGAAAGGAGAAGGCTGAAAAGAAGAAAGGAAAGATACCACCAGGCCAAGGAAGGTATGTGATACTATCAACAATTTAATTATATACTGATTACTCTTTCTTTTTACATAATCTAACATATTTCAAATTTTTCATAGGCTACCCGACACATCGAAGCCAACAAAGGCAAGACTAGAAAAACACGAGCAGCACAAACTTGGCTCTGGTGGTTATATGAAAATAGCCGCACAATTTGTAAGTATCAATAAATGAAATATTGCATACAAAAAATAAATTTTAAACAATTTTGGTTTTATCACACCATAGAAGCAAAATTCATGATCGCATGCAAAAATGCATGGCTTTGATTTCAACAGAGTGCCCACAGAAGAGGACCTGAAGATTGCCTTCCACCAAGGCTATGGAGCCCTGACTGAACAACTAAGAGTCTTGACTGGGCAAACACAATCTTCCACTGCATCCAACACATAGGTAAATAAACTCAATAAAGTTTATTTCAAATTGAATACTTGTGCAATCTGTTCAATATTAATTTCCACCATAATAATGTGCCTATTTGTTTTACACAGATAAGAAATGATAATACTGCACATGACATTGGAATGCATCTTGGTGAGGGTGGAGCACAACCTGTCGATGAAGGCCATGGTGTGCATCCCGGTACTGGATGTATTCATGTGCTATACAAAACACAGTATGGATTAATACAATTAAACACCTTTAATTGCATTTGGTGTATCAATCAATGTAACCTTTCATGTTTCAACTTTAGAGCATGTAGAGTGTGATCAACATGTTGAGCATGATCAGGCTAGACAAGATCAAGAACATGATGTGGCTCCATCAAGTAAAGAGGACCACTCTAATGTTCTTTTAAACATATTTAATTGCAATTGGTGTATTAATTAATGCAATCTTTCGTGTCTCAACTCCAGATTAGGATTTAGAGGGTGTTCATCATGTTGAGAATGAGGCTATAAGACAATATCAAGAACATGATGTGGCCCAATCAGGTAAAGAGTACCACTCTGATGTTCTTTTAATTAATGAAATACGTGTAACGATAATAATAAAACATATCAATTTAACATTTCTTTGCTATTGCAACAGACCCCCCTTGCAGTCGTGTCCATGTTGTGAGTACACGACTAGGCATACATTAAGATCACGAGCAGATATCAGAACAACTAAAGAGGGGATAGATGATTTTGAAAACGATACTCCACTTCAGCTTTTTTTAGCTGCAAAAAAGAAACAAAAAAAAAAGTGATTGTAATCATATTATGACAGCCATATTTTTGATAATATGTAAAAATTGAAAAAATAAAATATGTTAATGAATGAATGTGAATATGTTAATGAATAAATGTTATATGTTAATGAATGAATGTTATATGTTATTAATGGATGAATGAATGAATGTGAATATGTTAATTAATGAATGTTATATGTTAATGAATGAATGTTATATGTTATTAATGCAGGATGAATGAATGAATGTTATATGTTATTAATGGATGAATGAATGATTAATGTTATATGATCGGGTATGGGGAATTGAGAGTGATGTGAGGGGGGGGCGAGGGAGGGTCCAAATGAGCTTCCACCTTCACGTGGTTGGCCCTATTAAGTAGAGAATATTAAACTATTCCCCAAACAAAGAGAAGCTCAATAAGGTAAGTAATGCACTTTTCAATATAAGAAATGCATCGTTTGAAGCATCAAACCAATATGCAAAGATAAATAAAGTGCTAACTTTTCACTATGAACATTGTGTTGTGTGTAGATTTGTTTTCAAAGCTCTATTTTTTATTTTTATTTTAGTGGTCTCTAAAATTTGACTTTTGTGCATAGTAGGTTAGTGGAAAATTTGATAGCTTTGAAGGGTTTATAGGCTTGATTGAGATAGATACATGGATATTTGGATCTTGTTGTTGATGGGAGGCTTCCACTTAACCATGAAATTGTGTACCATCTGCAAGTATGCTAAAATATCTCTACTTACATTCATTCAACTTACTGTAATATAATATCTAACAAAAATCTCCTTTTCATTATACTTAGATGGATTTTCATGCCCTGTTCCAAAGCACATGATTTAAAACAGGCAAGAAGGATGCTAGCAAGGGTTAAGGAATTTGGCTTTACACATGCCAATTGCATAGTTTACTTCATTCATACAGCATATTGCCAATGCATTTCACAATTGTTGGAATCATATCCTATAATTACAAAACTAGTAAAATTAAAATATGTAAGTTTCAAATATGGCATTACATATCTTTCTATGAATTTTTGAAAGAAAATATCAAAATGGAGAAGAATTAAAAAAATAATCTGCATAATTTCTAAGAGATCAGGGATTTTTTTGCAGAGTTATCTTGAATATATTTAAGACAAAAGTAACTTATACCGATTGAAGCAGAATATCGGTAGTCTAAAATCACTAGTCAACACATCGTAGTAGTATCTCAATTCAAGAGAACAAGGTCCACTATCCATTAGCCAATAAAATAAATTCATAAAATTATTTTGTTCTAATAGGGTTGAATGGTTGCTTGTTTCTTTTTTATTGTCAAGAAGTCGTCAATATGCACTTGGTTTTCCCGCCTTCTCTTGCCTTGTGGCCAGAGAGTTTCTGCAGAAAGCATCAAAGTAACCTTCAAGATTGACAATGGAAATGAGTACAAGGTCAGTATAACTTAATGCTAATTGGGTATGATTTTATTTGTTCAAGACCAATTTCGATTCATTTTTTGCTCACACTACTTTTATTTACATTTATGTTTTTCTAATATCCATTTTCCTTTACATTCATATTCTTCTATACACATTGTGTTTACAATAATGTTTTCCTTAATTTAATCTAGGGGAGAGGACCCAGTACCTGAGCAACTTTCAATGTCATGCTGTTAGGATTTACTGTGAAGCTAATCCAAAGTTTTTCATTGCTGCTCGAGGCCATATTGCAGTGCTTTCTCTAGGAAGCCCACATGATCCCCATCAGGTATCTTCTTTTTGTAGTCTCTAAATTCCTTAGAATAAATCAACAACCAGTTTTTCTAAATGTGGCTCCTTGTTTACACATTAATATCTCTTTTGGCAGCAATGGATCATAGTGGATTCATGGGGTCTTAAAGAGAAGGCTCTCAAACATGGAGATCAAGAGTGGGACTAGGTAAAACTATTCATAATCATGCTCATATTGTTTTATTGACTATCTAAGAGCTAAGTATCCAGGATAACATTCTGTATTTTTCTATTGAATTTCCAGAGTGAATAATTTTGGGTTTGCAATCCTATTTTTTAGTACACTAGCTAAGTATCCAAGATGCACTACAGGTACTTTTTCTCACCAAATTGCTCATTTTCCACAAATTTAGATTCTAGTGTGTAGTTTAATATTCACTAGTTTGATTTTTTTCTTTTTTAGCAAAATTAGAATCCAATTCGTAGGTTGTGCTTATTGTCCATGACAGTCCCCTTGATCTCATGACTCATCATAGGTTTTATATTTTGCTCCAATTGTTGATCAACATCAAATGTGGCCATCATAATATCATCCATAGCCTCCATATTCTACAATTATTCATTGCTCATTTCTCATACATAGTAACCAAATAATGCAGGCCTAGAGCTTGGACTGCAAATGTATGCAAAAAATGATAAATCCTTGCCTCTGTAAGCCTAATTAAACACAACAACTGACATGTTGTTTGATATTTTAAACATTCATATGACTGTCCTTTTTCTACCTTGTAAACACTTACTCAATGCATACAATAATTTATTGAAATGCAAAGTTGAATGGCCTCTTAACTCTTGACACTAATGTCATTGCATTTGTCCAAACATGGTTAATCATATTGTGATCTAAATTTTCATAATGAAGTCTTCCAATCTGTACTTTAAATCTGAACATTTATGACAATCCATCTTGTCTTTTACTACCCCTATTAAATGTGCATGGTCTTGGCACATCAACTTTCTCTCTTTGATTGACTTGTCCTTATGTCATGTCATTATCCCTATGAATGCACTTTGGAGCCTCCTACTACTTTTATATATTGCCCAGAGTCACCCCAATAAGTATCTCGATCCATTTGTATCTTCATCGACAAGAGATCATGTATCGCTAGGATATTATATAGTTTCCCCGACATGGTGACTCTCCCTGATGATTATTATTTTGATCTCAACTATGTCGCCAAGATTCCTACTGATGTGATCTTATTGGTGTCACATAGCAGGTCAGGTAGACATTTAGAACTTACTTCGATGGTATATGTCTTGCCGATATGCTTCCCTTGTGCTTCGTCAATGAGACAAGATGTGTATTTCGCCGATGAAACGTCATCGCTGAGACCAAAATCCAGTCCTCTCGATATATCTTCTCAAGCAATTTTGATCGTTTTAATAGTCTTGATCTTTCACCGACATGCCTACATTTCAACAAATAGTTTTTTTTTTAAAATTGCATTGTTTCGTTGAAATTACGACAAACTGCAAAAAGCGTCTAACGAATTTGCAATGTATCCGACGAACTTTTTCCATAATGACTTGCCTATTTCATCGCGAGTTTGATGAACTTATGTTGTTAATCTGACGGTTTGGCAAAGGTATATCGCTCGTGCTCTGGGTGTTGTTCGTTGCTAGAGTGAAGAAACTGTCATCTTAGTTCCGACAAATGTATGTCATTGCTCCAACACTTCAGCGAAAGTATGTTGCTTGTTCTCTGGGTACTATTCGTTGCTAGAGTGATGACACTATCATCTCGGTTCTGATGAATGTATGTCGCTGCTCCGATGCTTTAGCGAAGGTATGTCACCCGTGCTCCAGGTACTGTTCGTTGCTAGAGCGACGAAATTGTCGTCTCGATTCCGATGAATGTATGTCACTGCTTCGACGCTTCACCAATGGTATTCTGCCCTTGGTCCAACCACTATTTGTCACTCGATCGACAAAGTGGGTGTAGTGGTTCCAATGAATGTATGTCATTGCTTCGACGCTTCAGTGAAGGTATGTCGCCCATGGTCCAGCCACTATTTGTCGTGCGATCGACGAAGTGGGTGGCGTGGTTCTGAATAGCTTGCGCCATGAGGTCAACGTTTTACAGTCCATCGGGATATAGATGAAAAGTGAGTGATGGTGCTAATTCCTATGATTCGTCGATCAGACGATAATAGATCGTCGAAATTCTGACGAACAGTCGTCAAAAATTGGGGTCAAATTCAGTAGTGTGATATGGATATTGATCCTCTTGGTATTCTGGCAGGCTATGGGGAGGATGATATTGAGGAGGAGGCATTGATGGAAGAGTAGGAGAGAGAGCTTCGGGATCAGATTGTAGAGGGACGACGAGATGATGAGGCTCCTAGAGATAGTGACAAGGAGGTTTTGGAGGAGAGGTTGAGACTGGCTACAACATAGCTAGATGCCTTACGGATAGAGAGGGATAGTTCTTCGATGGAGAAAGATCAGGCTATAGCTCGGAGATAGGAGACAGAGCAGCAGTATATAGCGGTTAGACGACTTTGCAGTGGCACTCCATCTAATGGTATGGTTCATGAGCTATTCAGATCAGTAGAGATTGCTATGTATTATAGAGATCTATATGAGTCAGTGGTGCCAACAGAGAGATGAGCTCCTAGCTTTTCAGAGGTTCACAACCACAGATCACAAAGAAGGAGTCAGACCAAGACTCAAAGTACAAAGGGTGTGGTAGGTCCACCAAGATTAGGTTTGTATGACAGGCCTTCCACCTCATAGAGAGTACCTCTGAGGTAGTTTCCCCCACCTTCACCACATGGAAGTAGTGGCAGTGGGACACGTTGACACTTGTTATACATGTAGACATTGTATTTTGATCAGAGAGCCTGCGAGCTTGTTGTTATTTATGGATACATTCTGATATTGTACCGTGACACATTATTTTGAGTGATATATATATGATTTTTAGCGACTTCTATATGATATGCAATTCTATTTTATGATGATGCATCAAGCTTCTATATGATTATGTTTCCTAGATGATGTATGTATATGTGTTATGAATGAATGTTTTCTACATTATGATGATTTTATGCAGTTTATGATTTTATGGATGTCTTTACTTACTTATGATAACGGAATGCAATGTTCTATATGATGTTATTTATATATGATGGTGATATGTACATGCAATGTTTACCTTATGTATCTTATGATGATAGAATGCCCATTTATGCCATGATTTCGTAGATATGCAATGAAGATGTTAATGCTCCTATATGTTTGAAATGCAATGTAACTATATGGTATACGACACTTGTTTACATAATACTTATAGAATGTACGCATATGCAAATTATCTATTTTTTTTGTTGTGTCACAGGAATCTATCATTATGTCAGACAAGAGAAATGTTAGTACGGATGATTTCAGAATGTTAGTAAGAAACAACGAAGGTGGTTGAAAAACATGTGATCTTCGATATTTTTCCATATTTTCTAAGCTTGCATTTTTATCATCATTGGGCGGGACTAACACAAATGGATAGTACACACCATGATATGAGAGACCATAGCGTACAAATTCATCCATCTGCAAAAAATAGACAGTCGTAGACAAGGAGTGTCTTAACTCATACTAAGGACAAAATTGCCCCAGTCATTTTGTCCAGACAAACCACAGACAACAAACAAATAAAAGACGGGTCATGAGACATCATTTCTCCTCTAAATCCTTGATAGGACATCCTTGAGGAAACTATTAACATTATACACATCTAAAAATGGTCAGGGTTAACCAAACATGTTAATTAATTAAATATGAATTGTTTAATTAATATTCTTAAGTCATCTACATATAAATAAATTTAATTATTTATTTATATTGTTCATTTTTCTAATTCTTCTAGTTTAATTAAATAAATAAGTTTATTTAATTAATGCTATCTTCCTCTTAATTAATTAAATAGATTTCACAATTTATTTATATTAACTATCACAATTTTAAATTCTAAATTTAAATGATATTCTCCATTTCACATTTAATTAAATATTTCCAATATTCAATTAAAAGATTTCTCTTCTTATAATTAAATATTTCCAATATTTAATTAAAAACCTTCTTTCCTCCATAATTAAATTTTCTATTATATTTAATTAGAACTTTCATCTTTTCATATTTAATTAAGTATTTTATATATTTAATTAAAATGCCTTTTATCATCTCTCACACATAATTAGATATTTATTTATTTAAATTATGGAAACATCTTCCATCTGTCTCTTAATCTTCCATCTGTCTCTTAAACTTCCATCTTTTTTTCAACTTCTCAATCTCTCACCATTCATCTTAACAGGTTTTGAACTCAACCGTTGATCCTTGCCAATTGGATTCTTGCCTTCAAAAATCTATAAATACAGCCCTCTTGTGAGTTGAAAGGAGACCTCAAATTCTAGATTTCATACGTATTTATTATAGTTGCATTTCAGTATTATTAGCATTATAGCATCAATAAGCATTTCAATTTCATAGCTTAAATCATATAGTCATGAATATGCATTTTTAATCAATCTCGTTCTCCTAAGTTGCCATTTCAACAAGTTGTTGCTTACACAACTGAGAGCCAGCATCTTTTATCAAATCCTTGGAGATAGAGGACGATGGGATGAATTTGAAGAAGTTGTTGTCATTAGAGTTTGCATTTATGCTTTCTATTTAAGTTTTCTTTCAATCTAATGTCTCCTCAGTGTGTTAGTTTAGTTTAATTAATTTACACATTATTCCAGCACACAAACATGACTCAAAATCCAAAGTTAAAAAGATAGTTGACAGACAACAGCCAAAGAAAAATAGTCTTGAGACATCCTTGCTTCTCTAAATCCTTCAAGGGACATCCTTGAGAAAGCTAGTAACCGGACTTATGCACATATCGATAAAAAGATAAGACAAAGTAAGATATAAAGTCAAAAATCCAAATAAAAGTATTCACCAAAACTTGATCTTGTGGGATTGTTTGATGTTTGACATAGCGTGATGTGAGGGATGACACATACTGCATAAGACATTGAGTCTAGTTTCAACCTGGTGACCATCTGTGTAAGGGATGACAAAGCCTGGTTTCAGAAAGACACGTGTTGTATAAGACGTTTGGAGCTTGATGACGTTGATGTGACAAGCTACATGAGGCTATGAAAATTTGATGATGTTCATTAACAAGAAAGACATATCTTGCTTAAGACATAAGTTGATCATTTTGACAATGTGTTTGATATTGACTTGATGACTTTGAGATGTTTGCCTTGTTGATGCATGACTTGTTTTGATTCCTTGATTGATTTGATTGCATGTGTGTGCATTGACTGTGTATGACATGAGATGATATACCCTAAAGGACTGACCTAATGCGGCCTCAGGGGCTCATCGATTGATTTTCCTTGCTTATGTTGTACATGCAGAGACCTCATAGTTTGACCAAAATTTAACTGACATAACTGACTGAAGATATGCACTTAATTTGATGATATGCTACATGTGTGATAATGAGTGTGATAAACCCTATTGGACTAACCTAGTGCGGTCTCAGGAGCTCATCAATTGATTAGCCTTGCCTACAATGTACACATAGAGACCTCGTAGTTCGAAACAACCAATGACTTTGAATGTACAAAGAGTCATGATTTTAATGTGTGTGATACATGATAAAACCTAGACAGACAGACATAATGCCTCGGGGGCACATCGATTGATGGCCTTGCCTACATCCAGTCGTAGAGGCAACATAGTTCGACTATGTCTATGACTGACTTAACATAACTAACTCGACTCTGTTTTTGGGATTTTCTGACATGTTTTGATTTTTTTGTCTTTTTGAGGTTTTCTAATGTTTTTGAATTTTTTCAGGACATTTTCCGATGGTGTAAATGCTATGTACAAGGTCCACATGGCACAAAATAAGGATTTTCCCCCAGTCGGGAATAAGACATGTGAGATGGAGTGGAGAATGTGACGGAATGGACTTGATGTCAATCATTTCAAGTAATGGATAAGACAACCATTTATTATGAGGGATGGTGAAAAGTCTGATTGGAATGATGGTAGACGAAAGAGCGAGTTTGACTACACATGGCACCTGTTTGCAAGGTTTTCACCATGGTACTTATCCATAGCGCCACCGAAGTAGTTTTCACTATAGGACAGATTATTTCTCTTTACTATTTTTGTTGATTTTTCAATTTTTTTGGTGTTACAAAGATGCCTGTTTGCCAGGTTTTCATCAAGGTAACCATTTTTTTGTTTTCATTTTTTTTTATATTTTCTCGATTAAGACCAAGATTCTCAAAAGCTACGCATAGAACCTCTTCAAATGAAGGCTGTTGATTGGTGACAAAAGTGGTTCTCCTTCAGGGGTAGAGAGTTGATATGCTCTTGATCCAAAAGATTTCGTGGCTATATAGGGCCCTAACCAGTTAGGTTCAAACTTATTTGGTTTTTCTCGTTTAGCTTGATTCTTGGGATTCTCCATTAAAACCAAGTCACCAATGTCAAAGTATCTATTTAGAACTTTCCTATTATAGCTACGATGAAGACAATTTGATATGCTTGCAAATGGTCTACTGCTTTTTGTCTTCGTTCATCCAGTAATTCTAACTCTTGTAATTTGGATACACGGTACTCTTCATCATCAATGTGACCTTTCAAGGATACCCTCAGAGAAGGAATTTCAACCTTAATAGGTAAGATAGCTTTGGATCTGAATATTAGGGAGTATGGAGTGGCGCCAGTGGGATTACAAATACTTGTATGGTAAGCCCATAAGGAAGGAATTAGTTGTAGGTACCAGTCACAACTAGCGTCATTGATAGTCTTTTTTAGGATTCTAACAATGGTTTTATTAGATTCCTCGGCTTGGTCATTACCTTGTGGGTAATACGGGGTGGAAAAATGATGTTTGATATGGAATTCTTCACATAAATGGCATAGTTCTTGGTTTTTGAATGGGTGGCCATTGTTTGTGATAATGGATTGGGGTACACCATACCGACAAATGATATAGTTTAGGATAAACTTGGATATTTGTGTGTTGGTGATGTAGGTCATGGGAATAGCTTCAATCCATTTGGTGAAGTATTCAATGGTGGTTATGATGAATTTATGGTCATTGGATGATGGAGGGTGTATCTTACCTATGATTTCAAGTCTCCATTAGGCAAAAGGCCATGGTGAGGTAATCGGATGAAGCTCCTGTGCTAGTGCTCTTATCAAATCTTTGTGTATTTGACACTGTCTATATTTCTTTACAAAGATATATGAGTCATTTTCCATTGTAGGCCAATAATAACCTAATCTCATAATCTTATGGGATAAAGTAGGACCACTCGAATGGGATCTGCATATACCCTCGTGCACCGCTCGCAAGGTTGCTTGTGCTTCTTCAGCATCGAGACATCTCATTAGGGTGTTATCTAAGGTACATCTAAATAGGGTATCTTCGATGATGGTGTACTTAGCTAACTTACGGATAAAGGTTTTGTGTTGGTTGTTTGACGGGTCTAATGGTAAGGTTTGGTCATTTAGATAGTCAAATACATCTTTGTACTGAGGGGAATTAGGACCAAAAATTGTACACACCATCATTGAATCGGGGACACCATAGGAAGGGACCAACAATTGTTCAACCAAAAACTCAAACTTAGGCACGTTACTCAGAATATCCAATAAGGAACCCACGGTTGCCATAGCATTTGCTGCCATGTTCTAGATACGTGGTATTTTTTGAAAAGTGATTTCATCAAAGTACTGCTTGAAGCTATCAGCCATGTGCTTATAGGGGGAAATTTTCTCATCCTTAGTCTCATAATCATCATTTACTTATCAGATTACTAGTTGAGAATCGCCAAAAACATGTAGACTCTTAATCTTCCACTAGACTCCCATTCTTAGTCCTGTCACTAAGGCTTCATATTCTGCTATGTTGTTGGTGCAAGGGAAAGAAATTATGAATGATTTATGAATAGTATCACCTTGAGGTGTAGCAAATAGGATAACTGCTCCTGAACCACGATTTTTATGTGACCCGTCAAAGTATAATTTTCATTCAGTTCTAGTGTCAACTTTGAAGATAAATTCATCAGGAAAATCTGCCACTAAAGGATGGTTTGCCTTCATGGGTGCATCCGCTAACTGATCTGAAATCACTTATCCTTTTATAGCCTTCCTCTCCACATATTGGATGTCATACTCACTAAGTATCATAATCAATTTAGCCAATCGACCTCTTAATGTTGCTTTACTTAGGAGATATTTGAGGGGATCAATCTTTGTGACCAACATTGTTTGGTGATTTAGCATATAGTACCGAAGTTTTTGAGTAGGAAAGACTACCGCAAGATAGGCACGTTCTATGTTTTTGTAATTTAATTCATATGCCACCAAGGTACAATTGATGTAATACACTGCCCTTTCATGACCTTGATCATCATTTTGTGTGAGAAGGGCTCCTAATGCCGACTGAGTTGCTGAAATGTATAGTATCAATGGTTTTACATCTGTAGGTGGCATTAAGACCAGTGGAGTAAGCAGATAATCCTTGATCTGTTGGAAATATTCCTGACATTTAGGTGTCTAGACAAATGGTACTCCTTTTTTCAGTAAATGTTGAAATGGGTGTATTTTGTCTGCTAGTTGTACAATGAAACACCTAATAGACTGTAATCTTCCTTGTAGTGTTCTTAGTTGACCAATGCTGACTGGAGGAGACATTTCTATGATAGCTTTTACCTTCTCTGGATCTACTTCAATGCCTCTTATGGAAATGATATACCTTAGAAGTTTCCCTGATTTCACTCCAAAGACACATTTCTTTGGATTTAGTCTGACGTTGTAATTATCTAGCCTCTAGAATATCTTATCTAGAACTTTCAAATGATCTACCCTTGTTTCCAATTTAGCTATAATGTCATCGACATAATCTTCCATGAGAGTATGTACAAAGTCATGGAAAATAGTAGTCATTGTCCATTGATAGGTAGCTCCTGCATTCTTAAGACCAAAAGGCATGACATTCCAACAGTATGTTCCCCATGGACATTTGAAATTTGTCTTGTGTTGGTCTTCAGCTATGATTTTGATTTGGTTATATCCATAGAAACCATCCATGAGGGATAGCATCTCGTATCCTATTGTAAGATCTACTATCATGTCTATGTTCGGAAAAGGGAATTCATCCTTAGGACATGCCTTGTTGATGTCTCTAAAGTCTGTACAAATTCAGATGCCCCCAATTGGTTTAGTCACTAGCGCAAGATTTGAAATCCAGTCTGCATAGTCTATGGTTCTTATCAATACGACATCCAAGAGTTTCTTAAGTTCTGCTTTGACCAGGAGGGCAATCTGTGGATGCTTTTCCTTAACTTTTGTTTGACTGGCTTAACACCTAGTTGTAATGGTATATGGTGCAATATTAGGTCTAGATCCAGCCCAGGCATGTCTACATATGACCATGCAAAGTTTATCTATCTCTTTGTGAAGAAGTCTTGAAACTCAGGTTGTTTTGTCTCTGTCAAAGAAGTTGCAAAGTATATTATCTGAGGGTTTTCTTTTGTATTTATGTTGACTTCAATAGACTCTTCTACTAGCATTGGTGACTTTTCTTGTTCAACCAGGAGAATGTTTAAACCTCCATCCTTGGGTGCCTCAGAGAGGTTTTCACCCTCAGATACGTCCTTTATTTTGACTATTTCTTCGACCAAAGGCGCCTTTCGGTTTTCACCTAGGGACTTGTCATTTTTCTCATTTTTATCATTTTTCTTTATATTCTCACTTTTGCAACTAGAGGTGTAAACCAACTCCCCAAAATATGCTTTATCATCCAAGTCTATGGTAAAACCAGCTTTATGATCCCCTCTAGGTATGCCTTCTCGAAGTCCCATGAACTCAGCTATTGTTTCGTCGTTCTCGAATACATCTAGGATGTGTGTACCTTGTTGATCCTAGTCGATAAGTTGGGGATATATGAGAGGCATGTCATCATCGGAGTTATCAAAGGTGGAAGCTGACAAGGTGAATACATAATGGTTGGCATGGTCTTAGAATTTTTGGACTAACTCCTCCTTGTTCTTTTTCCTATGGGTAGGTAAACTCTGTTGTGGGACTATTGTAATGGCTAGGTCGTCAGAACATGGTTCGTCAGGTGCCCAAGATGCATGATCAAGGGTTTCCCAATAATAGTGCTTAGGCCATTCTTCTTTGGTCAGGGACTTCTTATGACGGGGACTAGATGGCTTTGGTATGGGTTTTATCATTTAGTCCAGTTCTCCAAATAGATTATCTAGGTTCATGGTACTGGTAGAGGAAAGGGAATCCCATTCATAGTTGCTTGAGTCACGATATTCATCGTAAACTGGGGGAAGTGGTTTGTGAGATATCTCGATGTCTACATAAGCACTCACTTCCTCTTGAAATGGTGACGAAGTACTAGGAAAACCAATTCTAAGCAGTTGAAACCCTAGCCCAAGGTATTTCAGTCGTGGCGAGACAATGATCGGTTTTGTCCTTCCATTTTGATGTAGTCCTAACCCACTATGCCCATCATAGCCTTCGCTTTGCATTATTTTAAATCTTTTTCCATATTGATCCTTAGCTACCTGACTAGACGATGAGGGCTATTCATTGTCTTCCTAGTATAACCAAGAGGTAATATCACCTTCGTCCACAATTTCTTCACTTAACTCTCCCCTTTGGTCAATGTCATTGTAGGGGGGACATCAAATGTGACTACAAATTGTCTTCTATCCGGCATGGGTAGACCATATGCCTTAGGTGGAACCAGCTAACTGACGAGTGATCCCACAATAGTGGTTTACAATTTTTGGTCAAACTAGACACTTAAATTATTATTTTTAACTAAATCTTCACATTCAGACACCTATAGCAGTTAAACCATGAGGAATTTGAAGATTATGAAAACTAGAGTCTCATCACATTTTGTCTATAGATTCGAAAAATATTTTTTTCAAAATTTTTGGAATAATATTGCACTTCTTTTTCCATCTCCCATGAAAACTGGTTTTTTTCAGAAAACAACATTTTTAAAAAGTGGCGCTCATCATATACAACATAACTTTTTTTGTATGAAGGATAAAATTCTAATTTTTTCAAATTTAGATTTTTAACTCAGATATATAGCACTTTCATTTGGTCTCATATTTTTTTATTGAATATTTTTTCCTTAATAGAGTTTCGAAGTCAAACCAATTGCAATTCAGACATAGGTGGATTGTATACAACATAACTTTTTTTGTGTGTATAGAAATTCAATTTTTATTTTTTTAATGGATCAAGGACATCAATACCCAACACAAACATATTTTTTTAAAATTTATTTTGATAATTTTCTATTTTTCCACATGTGTAGAACAAAGAGCTTGATTTTCGGTGAAAAACCTATGTTTAATAAAACTAAAAAACACATACATAATAAAACCAAAACATATTAAAATTATATTCGTGGGATAGCTTATTTTGAGGACTACCATAATAATTTGAAATAAGTTTTAAATGAATTAATTTGATCCCCCAAAAGGTAAATCAAAAGTGATTTATTTATCAACATTTTGATAGGTGTAAAGGAGACTCATTTATAGTTATGGTTTAAAACTAGCGAGGTTCTATCCAAGGGGGTTTTATCTAAGGTGGTTTTATCAAACCCTCTTCAATTGGAATCCTTAAAATGGAACTTTTAAAGGCTTAAATCATTATATTTTCTAAAAATATGTTATTTCAGCAAAAATCAATTCCTCTCAGAAATTGTAAACCAGCTTTGTGGGATCACCCTGACACAATAGGATTCTTTCATGTAATACTCTCCACAACCCTTGTCTTGGATCTCGACCTTAGGATTGGATGGTGGTCATTTTAATGAAATGGACTTGATGAGTTGTGATGGGTCAATGTATAGGGATAAACTAGGTGATGAAGCTTCTTGATTTACAGGAACCTGTCGTTGTGGAATTTCCCTTTGGCTTGTACAATATTGAAAAGGATTTGGATCACCATCAATCGTGATCTGAATGCCATTATACGAGAATTTAAGACATTGGTGATATGTGGAAGGTACGACTTTCATTGCATGTATCCAAGGTCTACCTAACAATAGGTTATATGGAAGGGTGAGATCCAAGACTTGGAAGCTGGTATTCATAATTGTTGGGCCAATTCTGATAGGGAGTGTAACAACTCCTTTGGATGATCTTTCCTCATCATCGTAAGCCTTGATGACTATACTCTTAAAGGTGTCTATGTATTCTTCTAAGAATCCTAATGTCTTAACCAATTTTAGGGTACACAGGTCCAAACCTACTCCTCTGTCTACCAAGACACATCTGACTTTGGTTTGATGGACTAGGACTTCAAGATGTAATGGGTCATTATGATCAGTCTTTTCGGTTGAGTAATCTTGTTGGGAAAATGTGGCATGATGTGAGTTGGTTAAATATCCAACCATTTCTTTGAAACGATTGACATCTAAGTCTGTAGGAACAGTCGTGCTCTGTAAAGCTTTGTCGAGAATGGCTCGATGCTCAGGTGATAAAGTTAACAGTTCCAAAATGGATATATGTGTTGGGGTTTTTCTCAGTTGATCAATGAGATTGTGCTTAGACTTGGAAGATTGTGTGGGTGGATCAGAAGAAGGACCTGGAAGAGTTATCTTAGTTCTGCGTGTGTTTACATCACATTCAGGATGCTTCTTAATAGTGATGGTTTGGATGTTTTCATTGGCAGCTTGGAGGTGATTTATGATCTTTCCTTTACCATAGTCATACTTGGTATTGGCATAGTTGGCTGATGGAGTATTCTTAGTTCCCGAATTGGAGGCCTTTCCTTTCGTGTGGTCATGTAATGGGTCTGTGAAGACCTTATGATCACTGTTCTTGGTATTTTTCTGCCCATTGACCTCTATGGTTCCATTTTCAACAAAGTCTTGTATAATATTCTTTAGTTGTTGACATTGTTGTAGGTTGTGTCCTTTTGTTCGATGATAGTCACAATAGGCGTTATCATCCCACCATGAAGGTTTAAACTATCCAGGATCATACTCTCTTGGTTCCAAAGGTTTAATGAGATCATGTTTAATCAACTCTTTGAAAATTGTCTCAATTGGTTGCCCCAAAGGGGTAAATTCACGTGTAGAAAATCTCCTTTGTGGTTGTTGTTGTTGTTGTGAGTTTTGGACAAAATTTTATGTTTGATCTAGACTATTTTTCATGTCTTGATTAGGTTTGTAACCTCTAAGTGTGATAACTGGTCCTATTTGTATGGTCTTAGCATTGACAATACCGTCATTTGTAAAAAAAATTGTTTCTAGACCAGAATTTGTTTCTATCATTGGGAACGTTTTGATGTTGAACAACTGGGTTTCTGCCTGGTACTTTAATTTCTCCTTTGTCAATAAGGCCTTTTTCAAGGATGATTCCCTTTTGTACCAATTCTAGGAATGATGTACAACAATGTACCCTTAAGTCACCTCTCAGTTTTGGATTGATATTTTCAAGGAATATTGTGACCTTTTATTTTTTTGGTATTTCAACTGGACATCTGCTAGCTAGACTTCTCCATCTCTGGAAGAAAGTGGTGAAAGTTTCATTGTCTTATTGTGTTGTGTGGCACAAGGTAGCTATTGTTACTTCATTGTCTATGTTAAATGAAAAGTGTTCGACAAACTTCTCAGCTAATTCTCCCCAGGATCGTATGCCATATGGTAATTTAGAGAACCATTCTAGTGTTATCCCAACAAGGGTTCACAGAAATAGTCTCATCAAGCATGTGGGTTCATATGATATGTCCATGCATGTCATTGAGAATTCTCTAATGTGTTCCAAAGGATTCTTCCTCCCATTATACTTAGGAAAATTTGGATAATGTATCCATGGGGGAAGGGTGTCGTGTATAGCGCTTTGTCAAAAGGACATGGACATAGATATTGCATTGAGATAGTTCGTTTGTCTAACAAAGACATGTTGTCCATTTGTTGTTGAAGCATTTGCATTTGGTTTTGGAGAACATATACTTGAGTCAAGGACATGTTGTTTGCATTGTTTGGATCAATGTAGGTGTTCTGAAACGTTGTTTTCTGTGACGGGTTGTGATTTGGTGAGGGAATATATCCCATTAGAATGTTCTGATTCGATATAGGAATATTTCTTGTCTGAATGTTCTGATTTGGTATAGGAATATTTCATGTTTGAATGTTTTGGTTTGGTGTAGGAATATTTCCTATTTGAATGTTCTGATTTGGTATAGGAATATTCATGCCTACTTTGGATCTCTTACCAGTGGTGTTTGTGCCAAAGGGGTTTGATGAATTTTCTCCCACAGTAAATTGACATTGAAAGGGATTGTGCTTACAATTGACAATGTTTGAGTAGGTATGCTAGTTGGTATTGTTGCAGTAATTTGAGGAATAGAAACACTTGACGCTATGGTTTGCATTGGTTGAATAGACGGTGTTTTCAAAGTATGAGTATCAAATCCTGGTGGTAGTGTGGCACCTTCTACCAGCAACTTTGCTAGATATCATTGGGGATCATTTGCCAAACACTCATCTATAAAGGATGAAAACTCAGGATCTTGTACGACGGTGTCTATGTCTTCAACATATCTGTGTCCATGTGTGTCTCTAGTGACGTGTTTTTCAAGCAAAGGTTTGTCTAGTCTTTCTTTTCCTAATGGTTCATTTCTGAAAGGATTGAAAAATTTGATAGGGTCTGACATTGTTTTATGTTTCTTTTAAGACCTTGTTTCAACCATGAAAAGTTTCTCAAAATGGGGTAATGCAGACTATGTCTAAAAATTGATATGTCCTATTTCTATGGTTTTTGGATTTTTTGAATATAAATGATGTTGCTAAAGACTTCTAAAATGATGTATACTGAGATGACGTATCCTAGAATGAACTGTTTGTAAAATTGTGAATAGACTATGATAGTAAATGATTCTAGGATGGGTATAACCTACCACCTATGGAATAAATGCATGCAATGATTTGAGTTTGACCAAGGAACCTAATTGTAGGACAAAGATAGTTGAAAAGGTGAATTTCCCAAACTAGACTATTGAGGTGGAAAGATTCACTAATAGGACCAAAGTGACTAGGTTCAATGATAGTGACAAATCGGAGCATGAACGTATCCAATGACGAGGAAAGTTATTCTATTCTACGATATGCAATTTCCTAGGAAGTGTCTAAATGTATGCAACTTAGGATGACTATGACTAGGACGTATATGACACCTAATAACGCAAGGTTTTTGAGAAAAAAAAATTAGTTCTTGTGCAAGGTTGATCTTAAGAAATAGACGTGAAAATAATAGTTATGCTTTCGGACTTAGTTTGCAGTTTTCTAAGTTTTATGTTGACAGTCAAATACGGTTCACCTATCAGATGCACTTTTATTTTTTACAGATGCGTTTCAATTTGCAAATGCAATGATTTGACTTAGAAAACAGGTTTCGAATGTTGATAAGCAATTGCGGTTTTCAGACAGATGTGGTTTACTGTATGATAGATGTGACTCAATTGATCAGATGCGACTTGGAATATGGATTATGTGAATCTAAAACTATTGACAGACACTTGCGGCTTTCGGTTTAATAGTTGCGGATCGCAGATAAACATGCGGCTCGGAAACTAGACTCTACGAAAAACTAAAAACTATTGACAGACACATGTGGCATTTAGCTTAACAGTTGCGACTCTCTATGACATATGTGGTTATAAAAATGACAGTTGTGACTCAAGTTGTCAGTTGCGATTTTCCAAAGATTTTGTTTCAACTAACTCTGTTTGATAATCAAGTTGTTTGACGAATACAACAAAAACAATCATAGAATACAATGTGTTTTCAGTTTGTAGTGATGGATCTATTAAAATCAGAGAACAATTACACCCTAGGTTGTGTTGGACAATATTTACTTAGTTCTTACTTGGATAAATCCAGCTACGCATATTCATAGCGGATGACTAGTAGCTTGACCCCACTGAATCCCCTCCATGACACTCACTTAGATGGGGCAACCAAGCTATTGTACCCATGAAAATTCCATGGCATACATCTCATCTCCACACATGAACTATAAATATGTAAGATGGCTTCACAGGTTCGAACCTGCTACACCAACAAATAGAAAGGATTTTGGAAAAATTGCATGGCTTTTAGTAAGGGCATTTCGTTTGTGGGGCACCATCCAGTACGGCGAGAGATCATTTTTGCCCTTCTCATCGGAACAGTGAGCATGATTTTTGGGGTTTCCCCCAAAAATCCACTTTTATATACTAGCTAGAAGTCGCTTGGCGTCTAGCGTACTACCAGTCTAAGTCATCTCAGGGTGAGTACTTTTTCCCACCAAGACAGGTCCAAGTTCTAGAGTTAGTAACCGTTTCTCTTACACCCAGGATCGCACGAATGCACAAGGGGAGAGGATACTTCGATATACCAAATCGTGGGGTTCTAAACTAACATGAATAGACACGAAAAACACTGGTTAATTTTTAAACCCAAATGATAATTATCTATCTACTGAACATAAAGTTTTTTAAAATAAACTAAACAAATCAATGTCTTCATAAGGTCCTGCGTGCAAATGATTAGTAATTTCATTTGTGTCTTTGTCTTTCGTCCTGCAGAAAAGAAGTTTATTTTTTTTGGTTTTCTCTTTGGTCTTCTACACTTCATCCTGCAAAAACTAAGTTATCCCCCTAAACACAGCTACAAACAAAACATTAATGAAAACAAAACAAGACAAAAACTAAAAATCAAATTGTGAAAGTACGAAAGTTAATGAAAAAATGGAAAATTGTATTACCAGGCAAATACGTCTTTTCAACCCACAAATGTGTCACAATGTTGACAGGTGGATGAGGTTCGATGTTGAAAGTCGGATACAGTGCGGTGTTGACAGTCAGATGTGGTGCAATGTTTTGTGGATGTGGTTTAGTTTGTCAGATGCGTCGCGGAATGTATCAGATGCGGCTCGCAAGAATAGATGCACCATTTCGTCAATCAATTGCGGTTTGTCGTACGATTCTTGCAAAACAAAAAATGGAAAGATGAAAAGATGTCATGAAATTGGAAGCGTGATTCACGTCGGGTTCACCAAATGTAACGTAGAATTAAAATGGAAATCTGCACAGATCGATGGGTAAGATCTAATCTAACAAATATTAATCTAAATCAAACAACTAAGAACAAGTAAAAATGAACAAAACAATTAAAACTAAAACTAGAACAGTCTCACCGAATATGCGTCCACTTCTTTGAATTATCTTGATTATCCTTCCATTTCGTTGTCTCAGTATTCTTGCCCTCAGATTTTCAGTATTGATGCAAGCATAACCTAGACGTATTGTCTCAGCAAAATATCAAAGATAATAGTTTCGTCTCAAAAGTATATAGATTTCGGGAGGAGGAATGATGATAATGACAGGTCATTTTATAGATTTTGGGTTTTCAAACGATCGGCTCAAATTTGAAAGAGAGATCAACGATCGAGATTCATGAATGCCATGCGATGTGAGTTTTGTGTCAGTTAGAATGTGAGTTAGGAAATTTTGTAGGATAAAGATTAAATTAGAACAATAACATAATCTTGTGTCAAGACTGTTCGAAAATAGAAAGAACAAGAGTTCAAGAATCTTTGAAAATAGAAGAAATAGACTTTGAATGAAAAAGACAAAGTTAGAACTCGAAGAATAACCCGTTCGAATGCACACATTAATTAATTAATTAAATAAAGATATTTAATTAATAAATATGCTCATGCATATGAATTAGAACCAGTTAACTGACTAGTTGTGATAGAGAGTCCTTTCGCAGAGACGATCAGATATCGAATCTGGAGATACCAGGCGGATTTAAAATAGATCTTGAGTCAGAAGGTGAGTGAATGATTAGATAACTGGATGACAAAAGAATGTGAAAGAAACAATTAATAATGAATTAAATGTTAATTTAATTCAACATTCAAAATTGAAAGTTTTAATTAAATAAATAATGTAATTTATTTAATTGACTATTGAAAAGGATTAATTGAATAATTAAATAATATATATTTAATTATAGTTGAAATATGACAAAGGGATAATTAAATAATAAATTATTTAATTAAGAAGGAGAATTAATTAGTTAGCGACATAATTAAATAAATATGATTTATTTAATTAACCAAGTTGAATAAAGGTCATTATGAATTAATTAAATAATTAAAAGGTTATTTAATTAATAGAGGAAATATGTGTTTAGAAAGATAATTAAATAATAAACATTATGTAATCATGACCATGGACATTAGAAAATTATGTCGAAAGTGGTACTCGCAAGCTTAGACCAATTTTCGGTGTCTACACATTGTACTTTACAAGTAGGTGACCATTTTTTTGAATGCAAGCTCATATATAGATGCTTACATTTGTTAAAATTATACTGTTGAAAACTGAAGTGTGTTTTTCAAGTTTGGTAGCCACTTTGATTTGATGGTAGAGTAAGAATCCATTGAGACATTTTATAACACATGGATTAAATTGTTATCTTATTCGGCTACATAGTTACTTGTGGCAGTCACATTCATTCTTTGTAGGGTATTCATTGTACTTTACAAGTAGGTGGCCATTTTGTTGAATGCAAGCTCATATATAGATGCTTACATTTGTTAAAATTATACTGTTGAAAACTGAAGTGTGTTTTTCAAGTTTGGTAGCCTCTTTGATTTGATGGTAGAGTAAGAATCCATTGAGAAATTTTATAACACATGGCTTAAATTTTTATCTTATTCGGCTACATATTTACATATACTTTATTGCCATCACCCATTAGCTTGAGCATCAGTTACTATTAATTTCTTTGTGATCTTGTTTCTCCTTTACAATTGTTTATTTTCTTTGTATCTATAGCAATTGTCAAACAAGACAACACCATCACACCTCCACTTAGTTAAAAAGCTATTTGCAGCTTAGCACAGGTACTTATGCTGTACTATTGCAATATAGAAAATTACACCAAAATTTTCATCAAGTGACATTCTTTAGTAACATATTGTTGACAAGTACATTGTGAAAATATTTAACCCTTCACTACTAATTGTTTCTGATACAAGATATCCAACATTCTCTATAGTTTTCTATATGTCAATCTCAATGACAATATCGACCAAACATGGTAAGCATATGAATTGTAATTTCCAATTTTTATTAAATGTTTGCATTGGTTTTTCAAATTGTTACTTGCACTAACTTTGTTACAACCTTATGAGAACATGCACTTTCCGTGACAGGGAAATATAAATCCAGAAGAGCACAACATACCAACACAGAAAAAAGTACAGATTTCCAATGCATTAACAACAATAATAACTTAAAAAACAGATTTAGCTTCAGCATTTAGTCACAATTGAGTTAAGACATGAAATTATACTATGCTCTCAAAAATTATGCTTTGTAGCAAAATTATTGATAATTCATTCTACCTTTGCATATTGTTTTTACACTCTTGAACTATGTCTCAAATGCAGTACCATTCAATTTGATATCATTGGTTTCTTATAACAAAAAGTTCTAAAACTCTTAAACAACTCTAAAAATGCACTTTGTCTCTCATGAATGTATAGGTTTATAATTTCGGTTGATTCCATGAATGTGCAATTTGCATAATTTTTTAACTCTTTATATAATATAAGAAACCAAGGCAGGTAATAATGACAAGCTTCCTCCTGAACCAATCAAATCTCTTATTGATGGATATTGTGATGTTTCTGACAAGGGTAAAATATTCCTCCTTTCAGGAAAATTCAACATTTTATTTACCCTATGCTACTTTCTTAGTTGCATAGTTGACTACCTTATTGCACTACACCCATTGAAGTGTTGAGATAGAGTACCAAATCAAGTAGATGGCTGAAAAGGACAAGGTCCAACCTTGTAGTTCTCTTTATATATCTCTTAGACTTCTTTGTGCCGAAGAACCTAAGGTTTTCTAAATTGTGATTCTAGCTAATTGGTCTATGATAATTGATCTTGTAGCCTGATTTTACATGTCTTTATTTACAAAATGTCTTAAATTAGTGTGTTAGGATTTTTCATAGGAGAATGTTCATTTGGAAACTGTAAAGAATTAGTAATTTAAACTTATTTTATACTTGATTTGAGATGAACATTCAGTAGATGTTTTGTAGGTAATCTATTGGGTGCATCATTTGAGGAGAAACAATTAGCTAGCTAGCTTACTGGTTGTCAAAATTTTATGTAGGATCCTCAGCTTTCTTCTTTGGCAGATATGCATAAGCTACAGAAAATATGTTTGTCGTATGTATTTACAAGGAATCATTTTTATGTATTAATGTTTTAAGAAATGATTCTATTCGGTATGCACTGTTATCTCAATTGTTGTTGGATAAGTCACTTTCTATCCAATTAAAAAAAATTGAAGCCTCCATGAGGAAAAGTCCTTTTCCCCTACCACCCTAACAAGGATCTTTCTTGAAGCCCTGGATTTATGTATACATCCTTGATGAATACCATTAAGTAGGATATATCTCATCTTTTACTATTAATTAATTTCCTTATCTTTTCTCCTATTACAGAGTTTTGAATTTTCATCCATGTTGTGCATTTCCAAATTGTGTTACTGTATTCTCCTTTAAATTTATGTGCCAATGTAAATTGTTTCTTGCAAGACTAATGCAATAATATGATATATTTCAGGGTATCAGCTATGTCAAGCTTGCTAGTCTACCTTTGATCATTGGCTTATGTGGGTGCTTTATGTTGGGAGTTGTGAGCTAGTCCTTTATGATTTTACGAGATATCTATTTTCATCATAGAATTATTTGATTGTTTTGGCAGATTCAAATTGTAAGTGTCAAACATCAATACAACTTCATTGTTTTATGTGAGTAATTTCCGAACATAATATTTGATGTATTAAATATGGTTTTCTTATCTCTGCAGATCGGTCACTTGCAAAAAGGAAGTTAATGTGGAAGTGAGAAATTTGCAGTCCCTAAGTTAGTTTGGTCACAGCTGAACATTGGTCTCTGCCTATTCTATTGCACATTTAAAGTTGATCATAAATTAGTCTCTTAATATCTTTCCACAAGGTTTTTTAATTATTTTGATCTTTTAATTCATATATCCATTGAAAATTTTTGGAATGCTTGTTATGGCATTCCATGAGACCACATTTCTTCAAGGCATTTTTCCAAACAGTTCACTACTTTTTCTATGCTACCACATTTTCCATACAAGTCAACCAAAGCATTTTATCAAACAGTTCAATTCCTTGTTGCGGTGAAAGATATATTTTTTAACCAGTTTGATTTCTCAAGATTTATGTTATTCTTTTCTTACAGATTGAAGGCCCATCGCAATCAGGTCCTCAATGCTCCTAGACTTCGCATACATATTAATGAGACAATTTCCAAAAGCAAAATCCAATTCAAGTCTAGTTTTGATCACTGTTTTCCCTACAAACAGACCTGCTCCAGGCAGGGAGTCCAGCTCACGCAGAGCGCTTATTTTGCGTTTTTTTAATGATTTCTTCAAATTTTGTGGTTCTAGTGTCCTTTTATGATGCCTATGTCCTTTTTGGGTGCGTATGTCAAAAATGGATGCCACTATCCCACATAGGCACCAATGTCCTAAAATGGCGCTTATGTTCAGACTTAGATTCTTTTATGCTTATAGTTTGTTGATTACTCATTTTGATGCACAACTGATAATTCTTCTTTCCTTGTTTATAGACCCCATTGCATGCACAATAATTCTTAGGAGGATGCTTTTTTTCACTTCTCCAAGAGCAAGTCATACGACTTCCACTCAAGGATCAACAATAGTTACACACTGTTGGACTATATTGGGTGTATACCATGCCTCCTTTGTGTTACATACTATATGAGTGATGAAGGAGCAGGTAGTGTTTGATTAGGGATGCAGTATGCTTGCATATGCTTATTATGATCTCAAGCACTTTGATTATCACAAGTCTCACAATATTATTATTTGTACACTTCTTTAGGTACGAGCCTTCAGTTGCACAATGTCAATTGGATACCCTATGGCAGCACGATATACACATCCACAAGTATTTTCTTATACACTCAAGCGACCCTGGCAATGCAAAGACCTATTACATTGGAGAGTCACCTTTGATCAATTAGGTAGTGATGACATTGTTTGGAGATTGTATAGGACTTTACTAGAGTGGCCAGGTCTAACATGGCAACTAGTAAGGATGCAGCGAGATAGATTGCTTGTTGGTCGACATGATTATATTATTATGTCATTTTATTTTGGTTGAGTGATGAGACAGTTCAACCAACTTCAGATGGTACCTATCCCATGGCCTACATACCTAAGATCCATGTGCAGTAGCACTAGGCCACATGACATCCACTATCCCACCATCATATACGTCAAGTTAAGTGACTCGGAGGATGAGGAGCGAGATACGTGCTTGACATCTTGTCAGGATGATGATGATACTTCTGCAAGATATGATAGATGGTGGAGGACTACACATCTCGAGCATGTCTTCCCTATTGGTCATCCTACAAGTGATTCTTGACCACAGTATCGAGAGGATCATACAAACAGGGAGGAGGATGTCGACAGAGATAGTAGTGATGATGGAGTTGAGGAGGATCAACAATCGGTGGACAGAGATCCAGAGAAGTAGACAATGGCTAGAGATTCCCTCAAGGAGAGACCTACATCTCATCCTTGTGTCTCACAACAACATTTTGTGACTCCAAAGGGGAAATGAGTTTGCAAGCATGGAGAGAGCAGCCATGCAACTCCCTCTACACCACCGACCACCTAGGGAAGTTCTAGTATGAAACTTATAGTGTCCTATCAAGATCCCAGCTAGCTAACTAGTTATCTATGTGATGATATATTTTTTGGTTTCTTTTTATTTTTGTATATTAGTTCACTCATGTTTATATGCGTAGTTCTAATGTATGCTATTTTTTCTTCATTATAGTGGGCACGCGAGATTAGATCATCTATTTCATCTAAGTAACCATAGACATGACTCCACCTATGCCCCCACACCAGCTCATATGGGCTGAGCATAGGCCACCATTGAGCGTGAGGCATCATTATGAGCTATTTGAACCCCTATCTGGATGGAGGACAACCCATGAGGATTCCTTGAGAGCTATTGATGAAGTTGGAGCTGAGAACAAGATTCTTGGAGACAGATGTGCGAGATTGGAAGCTACCAATGAGGAGCTTAGAGACACCTGGGTTCCTTTTGAGAGCGAGACACGGGCTATCTTATGGGAAGAACTCAAGAGGGTGCAGGTAGAGCTTTGTAGAGTGTAGGAAGACATGGATTAGATTGAGTAAGAGCACATTGTCGCACTCATATGTGAGGACATAGCCATGGGCTATGTACAGGGCCTATGAGAGTGAATGAGCTCTTGGATCCACTCCTGAACCATAGTCTCTCGAGAAGCACCACCATCACCTAGCTCCAAGGAGTCTGGTAGCCATAGGCTTATCTAGATTTATCATATTATGAGACACCACATTTTTCTACTATGGTGACCATGATGTATATTAACTTTATGATCTATTATAATGGAGTGAATTTGCACCCCTTGAAAATTCCCCATTTGCATCCCCTCACCTTAGAAAAATTGAACCTGACAATACTTTTCCACTTCATCCATCTCGCTTCCACCCACTTGGTAGTTGTATGTAGTTTCGGTGGGGGAATTTTTGTTGGGGACGCTAGCACGGTGCACTGTCATCCTGACAAGATTCTCGCCTTTGGAATCTGCAGAGGCATTACACTTCTCCATTAGCGATGAAGAGTAACACCCCTATGCCCTTGATCGACCTCAAATGACTCTTTTGGGCTGCTATTCAAGTTTCAAAACAATTCATTCTTTATTCAATTTGATCTTCTACACATTTCTTAAACTCCTCTTGTTGCTACACACTCCATTTTTCATAGCATTCTCCATTGTTGAAGCTCCGAGACAATACTCTATTGGATTTCACTCACATTGTTGTGACAACAGTGGCATTTACAAGCTTGTGAGCTCGCATCTCCCTTCACGTGCTCAAGGGCAGCTTGTTTGGGAGGTGATATCCATTTCATTTTAGCATTGTCATTTGATTTCATAGCATAGTGTTGTTATTATTGCTTGATAACACATTCTTCCATTACTTCTGCATGATCATCTTTTGTGTCTCAGCCTCCTACCGCTCCTACCTCTAAGGTAGTGAATGGGAAGAGGCCCACTGCTAAGGTGCTCGAGCCTACTCCCCTTGCTATTGTTTCATCTTCCTCTCCATCTCTTCCTCCTATTCCCATCCAAGAGCCACTTCATCCTCAAGAAACAATTGTGATGGATACTTCGATGGCTAAATAGGAGTCTTCTATCCCTTCTTTTAGGCTATAGTGTCTATCTCCCAGAGCCGTAGAAATCACCTTGCACGTGAGCCCAAGCATCAGAGGAAGGCTTTGTCATTGAGCAAGCCACCTTGCAGAAGAAGGAAGAGGAGCAAGTAGCTCTCGCTTCAACATCTTATGTTGTGTCCTCCTCTTCCGCTCTTTTTTCTTTAGTTCCCTCCACCTCGCTCTTTCTTTTGGCTCCCCTTAAGAGCATGAATGATCCTCACCCAAAGAGGGTGCAAGTATTCATTTCTCCTTCAACTGAGCCCCCCCTTCTGATGTCCCTTCTATACATCCCATCATTTTTGAAACCCGTGGACATGTCGAATACCTTGGTGGTGTTCACTATGATTTTCTCCTCTTCATCCTCACCCTCTACTTCATCTGTGGGGATCTCACATCCTCTGATGAAGTGAAAGATGAAGGACAACCCTGCTAGCAATTCGGGTTAGAAGAAGGGTTCACCTTCTTCAGAGGGTGGTTCTACATAGGCTTGTGTTGTCCTAGTGACGGAGGCAACCCTAGCATCCCTGAAGTTCGTCACTGCTTATGAATCATTCGGTGAGCCTAGTAGTTGATCTCAAGCACCGCCTCCATCGCCCACTGATTTGACACATGGCACTCCTATAAAGTGCATATTTAACTCTATAGTTGATGTCCCAACCCTATCAGTGATCTTTGTGAGATCGTTGACATTCACCTCAGAGGAACTGAGTGAAGGAGACCTTGAAGGGCCTTCTTCCTTGGCTCTTGTTGCAAGAGGGTTGGAAGGTACCCCCTTGATATTTCATCGTTGCAAGCTCTTCCTCCCTCCCCTTATGATGATCTAGATTGGGAGAATGTGCTCGTGTTATGGTTTGAATTTAAAAATCATGCATTTTTTGAATTCAAAAAAGCATTGCCAAAATGTGAGTGCGTTATAATGTGCTCACATTTTGTGAATGGATTGAAAAAAAAAATCTTCTCTTTTTTTCTCTCTTTCTTCTTGTTATCTTTCAAGGAAACTATAAGTTGACATTTACATATGGACATTTACTTTCTTATACTTCAATTTATATTTCATGTATATAGTTTCAAGATGTTTGAGAGTGGTTTCAAATCTCTAAGACCCCTCTCAGGTTTTCATGCATAGTTTTGTTCCTCTGTAAGCTATACTTAAGGGGGTGTTAGTGTGAAAAATGTATTTTATCTAGCTAGTTAACTTGAGGACCTATTCTGACCTTGTCACTTAAGACAACTTAGACCCCTTTTATTTTTTTGTCTCATTTCATATTATTTAAACACAACACAATCGTACTATGTATTAGGATTTTATCCTTGCCCTTATATAGAAAGGTCAATTCATTACATTATATTTTTTGTGTTCATTATTTTCTGACTATATAACAATTCTATTATATTGCATCCCTCTTGTGGAAGGTATTTGGTCTTGTTGGTTAGATTCTTACTCCTATGAGTTCTTCTATTTCTCCAGTAGCCAAATTGGAGAAGACGACTAATACAAACCTCAATTCTATAAGAGGATTTAAAGGAATTGGTCTAGCTTCACAAATAGAAAAAGGTATAAAATAAACACCAAAAGTATCCAAGTAGGAAATATTTTCTATGCCCACATAGTTCAATCATGTGTAGGGAACAAATTACTCATTCTTCACATTCGCTAATGTATTGTGACATTGATGTATTTAAAACTAAAAGAGAAAGTGAATTTCTATATTTTCTCTTTCTTGCATTGATATTATCATTTTTACAACTCGAGATGTTGTATTGTGGCTATGTCCATTAGTTTCAATTAAAATTTTATATAGTTTGAAGTTATGTACCCACTTATAATGAATAGTAAGTAGAATCTATGCCTAAATTAGTCAACAACATAATACATAAATCAATCTCATTGGAGCATTAGGGGAATTGTACAAGTATTAATCAAATTCAATCCAATATACAAGTTGTTAGAAATCAAGGAATATAGTTATAGTAAAAAATCCATTGTCTTACATAAGAATTCTATATTTTGTAGTACCATAGATGACACATGCAAGCTACAATTTACATATGTTGCAATTAATAACTTCCCCAAGAGGGAGTCAATTTAATATAGGGCCATTAATTACATATATTCCTACCGTTCAAGTCATCTAACATCTAATTATGTTGTCTTATAGTAATACAAATAAATTATCATTCTTAAAGAATTTACTATTCAAGAATTCTAAGAATATTAACTTTAGCTTAGTCTATTAGTAACACTTTGGGAAAATCTGTAATTTATGACTTAATTTTTTTGGATATTGTTTCTATAACTTTGTTATTTAAAAATGAACATGAGTATCATCCAACCTCCTTCTAGGAAGTCATTTTCTTGCTACACTCTCCTAATGATGTAAAACTATCTTAGGCTTCATCTATCACTTATATATATATATATATATATATATATATATATATAAATTCTAGGACAAGGTCAATCCAAAATTCTTCCAAATAACTAGCCCTACAAGTTGTAGGATCACAAATCAATATCATGTTCACAGCCAATTTTACATATGTATGTAAATAACTATAATATAATTGGACTAGATATCACCAATTTTTATCTTCATAGTGCAATTTTCCTTACACATAGGCCAACTCAAATGTCAAGCCTAGTTTTCCACTTAGCTACCCTCACAATGGGGTATTCAACTTCATGAGGGTGTCAATAAGGTGTGTAGCCATTTCCAACATTCTTAATTTATTTGATGGTGAAAATTTACGACCAGTCCAAGCAAAGTATGAAATGCTTTACTTATAGATTCCAATACCCAACACATATTTCTTTCAACTAATAAGCACAAATACACACAACACTTAGCATCATGACAAAAATAGGACTCATGTACATAGAATGGGAGGGATATAAACACTCTAATGGGCCCAAGCACAAGTGAGGAAGATAATTTAACTTCAACTAGCACACCATGCTACAACAAGGTAACAACATCTAGTTATAAGTGAGATAATTACAACCCTACCTCGATGAAGATGGTCACCATTTAGTTACTTTTCTGGCTAATTAGGGTGGTAGATTTATTTATCACAATGATCATCCAAAATTTTCCTATGTCAAGGAATTATTTCATTCCTTGGACTCCCCATGCCATGCAATCTCTTGGCTCTATTTATTTGGCTTTTAATTTGGTAGCTTGTTCAAGTGGGTAATTTTACCTCCTCCCAAGAATTTGATGTGGAAATTATATACCATCTCACCTCATCAACTCATATGCATCACCCTCAATTTTTTCATATGTTGTTTAGATCTTATAATGTAAAATTTCATGTTGTCATTTTAATTGACACCTAGCCTCTTTATTCTTCTTCTAGCCTACTTATGCACCATCATTGAGCACCAATAAAAATCATTGTGAGGTTTTATAACCCTCTTCTACTTGGTTGGCTTGGTCCATGCCATCATTTTACCTCCTTACTTTATATTTTTAATGTATCAAGCTCCATATGAAAATTCATGATAAGTTTTAATCAAAAAAAATATTATCTAATTATGTAGAACCTTAATATAAAATAATTATCACACATAAATTTTGGACATTAAATTTATAGCATTATAGATCAACAACATTAGTCCATATTAAATAATTTCTTCACACTTTAATCTCTTGGCCTAGTCTAACTAATCTTCATTAATCCTCAATCACATGTATGTTATCGAAAGCCATGCAATATTTAATCAAAATTAGACCATTGCATGTAAATTAATTCTTCATAGGTACTAATCATTCAAATTATGATATTTATATTCTAATACTCATTTTTACTCAAAATAGACAATAAAGGGGTATTACAAAGGATCAAGAGTGTCATTTCATTAAAAAAAAACTAGGATTTTGCCTAGGATTTTCTCTAAGTAAACTAATCTTATACCACCTTCAATCATGGAATATTAAATAATACTCATAATTTTCATTTGTACCTCTATATATTGAATTTTATACCCTTTCCTAATACATAATTCCTATTAAAATATCCCCTCAAGTTACCATATATCCTAGTTAACTATTTTTAATGAAATTTATTATATAACCCTATTTATTTATAGTACCCATGCATATAACTCATCATTTCATCCCACTACTATCACACGCAACTCTAAATGAAAAGACTTGAATGAATTTTAATAGTCATGAATAAAATACATTAAAATTATTTTTATACTTTAATAATTTTACATCGAACTCTAATGAAAAATATTACTGGTAGATTTTAAGGGTAACTATTTTATGTGAATACATGACCATTCTTGACTTATTTACATCTTTGGATCAAGAAAATAAATTAATACTTTTGTATATGGTAAAATGCAAGAAACTAGAAATACAAAGTTGTTCACCCATATCATATCCCCCCATCAAAATTGAAAAATTCTTCTTATTTGTTATCATGTCACAATCCTCTAAATAAGGTATCTATTAAGCTCTACAAGACATGTTTAAAAATGGTAAAAAGGTAAGATTGTGTTCTTATCATTATTGAGACACTAATTTGATGTATGATACCCTCATAGCATATGTCCATAAAAAGATTTGTTTCCTATTTACCTTATATATATTGTCCTAGAAGGTGTACATGTAGGTGAAATCCCTCTTTCTAAATCAAACATATATTTTTTTAATGGTATACAACTACCTTCATAATTTCACTCATTTAGCATTTAACAAACTTGTGTGCAATCCCTACATAAATAGCATAACCAATTCCTCCTTATGACCTTATTAAATCTAAAAATATAGATAGACAAATTTAAATATATATTTTAATGTAACTCCATATCCCCGAGAACCAACTCCCAACTCTTTCCACTATCTTATAATACCTAAGAAAAACGTTAATGTAATCATCCTCTCCACCCCTAATACCTAGTGATTTATTTAATGTTTTCATTTAGTAATAATTATGCTACAAGGGTAACTCTACAATGGCAACACAACATATAGGTTGTTTGCAAATCCATGAAAGAAAAACAAAAACTTACATTAAATTTTCATGTAGAGTGATTTTTCGGATATCATCGCAACATTTTATTTTCATTGTAATTGCAATAATTATTTATTTATTTTAAATTTGCTAATCCAAAAAAATAAATGCATGAATATTTTTCTACACTTTAATTTAAATTATTATAAAGATATATATACTAGTAAGTATCCAACTCGCATATTATTGTGCTACATTTATTTATTTTAACTAAAATTATTTTTTTGGTGATGAACTACATTATAATTAAGAATAACCATTATTAAGATTGTCCAATTCAGAATTGATAACGTATTATTAAGCTGGCCATTATTAAGCTGTCCTCATTCAACCACTGATACGATGAATGAGGAATCAACTTGCTCACTATCATTGAGGAAAATGACTCATGCTCTACCAAAATAATTGATTCCATATTTTTGTATATCTTTATCAAACACCACCACGAGAGAGAATTATAATTCTGTATTATACTTCAAGATGTATCTATTTCAAACACCAACACTAGAAAAGAATATACAAATCTCTATTATATTTCAAGAAGTAGGCCATTCTGCACCATGCCCATGCATTTCATGAAGCAGAATCAGCCTCCATTAATGAATGACGACGTGCAGTCAATCTCTATAAAACAAGGGTTCGAGCCTTGGAGATGGTTGCATTGGAAACATATATTTGCCTTTCAAATTCTTCCAAAAGTTTAAGAAATTCAGGCTGCCTGTAACGAAGATCTTGTAGAGACACCTGTAGAGCACAAGAATCGCCATATCTTTCCCCAAATTCAATGCTTTTAACAGTTTGGCCAAGCTCACCATGCAACCGATCAACGAACACCCTCATGGTCTCCACCTCTTTACAACCCATGAATGTTCCCAAATTCATAGCTTCCACCAAAACAAGCTGAGATCTACATTTTCCCACAGATTTGAGCCACCCATCTCCTTCATATACATTTTCCAGGAGAGGTTCAACATACAGGGTGCTCAATCTCTTAACCAGGGCAGCCACTATAGAGCAACCTTTCAGGCAGCCACTATAGAGCAACCTTTCATTAACCTATTAAAATTCTTGATATTTCTAACCACCTTAGTCTTTACTAACCTTAACTGGATTTGCATGTCTGCATGCCTTCTGTACACACTCTGCAACTCCTCCACAAAAATCATCTCTCTTGATAGCTCTGAGCTCCCCTGTTATTCCCCTGTAGTCTTGCTCTGGCAGAAGAATTTTACCCAAGAAAAAGCAACCAGAAGTCGAATTTCTACATTGCCTCCAATATAGTGTGGTCTTCACCAATGCATGGCATGCGTGCAACCAGCTCCACATTACTGTCGTTTGATTTTGTGGGCGGGCAGAAGTACTTAATTGCTTGTCGCTGCTTTTAATGGATTGGACGGGAGGGATTCAAAAGTGAATTCAAACTTAACCGCAGCAGTGACTGTAACTGTGAAGAGTCAAAAGGAGCGCAACGGGAAGCATTACGGAAACCGAAAGTTTAAAGGGCCCCACATCAGCCACCTAAGTTGGTCAGTGATGGTTAAGCCCAGCCTTCGTTCACCTAAAACGCAGAAGAATTTCGTGGAGGAAAGCTAACGTTAAAAGAATCGTTCACCAAAAATGTAGAACTCAGACAACGATACGGCCGTTTACAAAGGAAACCACCGGTTAATAAGTACTTCCCATCGGCACACCTGCTGTTCTATTTATTAATAGTTCAGGTGCTAGTGTAATCGCAATTGTGTGGCCCTTGCATAATCTTGTTCCACGTGGTTTGGCATTTTTTCTTCGTAATTCCAGGTGATTTCTTATACTTTACTCGAATAAATCTGTCTTTCTATTATGAATTTCAGTGTTTCCATTAAGCTTAAGAAATTGGAGTACTCGAGAGTATATTGCTTACTGCCCATTTCATTTGTTTCTCTCAATTCAGTGATTGTTTTCTTTCTCTGTTCTTCAGAGAATATTGTCTTTTCCCTTGAATGGGAGATTCTTCGATTTCCACAGCTCAGCAGCACCAGAGGGGGCTGCAAAATGCTTTTGATGGAATTGCGCCGCAGGCATCGCCATCATCCTCAGCACTAATGAAGAAGGGGCCATGCGATGTGTTTATTAATCATCGTGGTTGTGATGTTAAGCACAAATTAGCCAGCGTTATCTATCACACGCTGGATCTGGTTGGATTGCGGGCTTTTCTGGATGTCGAAGAGTTCGAGTTGGGAGACTCCATACCAGATGAAATACAGGAGGCAATGCGCACTGCTGCACTTCATGTTGCTATCTTTTCAGAGAATTATGCACAATCCCCCTGGTGCCTGGCTGAGCTATCGTTTATGCTAAAAACTGGCACCACAATTCTTCCCATATTCTATCATGTTCAGCCTGATGATCTCCGATGGGTGGATCAAGGGAAAGGACTCTATGCTCCTGCGTTTTCCCATCACAAAAAGAAGCGCAGGTACTGCTCAAGCATGCTTGAGGAGTTGGAAAGGGCGCTCCATTGCGTCTCATATCTCTCCGGATATATGCTCAACAACAATGAGTAAGTATTCCAATATTTCATCTGTCAAATTCATCAAATCATTTGCATGGTACACACATTTTTCTACTGTATGTGGTTGTTTCATCGAATTTAGTTTGATTGGAAATGTTTAGCGATGAAGGGAGGCTATTGAAGAGCATAGTGAATTCTGTTTTGAGAATGATGAAAAAAGTGCCGTTGGAGGTAGCCAAACATCCAGTTGCAATGGATGAAGTCGTAGAAGACTTTGAAAGAAATCGAGGAGAATATATTCAGAACGAGCAGCAAGTACAAATTGTGGGGATCGTTGGGTTTGGCGGGTCTGGTAAAACTACATTTGCGACAGAGCTTTACAATAGGAAAAGTTTTTATATTAATCGCTCCAGTTTTCTGTATGATGTGCGAGATGCTGCATCCAAAAATGCTTTGCATATTAAGCAGAAGAAACTCCTGGAGGACCTCCGTATCCAAATTGTTAAATCTTTTGACAATGTTAAGGAAGGCAAGGGAATTGTGGCTGATCGGTTGAAAACTCTTCGTGTGCTCATAGTTTTGGATGATGTAGATCACGAGGACCAACTGGATGGTCTCTTGCCACCAAAAGAGAGCCTCGGATCGGGTAGTGTTGTAATTGTTACAACCCGTGAAGGAGATGTACTTACAAAGTGGGGCATCACGTCCATTTATAAAATGGAACCACTGCAACAATTTCATGCCAAACAGATGTTCTGCTGGCACGCATTTTTACAGCCTTCCCCACAAGAAGGCTTTGAAGATTTAGTTGAAAATTTCTTAAATGTTTGTGGTGGGTTGCCTTCGTCTCTGAAGGTAATTGGAGGACAGCTTTATGGCAGAACGTCCACGGAATATTGGAATGCTCAACTAAATAAGATCCGGAAAACATTGCCCAAGGATATCAAGGTTATTTTAAAAGTAAGCTTCGATGCCCTTGAGAAAGATGAGCAAGAGGTATTCTTGGATATTGCTTGCTTTCTCATAGGTGAAGAAAGGAGTTTGGGCATTGCTGTGTGGGATGGATCAGGATGGAATGGTCTCTGCAGTTTGGAAACTCTTCTGAACAAGTGCCTTGTTGAGGTGGACAAGGAAGGGTATATAAGGATGCATGATCACCTCAGGGATCTGGGAAGAGAAATTGCATCAACAAGATCGCCTTCACGAATCTGGTTTCAGAGACAGAGTATGCAAACTCAGGTGAAGTTAATAATTTCCTGTCATTAATCCTAGCATGTAAACTTTGTTTTTCTATAACTCTCTCTCTCTCTCTCTGAATTCAATTGAAGTTTGTTCTGTTGTTGCTTTTTCCCACTCAGAGAGGAATGCTGATTCGGGGGATAATGGCCACCACAGATTCTAGTGAATACAGCAAGATTTGTGCCCGTCCCCTGTTTCTAAAAGAGTACATGGAGATGATGAAAATCTCAAATCTTAGGCTTCAATTACAACTTCTTGTTGTAAGAGGAAATGAATTTAAACAAAAATTTGAAGAGCTATCAAGAAGTCTTTTGTGGCTTCGGTGGTTTGAATTTGAGGACATAAATCTTCCATTGTGGCTTTCACTGGAGAACATCAGAGTTTTGGAGCTTATTGAACCACTGAGCTTGCAAACATTATGGGAGGACGTGCATGTAAGAAATTTGTATTGCTATTTTTCAATTAGAATAGATGCTTTCATTCTTTTTAAATGTTTGGAGTTTGAACTCAGTAAATTGAAAATTGGTTGTGTGCAGCCTCCTTTGGAGTTGACGGAGCTGCTAATTAGGGATGCTCCCTATTTCCGAAGATTTCCCCGCTCAATAGGCCATCTCAAGCATTTGAAAAAACTAACCTTGGTCAATAGATCAGAACTCTTAAGCCTGCCAAAAGAGTTTTGTCTACTTCACTCGCTGGAGCATCTGCACTTAGAAAAATGTTCCATGCTATCAACTCTACCTAGCTGTTTTGGAGATTTGGTAAACTTGCGCCATATAAACTTGAACTCCTGTACGAGTTTAGAGATGTTGCCTGTTTCTTTTAAACAGCTGATAAACCTGGAATTTCTTAATTTATATGGTTGTGAAAAGCTCACCTTAAATTCAAATATTCTAGAAAACATCACAAAGCTCAAGTATTTGAATTTTGGAGGCTGTAGCAATTTGCATGCATTGCCTCACCATATCACAAATCAGGCTTCCCTGCGAGAGCTCTGTTTTTGGGATGTTGACAGCTTAAGGGAAGTACCAGCTAGCATCGGTCAACTAAGTAAATTGGAAACGCTAAATATTGGGAGTCCATCGTGGACAAGGTTGCCGGCTTCTTTAGGAAACTTATCCTACTTGGTTACTCTTATACTTCAGGGTTGTGGGAACTTGGAATCTCTGCCAGTAGAAGTAGCCCAACTGTCTACTCTTCAGACTTTAATCATTCACAGGTGCTCTCTGAGAGAATTGGCTTTTGAGTCTGGGTTGGGATCCTCTTCTTCATTGCGACAGCTCAGGAATATACATTTAAGTGAGACATCAGTGGCCAGGATATCACTTCCCCAAAACTGTTGTCCAAGCCTCCAAACTCTCTGTGTTGAAAGGTGCACATCTCTAACAGAGATCGAAACCTTGCCGACAGCACTCAAGATAATTGAATTGAATGGGCGTACAATGCTGGAGAGCATGGGTTTGCCAGAAGCATTTGAGCAGCTACATAATCTTCAGACTTTAGAGGTTCGAGGGGGTTTAATCAGGGAATTGCCATTTGGAAGGGGATCTTCTTCTTCAATGTGCAATCTCAGGCGTTTATATCTAGAAGACACACATTTGTTTAAGGTATCGATTTCCCAAGAATGTTGTCCAAGCCTCCACGAACTCGTAATCAACCTTGAAGAATCTTTAGAGGAAATCGAAACTCTGCCAGCAACACTCAAATCAATTTCTTTGACATTCTGTAGAATGCTGAAAAACATAAGGGGCCTTCAAGCTGTCGTGAATGTTGAAAAGCTAATTATAATCTGTTCAGAGTTAGATGAGATGCCGAGTTTGGCAGGATTAGTTTCCTTAAATGAACTTGTAGTTATTTGCAATAATTTAAAGAAAATAGAAGGTTTAGAGCGTTTGACATCACTGGAGGAGCTGTATATAGCAACCTATTGGAAGGCTCCTGGCATATACAGTTTGGGGCAGGCGGAGAGACTGCGGGAGTTGAACCTGGTAGCAGACAACATATCAGCTCTGAAAGATTGTATTCAAAGCATACAGATTGAGGTAATACCTGTTGAAAAATATGAAATTGTTATTCTAAATTTGAAATTGTTTTGCCTCCCTTCTGTTTTACCCTGAAAGGTTTTGCAACTGATTTGCAGAAATGGCCATACAATATGATGATATGTGGCAAAACATCCATGAAAAGTTTCCCTCGTGATCTGTTTCCATCTTCAGATTTCCCCGATCTCGAGATAATTTCATATCAGGACGCTGAGCCACATGTTAGAGAAGTGTGGAGTTTGACATGTCAGGAGACACATTCGTGTAATGCTGCTCTGGTATGTTTCATTATTGATAGTAATAAATCGAAGAATCTGTGGATGAAGGCAGGAAATGCAACTTTAACTCCTATGATATGGTTGGGATGGGGAGAGTGGGCAGTGGTGGGTGTCTTCACAGAAGCTTCTCCCCTTATTAAGGAGGCAAAGGAAGGATGCTCTCTTTGAGTATCATTGAATACAATTGAATCAGTCCATGTGTTCAGCGGGACCTTAGTGGTGGGAGAGAAAGCAAGAGTTCTCCAAGCTTTTAATCAACTCCTCCAACTTCTGAAAAATTAACATGCTTTTCAATGTTAGAAGTCTCTCAAATCTATTCCCACAATCTTTCCCGTTCAAAGTAGCATTCTATCCGTTTTCACATTTTCCGTTCTTGTTCTCCTAGCTGTTCGCATTTGTCGTTTCTACCGTAGGGTTTAACTGCTCCCATTTCCCGCCTCAAAATCCCGCGCATTATTTTGTGTTTCGAAAACCTGCTGTTCGCACATTGAAGGTTTTTTATTCCTGCGCAGTATTAAGTTTTCTGAACACCAGTTGCTGATGAAGGTGTGTCTAATTATTTCTTCCATGCTTACGTTGTTTAAAAGCTGTCCATATTTTCTATGTTTTAATTTTCTCATTATTTTCTCTGTTGATGCGAAGGAAATGGATTGCTAGTTTTCTACTCTGTTTTTTATATGGCTGCGGACTCTCTTATTGACAATGACGAAGGTATTCAAAACAACCATAATCTGCTGAAGCTCCTTGATTGTCTGGTACAGTTGCTTTAGGTTACTGCAAATCTCTTCATGCATTTCCAGCCTGTCCCAAAATGGAAGCTTTGGAACAGCGTTTAAATATCCATAAAAGCATAAAGGATAGGAGTTTTTGTCAGATGTAGTTGGAAATGGTCTGGTAGACATGCATCCAAAATATGGTAGCATATACAAAGCACGCCAACTGTTTGACCGGATGCCTCAAAGAAATATGGTTTCATAGAATGCCATGATTGCAGGATATGCGCAAAATGGATTTGTTGAAAGTCTTTAGAAGCTTTCAAGCAAATGCAATCGGCAAGTATGAAACTAGTCTCCGCAACCTTCGCCAACATCCTTCCTGCTTAGGCTAAAATGGGAGCTTTCGAACAGGGTATGGACATACATCAGAGGATAGAGGAATTTTGTTGAAGTTGCAACTTCCCTGGTAGACATGTATGCAAAATGTGGAAGTATAGACAAGGCACGTGAACTGTTTGACAAAATGCCTCAAAGAGATGCCATATCATGTCCAATGCTATGATTGCAGGATATTCGCAAAAGCTGTTGAAGATGTAGGGTTTTCTAAAGCAAATGTCCAGGTGCTTGCAAGTGAAATGCACAAGCTGATGAAGATGAGACAAGAACAGTAAATTCTGTGTTACTTGAAATTGATACAAAAGATCCTTTGTATGATTTACCTTAAGAATAAGTTCTGCACACGGATTGTTTCTGTGAGTTTGGTTTAAGAGTAAATTCTCCTAGAAATTGTTTCTACTGGTTTGAGAAAAAACCTCTTATTTTTTTTGGTTGTCATTAATTCAAAACATAATGGTCAATAATTGTTGTTCAAAGAAATTATGATTAATTGGTTCAAGATGAAGTATTTTTGCTCTACCAACATATCATGCCCTGCAACCAATGCCTTTGAAAGGCTGCCAAATAGTTGTATTAACTTAAGTTTCATCAGATAGAGTTATTCTTAACTTCGGTCAATAGTTGTAGGATACTTGTTTATCATTTATTAGTAGGGATGTGTAAGATTGTTATTGATTAGTTGATTGTTGAAGAGAGTAATGTTTAAGTAGAGTGTAAATGGACCATCAAAGAATCTTTGACCAAATTTAGATATACTTCAAGAAATATGTTCCACTATTAAACTCAAAATAGTTTGTCTTAAAGAATTGAATAGAAAATTTGTATCAATCATACACATGAAGTACACTCCTAGTTATAAAAATGAAAACTATTAGAAGGGTCTATTTTGGATCTGTCATACGGCTTCTCAAGCTCTTTTTTGGAGAGATTCTTGGGATGGTCATCCTCATATTCTTTCTGCTTACTCTCACCTCCAGCCTCTTTGTGATCATTTTACTGTTGCAAGTTGGAATACGATTGAGCATTATAAGATTGTTTGGAATCTTAGGTTGGTTGCTAGTCTTAAATGGAAGCACTCCTTGAATTGGCCACTAGGAGGGTCAAGGGAGGATAGGCAACAGTTGGCTTAGATTCTTGCATCGTGTGAATGCAATACCTTGGAAAGGCAGGATGTCTTGGCTTGGAATAATAGTGATCTATTTGGTAAGTACTATGTTTCAGTGGGTTATGGAAAGTTGGTTAGCTAGATGTTTGGGGACACTAAGGTTCCTTGGTGGAAGCACGTGTGGAACAAATTTTCTTGGCCCAAGTGCAATTTTTTCATGTGGCTGGTGTTCTAGAACCAGTGTCTTACTTGGGATAACTTGTGCAAGTGAGGGTTCCAGGGTCCCTCGATGTGTGTTTTGTGTTACATAATAGTGAGGAGAGTGTCTCTCATCTCTTCTTCCAATGGTCCTTCTCTAGGGAGCTTTGGCATTTATGGTGGGGTGTGTAGAACCAGACTTGCTGGCATGTCTCTTCTTGGTTGAGTTCTTTGCCCGGTGGCGGAAGGCCCTTGTTAAGACTTCTTTTCTTCAAGTTACTTGGGCTCTTGGACCGGCCTTTATTATTTGGCATATCTGGCTGGAGAGGAATCACAATATTTTTCAAGATGTGAAGTTGGTTGTCCAACATTTGTGGTGGAAGATTCTTCATTCTTTGGGAGAAACTATTTCAGCTAAGTGTGACTTGGCTGAAGGTGTGGATCCGAGAGAGGTTGTCTATTGCACTTGTCTCAACCTTCCTCTTCAGTGTAGTGTTGCACAAGGTACTGGCTAGATCATGAGAAATAGATGTCAACATCCTCTTCGGAAGATAAATAAGGAGGGGCGTTGGTGTCCTCCTCCTCAAGGTGTGTTGAAAATAAACACAAATGGTTCTTCTTGGGGAAATCCTAGTCATGTTGGTATTGGGGGTGTCGGGCGGAATAGCTCTAGGATTGTTGAGTTTATCTTCTATGTTTATAAGGATTTGCATACAAACAATGTGATGGAGGCTCTTGCCATTTTATATGTTGTGGAGCGCAGTTGCACTCTTGGGTGGAACATATCATTTGTGAATCTGATTCTCAGGTGGTGGTGACTTTGTTGAAGAGGCATCAGTTAGAGGATGTCAGTTGGCATTTGGTTGTAATTATAAAAAAGATTCTTAATCTGTGTGCTTCCTTGGAATTTGTTACTTTTTGTCACATTCCTAGAGAATGGAATGGGGTTGCGGATTGTATATCCATGTCATTTCTCATTTAGATTTGTGCTTGCATTTATGAAATGTCTTAATGTAATAACATATCCATAAGTGGTATACTTTTGTGCTAGTTTAGGTTATATCCTAATTCTCTATCAACCTTTATTAACCACCATTCACTCTTAATTTGATATATTTTGCAATTTACTCATTATTATTGCACCCTTAATCACATTTCCATACATTTTCCCCTACCTCACAAGTATCATTTTACCCTAGGGTGCACTTTGAGTTGCTCAAGATTTACCTAGTTCAATCTTGTGTTGTTGACAATGAAATTGTAGTTTAAATTTTTATAATTTAAATTATAAGCTTCATACCTCTTTCTACTAGTTGTTTTTGGATGGATCATTAATGGAAAAATGCATGAGGAGGTGGTATTGTACTTAACACCCTATAAAGCATTAAATCAAAGATCTAATAGCTTGTGGGAGTTAAAACAATTCTTAAAAAGTCCAATGCTTATGTGTGCTCATTGACCATTTGATGTATATGATCTATTAGTCATTTGATGAGGCAAGCCTACATGATAATTCATGGATTTGGTACCCATGAGTTCCCCAATTTAAAAGCACTTCAAAATTGGCCTTCATTCTCTAAAATAAATAGTAAGAAAGGACAACACAAGCAAAAAAAACTCTAAAGAATGTGTAGGATTGGTTAAGGATTGATTTATTGTCAATGAAAGCTCAATATCTTGGTAGGGGATTTGTAGGTAAATTTGGCTTCTTTGAGTTGAGTGCCTAAAGAGGAGGAATATGAATAAGGCAAAATATAACGTTAAAGATGTAATTGGTCATGCTACCATTAAGGCTTTGGCCCTCCCAAGTTGATAGAGGTAGTTGTTGTAGATGATATCCAAAATAAGTCAAGATGGAACTTCCCATATCAAATTAAACTATTTAGAAGAAATTTTATGCCAATCTTCAGAAGCAATCTATATCTAGTTGTAACCGGAAAAGACATACACGAGATATAATTTCATAACATATCATGAGACTCATGATCATGATGATGATAGGTAGGGAAAGTCATTTTTAGACAAGAAATGTTTAGATCTCTAAAAAAATATTACATATGTGAGTGCCCTTTGTTTTCTTGCTTATAGGGACAATGTTGCCAATCCACTATAGATAGTCAATGGGTTGGATGAAACATACCTCTAATAGTTTCTAGTTTTCTTTGATCAAGAGAGTAATTTGGGGATGGATCTTCCTAAGCTTTTGTTTGATTGGTTTGGCATCAAGATGTACCATAAGGTGGTGAATTACTAGAGGTAGATAAAAGCCAAGGATATCTACATATGACCAAGCAAAGATGTTAGTATAATTTTAGAGGATAGAATTGATGGTTTCCTATTTTGTGGGTCACAAGGTTGTTGCAATGTAAGTGATCTTTGAATTATCTAGAGGCCAAATATTAAGCTCATGTGTGTCTTCAACTAGAATTATTGATTAACACTGTCACTGCAAAGATGTTGGTAGTAGGTCAATTTCCTCAATGATTAATGTCTCATAGAAGTTTTTATCAATTTAAAATCATTTCTTATGATCTTCTATAGGGATATTATTGTAGATCCCCATGAATTTAATGATATCCTCATCATTATAAAATGTATCTTGACTTGGTGCATGCCTAATGACTTGGTGCAAGAGCATCACTCACTCTTAGTCATCACATTGAAAGATATTAAATTTCTTGTAATCTTAGCCTAATAAAAAATGTCACGCCCCAACTTTTTCCAAACTTAAAACAACACAACTATAAAAAAACAATTTGGCTTGCAATTACTAATGAAGCGATTTGATTTCCTAAAATCGGACTCAAAGGGAGATTCATTCCATTCTCTAATTTATATACCTCATTGTAACACAAGGATTCCAGGTTGCCACTAGGTGATGAAACCTAAGTCATGCCCACCAAAAATAAAATCAAAGGACTAACCACTTGCAACATGAGGGAAGAATGTACATGGATTTATCCTTTTGGGGGGAAACAAAAATTTATTAAAAAGAGATGCATTTGATTCCTAAGTTTGCATTGTGGTGTAAGGGAAGAGCATACACACATGTATCTCATGCAAACGTGAAAATGTGAGATATGAAGACAAGTCAGTGAAAGGGATACTTTTGATTCCCAAGGTCACCTTACAATGTGAGGGAAGAGAAAACACATAGAAGGGATGCAAAATTATTTCTTGGTCAAATGAAACTACAACCCACACACCAATAGTTTGATGTTATGATTGGTATTTAAACAAGTGAACCTAAAAAAAGGGGTTAATAAATGACACAATCAACCCAAGAATACCCCTACAATGATTAGGTTTAGTAAATTAATCCAGAAACATAATCCTTGGCTTTGGTCTCTATGCCACACAATAAAGTGAGATAAGATCACTGAAAGGGATTTCATGGGTGAAATCAATAACAACAAAAGTAAAAGAATAAAGAGAAGGATATCTATATAATTATTGGTCATTGTTTCAATACAAAAGCCAAAGAAATTAGGGCTACAGTTAATTCAAAATAGGAAGTCTATGATTTCCATTTGAAACGAAATTAATTAATCTCCAAGGAATAAAAGACTTCCTACATTACTAATATAGTTTTGTGTTTCATCATATTATGTCTTGAAACATAGGAAAAATGGTGAGGGTGATATTAAGTCTTAAGTGTAAAGAATCTAGGATCAATTCCACTTTTTCAAGGGTTTCATTAGGATGCAAATTAATAAGGTACATAGATTGACTTTCAACCTCAAGGGTGAGCCAGTCAGACCTGAATTTGATCCTTTTGAGTCTTAGAAATGAATTGAAAAATTACTTGAGATTATCTTGATTAGACTATATGACTTATTGTAGTGTAGAAAACTATATACCTTTATAATTTCACATTATGTTTTAGGCCCCCTAATTTATTGGACTTAATTAAGCTTCTAATTTTCCAAATTATGCATTCCAAAGCCTTATTTTTACTATTTTCTGAAAAGGAACCAATATTAAACAAATGCATTCAATCATTAAAATACCTTGGATCAAGTGTGTCTTGAAATTTTGAGCTAGGACCCATTCACCCTTGGGAAAATGGGCCCCCCTCCTTAGCTAGGACCCAAATTCAAATATGTTATTGGTAGTATTTTAATATCCAAAATTCAAATATGAAGTGTCGGATTTTGGAATCTAAGTTCTGGGAAATAGAATAAACACCTATAAATGCATAATTATTTTATTATTTGAAATGTAAGCAACATTAACACACATTCAAGAAAAAATACTATTGTCAAGAGCATTCAAGAGCAACATATTAGAGCTTTGTTACAACTATTCAAGATCATGCCAAAGTTTATGTGTGTTCATGTTTATATGCTATGTGAAGGCTAACATTGTCATAGGTCTCTAAGCATTCAAGAAAATCAAGCAAGCAAGATCCAAGACCCTTGGAGTGTTGTGCATGACTTCAATCCTTTAAGGAAGACATTGAAGGGTGGTGAGTTGCACAACAATTTGTTCAGGAATTGTTTTTAGTCAATTGTATTCAAGATAAATAATTTATAAAATTTATAAAGTTAAATATTTTACATATTAAATTAAATTTTATTTGATTTTTTTGTTTTTTCTGATTGGTTCAAAAACAATTTATTAATAACTAGTGAAACAAGAAAAAACAAAACTCATTGTAATAGTATTGTGTAGAGATAGATAAGTACATCTTTAAATAAATATATTTAAGATATGTATACTAATTTTGATTTCAACCCATGTATACTAATTAGCCTAAATTAACAATTAGAGAAAATATTATTTTCTTTAATAAATATATAGCATTTCGTTGTTTAAATTTATAAAAAAATATTTTAAATTATTTCAATACTTATTTTTATACTATTTATTTTTTATTTCTACAAAATTTGTTTATGTCTTTTTTGATAAAATAAATATAGAGTATTTGTATAGCTCATTTTTTATCATCTTAAAAGAATGATTCTAATGATTTTTTTTTAATCCAAATATTCTCATTAATAAACCAAGAACCATTTAATAAATATATATAAATTTACCCCAAAAAAATTAAATTCGAAAAAAAACTACCAATTAGTACACCAAAACTCTGAATGCCAGGAAAACAGTGGAGGTGTAAATATTTGTCAGAGGATATCTGTCGAGGCAGCGCCAAACTTCCTGAGGGTTTTCACGTGGTAACCACCTCATCATCACCGCCTAACTTCCGTAGGGTTTTCAACAACGGTGTTCCATTGCAGTGACATTTTTGCCGTGTACACCAAAACTCCGAATGCTAGGAAACCGGTGAGGTGTCAATATTTGTCATGTGATAACCGCCTCATCGTCACTGCCTAATTTCCTTAGGGTTTTCAACAGGTAATTATAGATTTGAATACAGAAGCGAATCGATATCTGATTCGCATGTTGCTGTCAATAATTTCAATGGTTTTTCTTTGGAGTTCAAAGCTAATTTTTCCTAGGGTTTCTATGTGACTCATGTGGGCGTCATCTGACCCTCTGCTCAAGACTTATCAACCACTCTCAAGCTTGACTCTTTATTCGCGACCGCAACAGGTTTTTCATTGTTGTTCATTTCTTATTGCCATGCATTTTCTGTTGTGTTTAATTCCAGAGATTCGTTTGTCATGGTATTTCTGTTGTGTGTTCAATTGGAGGTTCATGTGTCACGGCTTATTTTGGTTGCAGTGTGGATTTGAATGTATGTCTAACTTTTGGGCCCATGTTGCCCCCATATCTCATTGTTTATCTTTATTTCTTCATTTCAAGAGCAAACATTTGATGGAACTCGAGCAAAGATTTTTGGGCGGTCGATACTTATTGATTTGACATTTATTTTAGGTATTACATGAGCTGGTGCCGCATCGTGGCATGTGAATAGTGTAGGCATGCAACAGTCCACCTCAAAGAAATCCCTGTAACCCATTTCAAACATCTATAAATGCATATAGAGTTGCCTAGGAGACAAGTGTGATACTATAAACGGTGGTTGGGTTGAAGCTTCATATTGGGCAATCAACAGTTTTGGGAGAGAGAGGAAGATCAGTAGAACAAGAAAAGATGGAAGGAGCTTCTAATTGCGGGTGTTTAAGTAGTGGAAACTGTGCCTGTGATACTTGCAAGTATGTAGGTTTTTTTTGGTTTATTTGAGTATTGGTATTGTTTTTATTCTTTTGTTTGTGTCAAATCTAAAGTTGAGTTGGTGTATAGTTTGGTTTTATGTATATGGGAGGTTGTAATTGATTGCATCAGTGTTTTTCAATCTTGATAGTTCTATGAAGTTGGCTTTATGGCTTTTTAAATCTTGGATGTGGTCATGGGATAGTTTTAATGTGGCTGGATAAGCCGAACCTGCATTCTTCATGTTGGGTAGGCTAAGGTTATATTTTGATGTGGGTAAAATGAGTTGGTTTTTTTTCAAATTTTAGTCTGGTTCGAGTAAATTTAACCCTATTAAATCCTACAAAGATTGTAGCTTTTTATATGTTAGGCCTTTGCCTTACTACAGTAATGGACCTCATGAATTTCTCCATTGAAGAGGATGGTTTTATAAAAAAAAATTTGTTGGGAGGATAGTTTTTTTTCTCTCTAGAGAACGGGGTAGATATATTGTTCTTTTTAATGGGGTTCTAAACATTCATTTTTTAAAGACTATGAACATCTTGATAGTTTTTTTTCAGCCAAGTAAGTCAACTTATTTTGCAGTTTTTGTTGACAGTTTACTTGTTCTCACTTGGAGGCCAGGTCTAAAAAATTAGGAACGAGCTTGACAAAAGTAAAGTTTTGTTGTTGGACATAAATTTTGATGAGAATCTTTAGAATATTAATGTCTCTCCAAGCTTGAAATCCAAAAGGAAAATTTAGGACAAGTCCCAAGAATACTTTGATAAGTTTTTATGAGAAAACTTGATAAGAGATTTTTTGATGAGAGACTTTATGAAAAGCCAATACATCAAGTGATCAAACAACCTCAAAGAAATGACTTAGGCAAAAACAGGACCATGACATACATCATGGACAATGAAAAACACGCATCTTGATTACAGGTTACAATCTTCTCCTCGAGTTTGGTAGTAGCGGTGCATCACATTTATGTCTGGCTTGTGGTTGAATTTCAGTGGTCTAATGAGTAAAGGCATAAAAGACAATAGAGATATAGATAATTAGGGTTGTTGAAACTAAAGCAACTAGACTTACAGTCGCCCTAACAGTGCAGCTTTTCCCACAAGACAATACACCAAGCCTGATATATATAACATTGACCATTGTTATCACCAAAGAAGCACATCCCATTACATATCCAATTGCAAAGGCAAGCATTCCAAGCCTCAACATCTTGTTGTTGATATGGGTAAAGATTATGAAAGAAAAATATTTAGATGAAAGGGAATTAAGCATATTCAAGTCAAGATCTCTTACAACAAGGTCAAGAATTTGGAAATTTCTAAAAAGCAGTAGGGACTTAATCACATATTTTTTAACTTAGGATATAAAAGATGGCAATGCAACTCTTTTTTGGGAAGATTCTTGGGGGTATACCTTAGGTTGGAATGGTGTAGGAACTTAGAAGGAATAAGGGAAGTGATAAAGAAAAGGTGGGGTTGTCGTGTGAAATATTATCTTAAAGAAACCACTACTAATGGGCTCTCTCAATGGCAGTGGAGGGATGTGAGAGAGCTAGGCATCAACAATGAATTGGCTAAAGCATATGAATCTATTATGTTTGAACATAGTTTCTACATAAGGAATGGCAAAGGCGTTATCAGGTGACATGGGGCTAAAACAAGGGAATATAATTCCAAGGATGGGTATAGAATCTTGGCAAAGCAAGATGAAACATCTTCTTGAATTCCAATTAAAATTTGTTTGAGCAAAGGTTGTTTGCTTAAGGTTGGAGCCTTTGCATGGGTTGCAATTCAAAATAGGATACTTACAATGGATAGATTTGTGAATATGGGTTTTCATGGCCCAAGCTCTAGGTGTGTCCTCTACAAACATGAAGAAGAATCTGGGAACCATCTCTTTCTTGATTGCCCTTTTACCCAAGAATGTTGGCAATGGTTGTTTGCAAAGCTAGCTTTGAAAAGTGCTCTTCAGAGGGACATATTGAGTCTATTCCAGTCATGGCTTGAGCTCTACAAATCAGCCTTATTTTCTAGTCTGTGGATGTCCAACCCATCTTTGCTAATCTATGAAGGTTGGAAAGAGAGAAACAAGAAAAAATTTAAAGAGGAAGAGTTAACTATTGCCTCTTTGCTAAAAAAGTTGGAGCCTACTATAGTGGAAGTGGTGAATTGTAGAGAAAAATATTAGAATTTGTAAAATGCAACTTTCACTGAATGGGATGCCTCTATGAAGAAATGTTGGCATGGTTTAGAGGTCCCTCCTTTTGTTGGTGAAGGGGGCAAAAGGCTCAAGAGACTCGAGACAATGTTAATGGAAGGCACTAGATCTGGGGTGGTATAAATTGAACTTTGATGGGTCTATTTAGGGTAATTCGGGCCTATCAGATGTTGGGTGCATTATAAGGGATTGAAATATCAATATATAATTGGAAAGCTAGCAACATCATTATCAATTGGCACCAACAATGTTGGATAATTCTAGGCTCTTTTGCTTCGTCTCAATCTTTGTGATGAGCTCAAACTAGAAAATGTGGTTATAGAAGGGGACTCAACGTTGGTGATAAATTAAGAATTGTTAACCTTTAGAATTGGAAGCTTAAGGATATTTTGGAGGTGGCATTATAGCATATAGAAGGTATTAAAGACATTATGATCAATCATACATACAAAGAAGGGAATATGGAAGCAGATGTTTTGGAAAATTTAGGTGATGATGATATTTCGGTAAAAGAAATTGGGCATAAAAACCTGATTTAGTTCTAACACAGGTTATGGTGGAAGTTTGTTTGTGTTACCTAAGAAAAACATAACATGGAACTCTTATAGCTTTTATCATTATGGTTGGTAGGTTGGTTGGCTTTCCATAATCGTTAGTGTGGAAAGCCAAATTTTAAAATAATGATAAACTTTGCTCCTACATTGTAGGTTGATCTTCATGTTGTTTTGGTTACAATGTGTTGAATCTCTGTTGTCAATATGAAAAAGAAAGGTGTGGATGGATTTCCTTTCTGATTTTACTTGATGTAATATATCATGAGCTATATGGGAGGCAATCACAAATATGTGGTCGAGCAGGTTGAAAGGTGCATATTCAAAAGTAAGAATGTCATACAAACACTTAGCTCGTAGGAGTATGGTTCGAGTGCCAATATCTATTGGGTGGATGCTCATATAGGCATCATAGCTCCACGCTGTTCTTTGTTGGTGGGTGGCCATCCACATCATTGGTGGATTGACATGTTAGTAACAACAAGATTTTCATCGCATCGACATTTTGTGATTTGACATAGCAATACATACTAACATCATAGGGGCTATTTGGTTAGATGTGTGATCTTTGTTAATTATAAAATAGTAAGGTGTGTAACTATTGGCAGTTGGTGGTTATCTAATTGTTGGTAATATATTCGAGGGAGTGATATAGGATGGATTATCTTGCATGTGAGATGTTGGATTCCATTACCAATTAACCATTTAATACCACTTGATAGAGTTGGGTAATTTAATAATAATCACGTCATCTTAGGATTTTATCACGACCATCATTCCTCGACACTCAATAAAATGCTTGGTTAATCAATCACTGAGTTGGCTAGAAACATTTGGAAGTACAATATGGATCTTACATAGTCATGTCATATGTTCCTTCATTAAGAGCTACAAGATGTAGGCTTGAAGGGCTCTCTTAAACTTCTAGAAAGTTTGCTTTAAATTACAAGCTTCTCTATATGTGCTATATATGGTTGAACTCTCTAAGTCCATTGTTTGGATATTGATAGAAGGCATTATCTACAGTGGTATGGATACATCAATACGGCTTGTTAGTGAAATGCTTTAGATAGCCTTTCTTAGGTTGGTGACTAATCAACGGTTCAAACGTATTCTGCTAGAAGCAAATTTCTTATATCCATAGTTACTATGAAGTTGATCTTGGGCGAAGGTTTTATTGAGGATGGGGAAAGGTATCAAGTAGACACTAACATTACTTATAGGTTTTGGGCGATGCTTTTGGATTTGAACATGCCAAAGTCAGAGAAAGAGGTGATGATGCAAAAGCTTTTTAAGGAGGATCTACTAGGAGGTTTAGAGGAGATTTTGGCTACTGCTATGTTGGGAGTGTGTGTTCCTTGCCCTCGAGATTTGGGGCTTTTGGCTCAATATAGGGGGAGGTGGTTAAATACTACCCCTTCATTCTAGACTCGAAGGGAATGACATTGATAGAGCAACAAAGGAAGGCAATTGTTGGGGTTGAATTTTTGAAAAAGATGCTCCACATGACTCCAATCTATAATGTTAATGGTTGTAGTCCCTGTTGTTAACATTTTGATGTAAAGGTGACAAGGGTAGGGTATCTAGGTAAATAGGGGTGTTTTGATCTCTATGTAGGGGTTTTGGTATAGGTCATCATTCTGGCCATTTTGGTGTATACGGGTGTTCTGGTATCTGTGAATGACAGCATTGAATTGCAATATATGTTGTCCAAGGGGCCACCAATGTAATTTTTTGACATATTAATATAAATCTATACTTACGCATACAAAAAAAGAGTAAAACAAAATTTAATACATAAATATATCAATTGTGATGTATAATTATATTAAGGCATTCCATTGAAATAACTTAAAACTCAATTGGAATTAGCATGGGTGATATTTTTTACCATTAAAAATAGAAATTGGAAGAGGAGTACCTTTCTTCCTTTTTTTCATCTACAAAAATAATCATCAACTTTATAAAACTTGTCAATCACGTTGGTGAATACATTTGATTACCAAGTAGAAATTTCAAGAGGGGTGTCTTTCTCTTCCTTTTCGTTGCTTACAAGAATAGCCATTGACTTTATAAAACTTGTCAATCACATCATTGAATATATTTGATTAGCAACCCAATAAAATAGAAATTGCAAAAGAAGTGTTTTTCTCTTCTTTTTCCTAAGTCTATAAAAATAAAACTTGTCAATCATATCAATAAATGCATTTGATTACAATCTAATAAAATAAAAATTACAAAGAAAGATACTTTATTTTCATTTTCACCATCTCCAACAATCATCAACTTTATAAAACTTGTCAATGAGGACAATGAATATAATTGATTGACTGAAAAATTGTCAAAAAAAATCATCCGCTCATTTCCGCCAAAATGAAGAAAGAGATTAAAGTGACTCGTGACTCACGACACGGCTTGTAATCAAATGCATTCACGACTAACGACCCATATTTTAATGAAGCCAAATAATGTGTGGAATTTTAAGCGGCGAATATCAAAAGTCCAGTCTAGTAAGAAAAAATATGGAAAAATATTGGCGTGTATTTTTTGTTTTTGCACGGCGGGACTTTTAAATAAACCAATTATTAATCAACGACCATCTTATACTTCATTGTTCTACCAATCGATTTTTGCGATTTACTATTGAATAATGCAGATTACAAATAAAGAATGCAGTTTTTACTGCATTCTTTATTTGTAATTTGCATTATTCAATAAAAAAAAAGATATTAAGATGATTGAAAATAAAAATAAGTAATTTCTAATTAAATATTTAGAATTAGAAAGTTCGGATTATTGAAATTAGAGAAATTAAGTTTATGGGATATAATTGTGGCAATAATCTTTATCTTTTAGATATAATTCCATCTAAATTACTTTGTGTGTGTTTTAACAATGAATCACTTGTTAATTTATGATAAATTGATTATTGTTGATTGTAACATAGGATGATCGATGATTGTTTTACTTGCAAATGGAGAAATGCTTTTAATGATTTTGTGATTTATATTCCACAACTCTTTGATGATTTGATGATCTACTAATGTCTTAGCATGGTGTCTTTAAATACATATCCATAGGCACATGATTTTTATTTTTTAGCACCCACAATAATAGGTACCAATTAGATCCCACCATTAGTGGCCTTGGAATGCACAAGTTCAAGTTTTAAATTATGGAGACATAAACATGCAAATGATTTCGTTAACCATTAAAATCACAATAATGATCTTGTGTAAGATGAGTAGACTACTTGATGCAAGAGCAGAGCATAAGAGAAATCTTACATCACCTAAAAAAAATGTTTTATTTTGATTTCTATTTTGTTTGGTGAATACTCATAAAGCTTATTTCCTTTAAAGTCTTGAAGAATAGCTTTAAACTTTCAAACTTTAAAAAGGGATAAAAATTTTAGGGTTTCAATTTTTATTAAGTTTGCATATAAGCACGCAAGGAGGTGAAATTTTCTCTAAATTTCTAGAATGGTAAATTATACATTATGGGTGATTTTTGAGCAAATATTATCTATGAAATTGAAGATAATAATTATTTAAGTTTTTGAAAATATTAGAATTTTTGTTTTATTGAATTTTGAAGCTGCAAGTGACCATTTATAGCCTCAAACATTGTAGAGTAGTCCAATTGCTTCAACCTAACAAAAAATGGACTCAATCAAGTGCTCACATCAAAATTTATGACTCCTAAAATTTGAGCTATTTTTGAGGTTTGGAGTTAAAAATTTCAAAATTTTCTTGGAGGTTCCCAAGGCTATTTATGACATTTTCTAGCATTTTCATGCTAGTGTAATGATGATGGGAAGGTGGTAAGTCATGAAAAAGGAGGGAAGATAGGAATCCAAAGTAGATTTGAAGCTATAGGGTGGTAAAAGGCTCTAAAAATCTTGGGAATAAAGCAATAATATGTTGCAATCTATTAAGGATTCGATCCTCTCTTTCATTTCATATTAATTTATGTAAACAGTAATATTTTGAAATTTTCGATAAAGAATTCATATTTTCATGTGTAATTTTTTTATTATTGCGTGTTCTGTTAATTACTCCTTCATCAAGTGGTATCCGAGTAGGAGTTCCTAAGCATGTAAAAAAACCACCAAATGTGAAGAAATTCCCACCATGACTTGTTGTGGGTGTGAGATGAATTTGATAAAATTCCTTCATGAAGAAACTATGGTGGGAGAAATGTAGTTGTTACAAAAGAGGGTTTTTAGAGCCCTCCAAAGATAAATTTTGCACTCTAAGAGGATATGTAGAGGAGATTAGATCCTAGAAGAAGAGAAGAAAATGAAGATAAAGTTGGGAAAGAAACACCGTCAAAATAAGAGAAAGAAGTAGCAACGTATCCTCAGAATATCAAATTGTTAAAGGCTCTTTCAAAGATTACAAAAAGACCCAAAATAGAAGTTTCTCTCTATTCTAAAAATTTCAATCTAGAAGAATTGTTCAATTGGATTAGTGACATGGAGGAGTACTTCAAGTATGAAGATATGGAAAATCCTGAACAAGTCAAGTTTTCTAAGACCAAACTAAAAGGTCACACCAGAATTTGGTGAAAGGAGGTACAACTAGAAACAAATCAAAGAGAAAAATTAATCTTGATTACAAATTGGGATTAGATAGTGGATAAGATGAAGAAGCAACTTTTTCTAGTCGATTATGAGTTAGATTTGCTAAATAAGATGCAAGGATTGAAGCAAGGGAACAAGTGTATTAAAGAATACATGGATGGGTTTTATAGGGTCATAATCAAAACACGCCATTTTGAGGCCAACATGGAGAAGGTATATTGTTACATAAATGGCTTGAGTGAGTATCTAAGAGGAGCTAAGTTTGGTTGGAATGATTATCATAGAAGATTCCTACCAATTATTTATGAAGGTAGAAGAGAATTTGAACAAAATATTTAAAAGTACAAGCAAAAATGAAAAGTTCGTGGTAGAAGATCCTATCAAGGTTGAAATGAAGACAAAAAGAGAGTGAAGAAGTTGGTACTAGTTATACCTAGAAAGGAGACAATGCCTACCATCCTCAAGACCAAAATAATGGTGAACAAAGAGGAAGCAGAAGACCTAGATGAGGAATTAAAAAAGGAAGCTTCCATGGAACCTATTTCTAATGTGGAGGAGGACATTAAGACTACAAGTGTCCGTAAAATCAAGGAAGGATAAATTCAAGGTACCTGAAGGTAATTTCTAAGTTACACAAGTAGGTAAAGATGTCGAATTTAAGAATTCTAAAGATGTAAACAAAGGAGAAGTTCTTTTCACAAGGAGAGCCTTGTTGAATGAGGAGAAATAGTAGGTAAACAGAGGAATTTTTTATTCCATTATAGATGTAAAACTGAAGGTAAATGTTAAAATATCATGATTGATATTTATAACACTAATAATATTCTACAAGAGGAGATGGTTAACAAATTATAGTTGGGGAGGATGAAACATCCATATCCATATCGCATTGCATGGTTGTAGAAATACCGCAAAGATTTGATCAATGAGATTCTTAGTAAAGTTCAAGAATGGGAATTACCATGATGAAGTACTATGTGACATCATACCCATGAATTATTGTCATATATTTTTACAGAGGTCATGGCAATTTGATTAGTGTGTAGTACATGATAGCTCCATGTTAATAGTTATTCGTTGATGAAGGATGGAGTTCACCATGAGTTCAGGCCATTAAAGGAGGTGGAAGAAAAGGTATGTAGTCATGGAAGACTTTATTCGGTTGATGGAAAAAAATTGGATGGTATGAAGCACGAGCATATGTGTTATACATTGTTTCCAAGAGTCAACAAAAAGGAAGATGAAGATATAATAACAAATAAAATAGATATTTTGGAGGAGTTTTATGGCATTGTGTTAGATAATGTACCTGAATGATTGCTGCCAATAGAAAATATAATTCACCAGATTGACTTAGTACTGTGATCTAGTTTTCCAAACAAGGAAGCCCATCAGATGTAGCCTATAGAGAATGAGAAAATAAATAAACAAGTTTAGGATAAAGGAACGATAAAAAAAGGTATGAGTATGTGTGTAGTACCTATAGTACTAGCACCAAAGAAGGGTGGAGAGTGGAAAATTCACATGGATTCTCAAGACATCAATAACATCATGTGATCAAGTACGAGTTTCCATCATTGAGAATCAATGACATTATGGATTTCCTTAAAGAAGCCCATTATGGATTTCCTTAAAGAAGGCAAGTACTTCATGAAGATAGATTTAAGGAGTGGATATAACCAAATCTATATCAAAGAAGGAGATGAGTGGAAGATAGCCTTAAAGACTAAGGATGGATTGTATGAGTGGTTAGTCATGCCATTTGGTCTAACCAATGCATTAAGCACATTTATGGGGATTATGAATGAGGTATTGAAAGAATTTTTGGTAAAAATTGTTATTATTTATTTGGATTACATTTTTGTTTTCAATGAGACCTTGGAAGAGAATCAAATGCATATCAAAAGAATTTTTGAGAAGCTGAGGGAGGAGAAGTTGTTGATTAATCCAAAGAAATATAGTTTCATGAAAGAGTTAGTGTATCTTTGATTTTTATCTCAATTGAATGTCTTAGGGTAGATCCAGAGAAAGTGGTATCATTTAATGACCTACATAAAGGAATGTTATGGAGATAAGATCTTTTCATGGTTTGGCAAGTTTTTCAGAAAATTTATCAAGAATTTTATTAGTATTTGTGCATCCCTAACTAAGACAATGAGGGGATAGAAAAGAGTTTAAATGGAATAAAATAGCATTTAAGAGTTTTTATATGTTGAAGAATAAAGTTATAGAGAATCCTATTGTTTTCACTTTCATTTTTTAATAAGGTATTTTAAGTAGATTGTGATGCTAGTGGTAATTCCATTAGATTTATTTTGAGTTAAGAAGGTAGACCCATTGCTTATTTTGGTGAGAGGCTTAATGATGCCAAGAAAAAAAATTTCGTCTATGATAAGGAGTTTTAAGCTATAGTTTAGGCTTTGAAGAAATGAAGAAATTATTTGTTGCCAAAAGATTTTGTTTTATATACTAATCATCAAGCTTTCTAATATCTTAATAGTCAAGGAAATTTGAATCAAAAGGAAAATAAAATGGGTTAAATTTTTGCATTGTTATACTTTCATAAGAGTGGAAGGTTAAACAAAGTTCTAATCACATCTGCCTTCCTTAACATGGCAACGTCCTCCTCGGTATCGACGAGTTATAAATATGGCAAATTGAGTCATGGGTCTTGGATGGTATCTGTGTTTTGTGCTCACTTACATTGCAATAATCCTGCCTAAAGAAAAACTGTTTATCTAACCGGGCGGGCATGTTTTCTTCTTTAGTTGACAACTATGGACCTGTTCCCTCTTCAGTCCAAAACACGACACCGTGGATGATCACTATTGGAGCCAGTAGCATTATAATCCTTACATTGATTCCATAAGGGTCACTTGGAACATGGCAGTCTATGTACAGTAAATAATTGGAAATGTACTCCCACTACCATTACGGTGCCATTGTCCCTGCAAAACTGCCGTAGGAGAAAGCGGCAAAATTCAAAATTTGAAAAATAACGACGTTAGCGTTCGGTCATTCTCCGGGGGAAGACAAAAGCGCATGTCCCATCATGTTTTGTATGTTTTTATGCCTTTTTGTATGTACATAGGTGCGTTTTGTCGGGAGATTAGCCGCGTCCTATTAGGATAAGGATTTTTATATTTTATAAAATGTCATTGGTAAACACTAATCTGTAGAACGCTTCGGCAGTTGTGGATTGTACATAGTAAATATTCACGCGTGTTCACTCGAGACAGTGAAATGGACAGCGAAATGGGCAGACTTTGCAGCTAAAATATTACCAAAGATAGCCAAACAAAAACTGCAACGGTGAACAAGGAATTGACATTGACAAGGCCATCCAGAGCTGTAACATGTACAGTTGTTGTTCCTCTGTTCAGTATATTCTCAAGAGGCCCATCCGAGCTACATGTAACAACATACAAATATTTTGTATTAATGAACGCACAGTGAAGCTAAAATTGGAGCTCTGTAGCAGCATTTAAATACAACTGAAAGAAAACCAATTCTGCACAATAAACAGTGAGGAGTACTTTGGAAACAAGTATTCAGAAAAGAGACTACTGGTTCAGGAAAAGACAAAAACTTTGAGGGTCGGATTCTAAAGAAAGTGGCAGAAAACAGGACTGGCAGGAAATGGCAAAAGAAAACAGCAGAAGCTTCTCAAGATTTCTGAATAGATTACAATCTTCGAGCTCCTGGAAACAGTATTGGAAGTTTATCCACTGTTCTGAGATATTTAATTTTAGCACTTATATTTCCTCACTTTAATCTATTTGAAGTACACTGTTACCCATAGAAACTAATGCAAGTTTGAGGTTTGACTGTTTTTCAGGTTCAAAACATATGGATGTGGGCTTCTCGTTTATGACTATGGCTTGGAAGCAGTAACCATGAATTTGCGAGTCTTCTTGTTTTGCATAGCAAGAAGGACAATCATGCAACCTATACAGGTTTAGGCCAAGGATTTGAAAGTATAGAAGATAATAATAATATTGATTTTGACATATTTGATTTTGAAAAATTTGTCTCAAGTTCCCTCGTTACAAGAGAAAAATGCAAAAAAAATATCTTACGACGTTAATTATATAGATTTTATATAAAAATAAATAAACCGGTTTAATTAACTCTAATATACATTACATTATACATTATATCCAATCATTTATGGAATGTATTTTTCCAGAGTATCATCAATCTAACTGTACACCATACATGAAAGCTGCAAAATACAAATTAATTTAAATAAAAAACTCCATGATAAGATGTTTCCATACTCTTAAGCTACTACCTTAAAATTCTTAGGGATTTCATTGTTCTTATAATGTCAGGCTTTCTGCATTTACAAACAATTTATCCTCATCTCCAGTTTCTTGCAGTAAATCTTGCATGGAAAGTCTTCTTTTCTACCCTTGCCCTTAAACTCTTTTTCTGCTGTAATCTCACCCTCCAATAAATATATAGAACCCATATCACAAAGACAATGGAACTCCAAAGTGCATACAACATAGTAGCAGTCTTTCTAATCCACTGAACCATCCACCATGCCATCAACAGAGATGAAGTAACAAAGTCTGCATCTGCAATTATAAGTCACTTATATTGGTTTTATACATATAAAGAGCAGAAGTAGACCATTTTTTTTGGAAAACAGTTATATTTTTTAATGAATTTTAGGCTGTTAATAATACAAACATTGACATCCTTTTTGGAAACGGTTTTGCTTTGTTAAGCTTGCCTACAGAAATAATGAGGTTTGGACTTTTAAAAAAAGTTTTAAGTACATTGTCGGCCATTGTAGCTCCAGTTTGACATGGAATGACTTTTATTTGTCCCCCTTCTTCCAGAACTGTATTGATGTCTTTGAGAATTCTGCTAAGTAATATGGGACACTGTTTTTTGGTATATGATTGGTTGTCTGGGGCGGTCTTACTAGACCATATAAGTAACCTAAATATAAAAAATCCAAAGCCTACGGTCACTGTAATCTTGTAGACCATATAAGTAAACTAAATATAATAGTCCACATGTAGTATTTTGCTTTTAACATTGTTATTCTTTCTGACCACTATAATAATAGCTAGAAAACTTCAAAAGATACCTGCAACCATTAACATGTATGAGGTTTGGTATTGAGCTGGAAATCAGGTTCATTTTTTCTATCATGATTAAGTTCACTCTTTTACACAAAGAAGTCAATATTTATTCTATTCAAATTCTAAGTGTGCAAATTACACTTTTGTGCCAATGTCCACATTGGTAAGCTTGTCAACCATATCAGCCATTAACATGTATGAAGTTCGCTATATTTGAGCTGGAAATCAGGTTCATTTTTTCTATCATGATCAAGTTGTTAACTAAAACTTCCATTCTTTTACACAAAGAAGTCTTTGAACAATATCTATTCTATTCAAATTCTAAATGTGTTAAGTTACACTTTTGTGCTAATGTCCACATCAGTAAGGTTGTCAACCATATCAAAGTTATCCAACTTCAAGTAAATGGTACTAGATATCTAAAATTCAATATGATTCTACTTTAAAATCTATTTTATACAAAATTATTTTACCAAATTTTCATTTCTAGTGTACACCAATATCAAGAATATAAGAGTCTTCAACGATGGTTACCATTGAAGAGTTTTTTTTTTGTCAATTATCTTTTGTTTTTGTGACAAGTAGGTTTCAAGTACTCTAAGATCTACCCACTCATGAAACTAATTTTTGGTGTGCTTCATATTAATTACAAACATGGTCATGTATTAACTTAAATTACTCTTCAAGCTCTTACATATAGAGAATTCCACATATATTTTGTCTTATTACCATTTCTAGTGTACACCATTTCTAGTATACACCAATATCAAGAATATAAGGGTCTTCTAACCATGCCTACTATTAAAAAGTTTCCTTTTGTCAATTAAATATTGTTCTCATGACAAATAGGCTCCGAGTACTCTATAAACTACCCACTCATGTAACTAGTTCTTGGTGTGTTCCATATTAATTAAAAATAACTAATTTTTGGTGTGCTTCATATTAATTACAAAGATGGTCATGTATTAACTTAAATTACTCTTCAAGCTCTTACATATAGAGAATTCCACATATTATGTCTTATTACCATTTCTAGTGTACACCAATATCAAGAATATAAGGGTCTTTAACTATGCCTACTATTAAAAAGATTCCTTTTGTCAATTAAATATTGTTCTCATGACAAATAGGTTTCGAGTACTCTATGAACTACCCACTCATGTAACTAGTTCTTGGTGTGTTCCATATTAATTAAAAACATGGGTGTGTGTTAGTTTAAATTACTCTTCAAACTCTTACACTTTTTATATAGAGAATTTGGTGTAGTACAAGGATGGGGGTCTTTTTAGACAACCCTTTCAGGCAACCGTAACACCCCCATTCCACAATTGCAAGCATATGCAATTAAAAAAAATTGATGGAACAAATTTATAACTCTTCTTCAAACAACACATTTAGCAAAACAAATCTTCATTTAGGTTAAAAATTCCATTTCATTTTTTTTTGCAATATAAAATAAAAGCTAATTCAAATTAGCCTACAAATGCATCTTTGAATCCTTTGCAACACTTAGCAACACTTAGCCTAGCATTGGGATCTTCCTTGCAACCTCTTCCTCCAATTTCATGGATGAAAATCCCTGATCAAATTTTCTTCTCTCAACTCTTGGGCATTGGATTCCCATACTTGGACTACAAGATAATAACTAAAATCATTACAATATGACATTGAAACCTCCTCCAACCTGCTACCTATAATTTGACCAAAAAAAAAAGTGTATGAATGTAACTCCATTCTACCTGTAACAAGTTTGGTGCCCAATTAATTTTCGAGCTTCAAATGACATTGGGTGTTGTGCCCAACGATAATTTGATATTCCATCTATTTTTCCCAACTTGGTGGTTGGGTTTCTATCTTTTTACATATTTTTATCTTTTTGGCAGTTTAAATGCACTTTACAAATCATGAATTTACAAATTTTGGGCTAATAAAATAAAATATATAAATTGCATTAATTTAGCCCCAATTTTCACCTAAGGATAACATTAAAATGTTGAAATACCCAGTCAATTGGATAAGTAAAATTTTCCATGCTTTGAGAGTGCCAAACTAGGTGCCTGAAAACTACTTGTAGCAAGCCAAAAATCAAACAAAACATGCATGAAATTAAAACATGGATGTTCTTGCATTAGAATTCTCCATACATATGTGTGATACTTTTACATATTGAACAACATAATTAATATATCTTTATTTTTCATCCTTTTTTTTTAATTTTGTTTGATATAGATCATTATAAGTGCATCTTTTTTGGTTTTGATCACTTGTTTGTTTGTTTTATATAAATTATTATAAGTATGTTTTCGTTACATTGTATTTAATTATTATAATTTATTCAATTCAAGTTACAATGATCTATCAAAAAATGCCTTCGACATCCAAATTTGACCCTTTAGCTTCCAAGATATCCTTTTTAAAACTTATCTTTTGATTTGTAATTTTCATTTTCTATTAGAAACAATAATAAATCTATCTATTTCTCTCTTTCTCTCTTCTCTCTTGGTTGCACACTCCTTTTTTTAGGTCCTAGGCTTCCTCGAGGAAAAGTATTGCTACAACACATTAACATATTCATGCTCTCAATTTTTTCTTCATCATTGGGCTAGTAGTGTTGTTAAGAAAGTTTTCATTCTTATTTTAATAATAGTACAATATTTCTTTCTATATCATGTCTCCCTATTCTCTTTAGAAATCTCTTTGTGACTACCATTACCATTTATCCAATATCATACACACACCAGTTTATCAATCTGTATAGACCTATAATTTGATATTCATATCTTTATTTCACTTTGTTGTTATTAGTCCTAGATGCACTTAGTTGAATTCTCATTTTTTATATGAATTCTCTTGAAAATAAAAAGACCAAACTAGGTGCTTAACCATTCTTAGTAAGCTCCCAAGTAGTCCCAACCATTTTTCTTGTTCTAACTACATGTACTTGGAAGAGTACAATCGCATGGAGGTTTCATTTTCTTTCTTCTTTTTTCTTTTCATTTCTATTTCTCACTTCAAATTATATGCGAGTAAAATTATTTTCTAACAATTCTATGTATCCTATTATCTCCTTGTTTATTATTTATGTTATTCTTGTCTCTTAGTGTGTATGAGAATTCAAGATCTATTGAACACTTTAAAATTTATAACTTTTCTAGACAATAATACGAGACTCTAGGATGATAGCATGTAAGAGGACTATAACGCATTGCATATGCATCCACACAATATGATAGTGTTTGAGGTAGTTAAATCTATCCTTTGGTGCTCAATCCTTTATTTTTATTATTTTTACTTCGACATCCACTTTATCATTTCAATACTTCTATTCTTTGTAATCTCTAATTTTTTGTTGTGATCCTTTCTAATTCTATCATCATTTTATTTAATGTATTCTAGAAGTTAATAATTTATTTAATTTCTCCATCACATATACAACACAAATGGATTCATTAAATTTTAGTGTAAGATTCAAACTTGAAGTGTCATATCATGAGTATTGTAGAGATTAGTAGTACCAAAACTCAAAACAAACCTCTATTACCAAATGAAATCTTTTAATCCTATGAGGAAATATGTCACAAGATATATTGATCTATAAAATTCTAACAATACTTTGACATCACATCATATATCAAGAATGATAGAAAGAATAGAATAACCACACAAGAGAGAGATTGATATACCTTGAAAAAATATAGCCTCCAAAGTATCAAAACTAATATATTTGTAACAACAAAATAGTTACAATACAATATCAAACTCAAATACTTCACAAAATTTCAACACTCTTAATCAAGGAGGAAAGTATGTAAGTTATGGCCTTATTTAGCAATAATGATCAACCATTATTGTGTTCCTCGTGAGATCAATCCAATAACAAATAAGATCCATATGTCCCACTTCATTCTCTTAAAGATCTATCAATAAGAAACTCAATATTTCAAGTGCATACCCCAAGCTCCACTCATAATGAGCATGCACAAAATGATGATCTACCATAAGATGATGTCTAACAAGTCAATCACAAGTCTTATATTTATGGTCAAGTAAACAAATAAGAGTTGAAAAACTTACTATGTTTTCTAGCTACTCTTAATTAACTCTTACACTTTTATGGAAATAATTCCACATATGTATGAAGATAATTTTGCATATTAAACAACATAATTAATATAACTATTTTTCATCAATGTGTCTTTTTAATTTTATTTGATATAGATCATTATAAGTACATCTTCTTTGATTTTGATCACTTGTTTGTTTATTTTACATAAAATAAGTATGGTTTCATTGCGTTGGGTTTAATTATCATATTTTATTAAATTTGTCACAATAATCTATAATCTTACTTTGGTCACACGTAGCTTAGGACAAGATTTGTGGTCTCACATTTTAGTGTCAATCACTTGGTTGATTGTGTTTATTTAATTAAAGTACCACAATAAACTCTACTTAATTAGTGTTCCATAATTTAGGGTATTGTAACATAGAAAATTGCATACCCTTATAATTTTACATTATGTTTTGGGCTTGATTCAATGTCCATACCCCTAGCGTATTTTAGGGACCATTGTTTAGCCTTGTAGTGTAGGAAAATGCATACCTTTTCATTTTCACACTTGTTTGGGCCTGCCTTGCTTTATTTATCCCTAATTATGTCTTAATTGGTCCTATTTTGCATCCACATGCCTAATAAACTATATCTTTTTATGGCTAATCCCGACAAACATCAAAGGATAAATGAAAATTTAATGATTTTGGTTGTGTGTCCTCGATTTTTGGGTTGGGACTAAGATGCCACCTAGGGCGTCTTTTCCCCCAAAGGTCTTGGGACCCTGATTTCAAAGGTACCTTAAATGGGCCCCTTTTTGGAGTCTATGCCTAGAGACCAAGATGCCCCTAGGGTGTCTTAGTCCCCCTCAAGTTATTTTTATGATTTAATTTCAAATCTTGGCAAGATTTAGCCTCCTTTAATTAATGAATTCATATGTCGGCTTGTTGTGGTGTAATTTCAGGATATTAAGCATGGATAAGTATAAATACAATGTTCATTCATTAATTTTCATCCTAGCAACTTGAGTATCCATTCCTAATAGCATAATTAGAGTTCACAAGAGCATTCAAGAGCAATTCATCAAGAATTTAGAGCCATCATCAAGATTCAAGCATCATATCAAGGATATTCTTGCATCATGTGTGTTTTTGAGCTAACATTTGTGATGTAGGGTTTTGATTCAAGCAAGCGATTCAAATCAAGATCTATCAAGCATTCAAGCATTTCAAGATCTACATTCAAGCTAGCCATCTCACACAAGTTTGCAGATTTCATAGCAAGGGTTTGGTGAGTTCCAACATATCACTTTATTCATTCATCATTCCCCTCCTTTATTTCATTTCATTTCAAGGTTTAATTACCAACAAGGTGTTTGACCAAGGCAAACCCCCATTTACTAACAATCAACAAGTTTTTCCTCTCTTAAATGTTTGTGTTTTCAGATTCAGGTTGAATACTTGAAGATCATTTGAAGTGCAAAGTTGAAAAGTTGCATATAAAAGTTGTCATCTTCACGGAAACTCACCTACATGCCAGATCTAGAAGTTTCAAGACCTAAGATCTGAGAATAAGGAAGTGTAGACCTTGAGCCTTAGGATCACATCCAGATATTTCAAAAATTCAAGATAGGACTAAGACAACAATAAGGGTGTCTTAATCCTCCAAGTGGAATTTCACAAAGATTCTTTCGGATCTTGTTCCGACATCCGAAGATTTTGCATTTCCCCTGAAAAACAGTAGCGAGACTAAGACAACAGTAAGGGTGTCATAGTCCTCAACATATTTTGATAGCTTTTTTGCATTTCCGAAATCCTCATCACATTTCCAGACTTCCTAGGTACCCACATCATAACTTTTTGTTGCTTAATTTCATCATTTAGCTTGCATTATTAGGTTTTGTGAGTTGAATGTTAAATTATCTTTTCCAAGCTTTTGCTTGGTGGTGAACCCCTGAAAGCCTAAAAGAACCCCTCCTAGGTCCTCCTTATTGAGAATTCACTCACCTTTGGGTTGATAGTCAATCCAATTTGGGCTCTTAGGACATTATTGAATGGAAATAGGAGAACAGTGGTATTTTCACCCCCTATTTTCTCTATTGTTCATTTTGGTGAACCCGACATTTTAGAGCATTCATTTTCTAATTTGGAGTCCATTAAATTCCTAGATCTAGGTTGCATTCATTCTAGCATTGCATCTTGTATTAGTGAAAGTGCATCTAGGGTTTCTCATATTTGCATTAGTGAACGTGCATATAGATTGCATTTTTTCTTTCTTGCATCATGTTATCTCATTGAAAAACTGAAAAGTGCATTGTAAATCATCCTAATTGCATTTAGGAGCATTGTTATTGCATTCAAAATTTAAAAAATTGCATTCAACTTTGCATCCAATTGCTTGTCATTAGTTACTTTTTCTTGCATTCATTGTGTTGGGTGAAAATTTTGTAATCCTTTCTAACAGATTATGAAAACTAATTTCAACCAAAGTTGTGTGAGATACAATCTCTCCTCTTGGAAAGGGGAGGCGCCCTTCTTACCGCTTACTGAATCTAAGGAAAACTAATCAGATATTTACAACAATGTACACTACACTAATGATATGAGGACATGCCACATTCATGATTCTCTCTTTTTTCAGAGAATATGTTTTACAGTGTTTCACAATTTTAATTTCCTGATGCAATACAATTTCAAACTAAAACTAAGTAGTAATTCCAATATTCCTATCTTTTCAAAGCAAAGACTAGGAATACTAGCATGATAATGATAAATGATAAATAAGAAAATCTCACGAAGGCACAAAGTCGTTATGTAGCTTCCAACAACGAATCCTTCAAGATATGTAACCAACATTGTATGAGAAGCACAAAGTCTTCTATATATTTCACAATAATTCCACGAATAACATGTATAAATATAAGCACAAGGTCTTATAGAGAATTCAACAATAGTATTCAATCAATATCACAAATTCTAGTAATAGGTGTAACTCAAAGTTTACATGAATTTACTCAAGCCCTTTCAATATCAATTACTAATCACTACCAATTCGATCAAACCATAAGATAATTGTTCCCAACACAAAGTTTGGTATGCAACTTCACTTATTTATTGATCAAAATTAAATTCACAAAATTGAACTCAAAGTTTCAATATTCGCTTCACAAGCGGGCAACACTTCATTGCAAAAGATAAAAGATAAACATTGCAATAGAATCCTCTCTTATTTATAGATGGGAGAGGGGAGCAAATCTAGGAAAATTGGAAGAGAAAATCTAGGAAAATCCTACCTAACTAGTTGAATTATTCAAAAATATTGTCCACCATTATAGGAAAACATCTTTGTTTTTACATGTGATTACATTTGTCGAAATGACATGTAAAATGTCAAAACTTATTTACATAAGCATAGAAGAAAGCATATAAACTATCTAACACTGGAGATACAAGAAGTCTTTATGGTTCCTTGCATTGGGCTCAAAAGTCTTCATATTTCTTCTTTGTTTCGTATATGAATGCCTCATCTGGACCAACTATATAATCAACAATGGTATGAACTCTTGTGATTGATCTTCTTGCATATGGTCAAATTTTCTTGCATCTATCTAGATTTGTTTTGAGATTTTCGAGAGAAAGTCGTACATCACATATGGCATTTATTGAAGTCTTTGTAAAACCTTCATTTTCCACCTGCTCCATGATAGCTTCTTTGAAGATTTGAGCAATCTTGCTGACTGGGAGGAAAGTATGATCACCATCAAGGATTTTACCCAGTAACTCCTCAATTCCATTCACCATGATGACACGATATCCTTTGACATCTTCTTGTACTTTTTGGATGTCCTCGATGAGAGATTTGATCACTTGTATGCAGTTCTTTAGAGATTCTCTTATTTCCACATACTTCTCTTTGTCAAGAATTGCCCTAACTGCCACTAATTTACTCAGCTTTGTCTCTTTGGAAAGTGTGTTTTCTTCTTTCTCAAGCTCTAATTTCAACTTGGCTACTTGAGCAATCTTTTCATCTGCAAAAGCTATGAGTTGTGAGCCTTGTTCTATTATTTCATCAATGAAATCATAAAACACCTTACCCTTGGAGACAAACATCTCTACTTTTTGTTCTATAGTCACAACATTTCTATTACCTTTTGTTGACAACCCTAGAAATTGCCTCATGATTGCAGCAACATATATCAAGTAGGAAGTCATAGAATTTCAAGGAAGTTGGCACATTGATCAACTATTCATGGATCTCATCACTTATCTGAGTTCCCCAATCTATGTGTACTTTCCTCCTCCTAATGATGCGGATATACTCGTACATCTAATATTGAAAATGGAATGATGTGGGCAAGCCTTTCACTCTACTTAGAAGACTAATCATATCTCAAACATCTTCCTTGAAATCACTTCGAGGAATTCCCTTGGGCCATCTAGAGATAGTGGGCCTTGGAGTCTTCAACCTTTGAGTATTAATCAATGTTTTAGCCTTATTTGGATTCTTGTCATAGACCTCCTGTGCTTGCTGAATGGAGATATCCATATATTTTTCCATGTGTGGAACCCAAAAAACAATATCAAAGAATTCCAGATCCAAACTCATCATGACTTGCCCAACAGAATCTCTTAGACTTTTATCCTCTTTGATGTAATGTGATGCAACTTGGAGAACAAACTATGTGTTATGAACAACAGTTGGAAATGTAGATACTAAGTGCAAGTTGCTATGAATGATAGATCTCAAATTTTCCTCTAATGGGTTCTTCTCAGTTCTTTTTACAAAATCTTCTATATCTTGATGACCAATTTATGTGCCTTTTATTTCATCCACTTTTGAGAGCACAACAGTAGGCAGAAAAGGGCCTTGGTATTTGTACTTCATCTTTCCTTCATTTTTGGAAGATGATGGAGGCTCTTTTGATGTCATATGAGAGTACCAAAGATCAAGGAATGTCACCTTTAGGGATCACTTGATAAGAGCTTGAGAGGAACTGCAAGAACAATGGATTAGGAGATGTTAGGAGAAAATTCTTTGTGAGAGCAAGTTGGAATGCATGAAGCAAGCAGGTGATTTGGAGCGAGTTCAAATGAGCTATGAGGCACATAAATCATAGCATAAGCGATGAAATGAAGTTCAGAGAGAAGATGGGATGATTTTTGAGTTTTTAAGTGGAAAACTACTTTTTGTGTAGAAGCATTGAAAATCAGCACTTCTACATCTCTTAGAAGTTCATTTGCATGTAGTAGCATTGAAAATCAGCGCTCCTACATACCTTATTCATTTGGATATAAAATGTGTTGGAGCACTAAAAATCAATGCTTGTACATGCAGTAGAAAAGGTTAAGTTTATGGTCGAGCGCTAAAAATCACCGCTCGAGCATTACCCTTTTTTGATGGAGTCAAGTGCAGGAGCAAGCTTTTTTGACGCTTCAGCATATTGAGTTGGGGAAGGTCACTCTATGTAGGAGCAATGATTTTCACCTCTCTAACACAAAGAAGTTGGCGAAGGTGATCATTGTGGGAGTGGTGAAAATCACTACTTCTACACATGGAGCGAAGCCCAAACATGTGAGAGCAGTGAAAAAATCCCGCTATTACACATGTGACTTGGTGACATTTTGATTGGCGAAGTGAAAACTTTCACTACTCAAACATAGGAAGGAAACTTCGAAAGACAGATGGAAAGAAATGCAAGAACCTTATACGCCAAAGAAAATATGATGAGTGATGAAAACTAAAGGCACAACATAGAGAATAACACACATACCTTTTGTAAAGAAAACTAGGGAAAGCGAATCCCTAAGTATAAACATGTTTAGGGAAAAATGATACAAAAGATCCCAAGAAGAAACAAAAACTAAGAAGTGAGGGCAAAAACCATTTGTACAAACATGAAAGAAAGCTAGATTCGAGGATAACAACTGGCTCCAATTGGGGAGCTTCCTTCAATCATTCTTAGAAACGATTGAAGGGAGAAGAACTCTAGATTCCAAGTGCCTTTATCCATCTATTGGGCATAGAGTCAAGCGACGAAAATAAAAAGACTCGAAAAGACTTAAAAAGACGTAAAGACTATAAAATATTTACATTGAACACCTGTCACCTCACTGTGTAAAGAGCTTCGGATATTCATTGTGTCAAGGCTCCAACTGTAGGAAGACACATCCAAACTTACTTACAATGTTGTAGGCTTCATCCAATACTCTCCTCTTTTCAAGGGTTGGATCAAAAGTGAACATTAGAGGTGCAAAGAAAGCATCTGTGACTCTCCTGAAATGTTTAAGACTATTCATCAAATTTAGCTGAGGATAAAATTTATACATAGGCACAACATTTCTATTACCTTTTGTTGACAACCCTGGAAATTGCCTCATGATTGCAGTAGCATATACCAAGTAGGAAGTCATATATAATTTCAAGGTAGTTGGCACATTGATCAACTATTCATGAATCTCATCACTTATTTGACTTCCCCAATCTATGTGTACTTTCCTCCTTCTAATGATGTGGATATACTTGTACATCCAATATTGAAAATGGAATGATACGGGCAAGCCTTTCACTCTACTCATAAGAGTAATCATATCTTGAACATCCTCCTTGAAATCACTTCGAGAAATTCCCTTGGGTCATCTAGAGATAGTGGGCCTTGGAGTCTTCATCCATTGAGTATTAATCAATGTTTTAGCCTTATTTGGATCCTTTTCATAGACCTCCCATGCTTGTTGAATGGAGATATAAGTATATTTTTCCATGTGTGGAACCCGAAAAACAATATCAAATAATTCCAAATCCAACCTCATCATGACTTGTCGAGCATAATCTCTTACACTTTTGTCCTCTATGTGTTATGAGCAACAGTTGGAAATGTAGATACTAAGTGCAAGTTTTTATGAATGATAGATCTCAAAATTTTCCTCTAATGGCTTCTTCTCAGTTCTTTTTACAAAATCTTCTATATCTTGATGACCAATTTCTATGTCTTTGATTTCATCCACTTTTGAGAGCACAAAAATAGGCAAAAATATGCCTTGGTATTTGTACTTCATCTTTCCTCTTTTTAGAAGATGATGGAGGCTCTTCTGATGTCATCTGAGAGTACCAAAGGTCAAGGAATGCCACCTTTAGGGATCACTTGATAAGATCTTGAGAGGAACAGTAAAAATAATGGATTAGGAGATGTTAGGAGAAAATTCTTTGTGAGAGCGAGTTGAAATGTGTGAAGCAAGCAAGAAATTTGGAGTGAGTGAAAATGAGCTATGAGGCATGGAAATCAGAGCATAAGCGATGAAATAAAGTTCGAGAGCAGATGGGATGATTTTTGAGTGTTTAAGTGGAAAAATACTTTTTGTGTAGGAGAGCTGAAAATCAATGCTTCTACATCTCTTAGAAGTTCATTTCCATGTAGTAGCGCTGAAAATCAGTGCTTCTACATGCCTTATTCATTTGGATAGAAAATGTGTTCGCGCGCTAAAAATCAGCACTTGTGCATGCAGTGGAAAAAGTTAAGTTTATGCTCGATCTCTAAAAATCACCGCTGGAGCATTACCCTTTTTTGATGGAGTCAAGTGCGGGAGTAGGCTTTTTTGACGCTTCGGCATATTGAGTTGGGGAAGGTCACTCCATGTAGGAGTGGTGATTTTCACCACTCCAACACAAAGGAGTTGGCGAAGGTGATCATTGCAGGAGCAGTGAAAATCACCGCTCCTGCACATGGAACAAAGCCCAAACATGTGAGAGTGGTGAAAAATCCCGCTATTACACATGTGACTTGGTGACATTTTGATTGGCAAAGTGAAATCTTTCACCACTCAAACATAGGAAGGAAACTTCAAAAGAAAGATGGAAAGAAATTTGAGAACCCTATATGCCAAAGAAAATATGATGAGTGATGAAAACTAAAGGCACAACATAGAGAATAACATGCATACCTTTAGTAAAGAAAACTAGGGAAAGAAAATCCCTAAGTATAAAAACATTCAGGGAAAAATGATACAAAAGATTCCAGGAAGAAACAAAAAACTAAGAAGTGAGGGCAAAACCCATTTGTACAAACATGAAAGAAAGCAAGAAGAATGCGGAAAATGGAAAGGAAAGTGCACCTAGTAAAAATGAGGAAACCCTAACTCAAATGCCTGCAAAATCCATCCACAACTTTTGTTTGGGGTTTGCACGATGACTGGCACGAAGAAGAAGGAAGAGAGCAGATTAAAATGAGGAGAGATTAACTTAAAACGACTTTAATAAGACATTAAAAAATGATCATTAATGAGCTTGAGATGCATTAATGAAGGCGTACATTAAGGGAGGGAAAATGTGGGAGCAGTGAAAATCACCGCTTCAACATTTTTTGAAACATCGGAAATGGACTAGTGGTAAAAATCACCACTCATGCATCTGAATGATATGACAAAAAGGAAACATGTTGTAGCGATGATTTTTACCACTCATGCATGTAAGGGTGAGTACAAGGTGTAGGAGCGGTGAAAATCACCACTCCAACACTTGGAGTAATTTTTCAAACATAAGGCCCATTAGGAGCGTTAAAAATCAGCGCTCCGACATGAGTGAAAAATTAACCAACTCCCAAAGAGTGGGAATTATGAAAAATATTTGTTTTAAAGATTTTTTAAAGATGAACAATGAGAGATACTCAAACGAATGATTTTAGTTTTAGGACTACGCATCAAGGGAAATAAAAATTTGCCTCATTTTACGTGCTTGAAGTACACAAAACTACGAAATGGACAAGTTTCGTAGGGGATTATCTCGTGAATTGAGCGCTGCTAGATTCGAGGATAATACATTGGCATAGTTTTTTGTTTCTAAAAATGAGGTCCCTGAGTAGGCAACCCGGGAACACTTTAATTAATCTAGATTTTGTTGTCTTTCTAAAAAAACCCTTACTGGGACTAAAACGCCCTTATTGTCGTCTTAGTCCCTCTCTGGGTTTTTACCTTAGAATCATGTCTGAGTTGATTGCATTTTGTTCCTCTTTCTAGAACCTTCAAATTTCATTAGCAGGACCAAGATTCCCTTGCTAGCGTCTTAGTCCCTATGGAGTTTGAAGTTGAAATTTTCAATGTTTAAATCTACTTTTTTGTGCTTCTCTTTGCAGCAGTTACTTTCTTGCTTCAGTTTTTTGATTTGTTGTTTCATGAGATTTAGTGAATCTAGCTTAATTTGTCTTCATTCACTGCATTATCAACATTCAAAATGGCATTTACAACATCTCATTTTCAATCTATTGCATAGTGTAATCAACAAATTACCTTTTTTTAGGTCTAAATATCTGAAAATGTTTCATTTTCTGAAACTTTGTATAATATGGATAAAAGCACTTTTCACTTTTACATGCACAATGTTTACATTCATAAAACTTTGCATGAGTTTGACAAAAGTTATTTTCATTTTTGGATATACATTGTTTGCATTCTTAAATTTTTGCATGCATTGGATAAAAGTGTTTTTCATTTTTGGATATACATTGTTTACATTACTAAAACATTGCATGAGATGGTTAAAAGTGATTTTCATTTTTGGTCAAACAATGTTAGTACCTTACCTTTCTAGGCATGCTAAGAAAAAGTTCATATCCCCTCCCTATAAGAATGTTTTAGTGAAAGAGAATACAACCTTGGACATTCCTAATGATCATATTTGTTCTTCTCCTAATATCTCTCCTATTGGCGAAGAAGATATTTTGGTGTTAGAAGAATCAACCAATGAGAGTTTTGAGAATCCTAGTTGTTTCTCTCCTTCTACTTCTCTTATTAGGCAAGACATTGATGAAAAAGAGAAAAAAATCCATAGGTAATCATGACAACCATATAACACAACAAGAGACCATTGAAACTTCAACTAGTCTACATTCATCTCCCAACATCTTCATCTCTTGCGATAATGTCCTAGAGGATGAAAGTGTAGGTGGAGATATGTTGGTGTTGGATGATCAAAACTTTCAGATCTATGACAATCCTCTTTATGTTCCCTATCCTATTTTGGAAGACATTATAGGAAAAAGGAATGAAATTATAGATAATCATGATTATTACATTTGTTCTTCTCCTAGTTACAAGGAAGATTCATTGGTGTTAGAAAATACAATCAATGAAGGTCATGAAGAAAACATTCTTGAACAAGATAATGAAATCATTAATAAGCAAGACAATTCAACCATTGATCATTTCCCTACTTGCAATGAAGTCATTTTGGAGAAACCAACCCTTGATTGTCAAGAAAATTTAGTTTGCAATTCTCATAAACACTCTCCTCCTAAGGAAGATATCAGGGTGGAAGAAAATGAGAACATTGACAATAGTAATTCCTTAGATGAAGATGATGAAGTAACATTAGACTCCTCTTCACTAAGAGATCATAAAAATAATGATAAGTCTTCTGAGGTTATGCACATTAGATACCCCTTGGAGTACTCTCTCGAGCCTAAACTTATCATTTATCCACCCTCTCAAAAACCACAAGTTCAAAACAAACCCGTCCTTATCCTCGAACCACCTAAGAACAATGTTTCGCAACAAACGAGTTACAATACCGTTGCTCATACATATAATACTAGGAACAATCCACAACCAAGACAAACAACTTCAACATCCCTTCCATTGCCTAATCCTATCTTACCCGGTCCTCCTCATTTACCTTCGCATGTTGGGAAGGAGTATGATCTTGTTGAACTAAAGAATACTCTTGCTAAGATATCCCTATGGGACCTAATTCAAAATTCACCTAATTATCACACTATGCTTCAAACAGCCTTGTAACAAGTTCTTATCCCTTGTAATGCGCAACCAAATGACATAGTAGCCTTGATTCAAGGAATAAATGCTAACATTGTTTTCCACCAAAGTGATCTCCCTCATTTGGAAGTGAAAAAACAATGTGATGCTTTCATGGTAATAGTTCAATACAATACGACAAGGATAAAGCGAACCCTTGTTGACAATGGCTAGCCTTAAATGTGCATAGTGTGAACATTTTGGATAAGCTTGGTGTCGATAAATCAAAAATTCAACCTGACTCTTTATCTATTAAGGGATTTGACAATTTCGGAAAACAATCGCTTGGTGTGATCACTTTTCCTGTTACAATTGGGAAGGCCACATTAGAAACATCGATCCATTTCATGCCTCATGATCTTTCATACAATCTCATATTAGGCAGACCATGGATTCATGCAATGAATGGGGTGCCTTCCACTCTTCATCATAAAATGAAGTATGTCTACAACAACAAAGTGCACACACTTGAAGTTGACCTTGAACCAAACAATTTTTTGAACATTGATAAATACAAAGAGAATCCTTTAAACACATTGACACCAACTACACAAGTAGAACCCATGCAAGAACAACAAAAAGATAGAGGCCCTAAACCTTTCAAAATGATATCGCTAGACGATTTGGGATCGTTGAGTTTTTAACTAACATTCATGGGAGAATACAAAATCATAAACAAAGACTTTGACCCTTCGAAAGCATCCACCTCAAACACTTTAGAAGAAAAGACAACATACACAACAAAATTTGACGAAACTGACTATCAACAACCACCAACTCCAAAAGAAATGAAAAATATTTATGGAAAAGGTTATGATCTTATGAAACATCTTGGATATAGTGGAAAAGGATGTGGTGCTAGAGAACAAGGTATTTGTGTCCCTATAGAACCTAACATGAAAGAAACAAGTCATAGTTTTGGTTATTGTCCTATGATAGAAATAACCATCAAACAAACCTTCACTCAATATCAACACTCTTACAAAAGATTCCTCTAAGCCGACTTTAACAATAGTGCATCTTGAATTGATAGACACTAGTGGTCTTGATTTTTATCATCTACAAGAAACAAATAAATCCTTTCTTAACACCAATGTCATCACGTAAAACACTTACGATTCAGATTTCGTAGATTTTACATCTTCCTTTAAAGAAGAAAAAAAAATCTTGCAATCTAAAGAGTCTTGTGTAGGTATGACTACTAATACTAAGCACGAGATATCTTTTCCGCAAAATAATGAAACATCCTCTACCTTTGATCAAGAAATTATCTTGTTGAGACTTCTCCAAGATCATTTGATATCTCTCCCTCCAAGAACATGAAATAAATTCTACTACAAACATTCATTTTGTGCATATCATAGAGTTCATGGTCATTCTACTAATAAATGTAAGGCTTTAAATAACAAAATCCAACATCTTAGGGACTGTGGTGCTCTTCCTTGTGTTGAAGCACCCAATTCCTCTAATTGAAACTAATTTTCATCCTATTCGGCTCATCCTTGTCCTACACTAAGTGGGGGCAAGGGGTTAGGCAACCTTGTCCTCGTATGTCACTTGTCATTGTCTCTTTTGGCTAGTTGACCGCCTTTCATGTATATGTAAGAGAAAGCTTGGGATGTGACATACTTATTCATGATGTAGTTGGCTCGCATGTGACATACTTATTCATGATGTAGTTCAATTCAGAAACATATGACTTGGCATAGGGCTTTCTGAATAGGCTCTCATGTCTTCTTCTACTTTAAAGAAATTTCTCACAACAATGGTGTTAGCAACCGCTTTAAAGTGGGGGCATACATCGACACTCATGTTTCATTGTTCTTTTCTTGGTGGTTTTATTGTGTTTTATTTCCTCTGAGAGCATGATATTTCTTTGAATTGTCCTCTCTTGGAGACATTAAGAACAATGTTCCCTAAGATGAGACCTTGCACGAACTAAGAAAAATCCCTTCGAACATCTCTCTTTCTTATTGTGTTGCATCTTTGTACCTTATTAAAGTCATGGAGGTATGGCTCTGATATGGTTTCCCGGGGCTCACCTAGTGCACAACTAGCTTCACTAGCCCTTGTGAGCGTGCACTTTCTCTTTGTACCTTATTAAAGTCATGGAGGTATGGCTTTGATATGGTTTTTTGGGGCTCACCTAGTGAACAACTAGCTTCACTAGCCCTTGTGAGCGAGCATTTCCTTTTTGTCTTTATCCTAGTCATGGAGGTATTACTTTGATATGGATCTCTTGGGGCTCACCTAGTGAACAACTAGCTTTACTAGCCCTTGTGAGCGAGTATTTCCTTTTTGTCCTTATCTTAGTCATGGAGGTATGACTTTGATATGGATCTCTTGGGGCTCACCTAGTGAACAACTAGCTTCACTAGCCCTTGTGAGCATTCATTTTTGTTTGCATGGTGGACAACGTGTTCCACTTGTAAACCTTTTTGGACAAACAACCTAGACTTGCTCCACAATGTGTTGGATGGCCAGACGAAGCTTGATCCATTGCATCTTTCTTTTTCTTTTTCCTATCTTTGATGGTGTATGCTTGTGATCTTGTTGTGGCTTCATATATCATCTGCAAGTGTGTTCCTTTGTGCCTATGATGGTTTGTCATAGGATCTTGATCCTAGGGGCTTGACCACCCTCTTGGTTATTGTCATCCTATTTTACTAGCATTTGTACATTTTAACCCCTCTTGATTGTGTGGTTGGGTACTTTAGTGTGAGTTTGAAGCAAGTTTATCCTCTCACTAAAGTGGGGGATAAATGTATTGGGGTGATCCCACAATACTAGTTTACAATTTTTGGCCAAATTGGACACTAAACTGTTTTTTTCTAACTAAATCTTCACTTTCAGACACCTATAGTGACTAAACCATGAGGAATTTGAAGATGATGCAAACTAGTGATTTGTGAGATTTTGTCTGTAGATTTTAAATATTTTTTTTTCAAAAAAATTGGAATCATATTGCACTTCTTTTTCCATCTCCTTCAAAAACTAGTTTTTTTCAGTAAACACCATTTTTAAGGAGTGACGTGCACCGTATAACACAACTTTTTTCCCATGAACGATTAATTTTTATTTTTTTCGAATTTAGATTTGTAACTATGATATCTAGTTCTCCCAATTGGTTTCATAGTGTTTTATTGAATATTTTTTTCTTAATCAAATTTTGAATTCAAACCAATTACAATTCAAACATAGGCAGACCATATAACACATAATTTTTTTTGTATGTATCGAACTTCAAATTTTTTTAGTTGGATCAAGGACTTCAATATCTAGTGCACTCATATTTTTCAAAAAAAAATGATAATATTCTATTTCTCCACATGTGCAGAACAAAGAGCTTGATTTTCGGTGAAAAACCTACATTCACAAGAAATAAAAAATAAATATAATAATTAAATTAAATTTATTTAAAATTATACTTCTTGGGAAGCTTATAATAAGGAATACATACTTACAAAAAAAATAAAATTAAATGAATTCATTTGATCCCCCAAAAGGTAAATCAAAAGTGGTTTTTTATCAGCATTTTGATAGGTGCAAAGGAGACTTCGTTATAGGTATGGTTTAAAACTAGCGAGGTTCTATCCAAGGGGATTTGATCTGAGGTGGTTTGATCAAACCCGCTTTAATTGGAATCCTTAAAATGAAACTTTAAAGGCTTAAATCATTATACTTTCTAAAAATATGTGATTTCAGCAAAAATCAGAATCTCCCAAAAATGTAAACCAGCATTGTGGGATCACCTAGTGTAGGAAAATACATACCCTTGCATTTTCACACTTTTCTGGGCATATCTTGATTTATTTATCCCTATTTATGTTTTAATTGGTCCTATTTTGCATCCATGGGCCTAATAAACTATATCTTTTTATGGCCAATCTCAAAAAAAATCAAAGGATAAATGATAATTTAATGATTTTGGTTGTGTCCTAGATTTTTGAGTTGGTACTAAGACACCACCTAGGGCGTCTTTGTCCCCCAAAGATCTCGGGACCCTGATTTCAAAGGCACCTTAAATGGGGCCCTTTTTGGAGTTTGTGCCCCAAGTTTCAAGCCTCAAGACTAAGACACCACCTAGGGTGTCTTAGTCCCCCTCAAGTTATTTTCAGGATTGAATTTCAAATCTTGGCAGGATTTAACCTCATTTAATTTATGAATTCATATGTCGGCTTGTTGTGGTGTAATTTCAGGATATTAAGCATGGATAAGTATAAATACAAGGTTCATTCATTCATTTTCATCCTAACAACTTGAGTATCAATTCCTAATAGCATAATTCGAGTTCACAAGAGCATTCAAGAGCAATTCATCAAGCATTTGGAGCCATCATCAAGATTCAAGCATCATGTCAAGGATATTCTTGCATCATGTGTGTTTTTAAGCTAACATTTGTGATGTAGGGTTTTGATTCAAGCAAGCAATTCAAGTCAAGATCTATCAAGCATTCTAGATCTATATTCAAGCTATCCATCTCACACAAATTTGTAGATTTTATAACAAGGGTTTGGTGAGTTGCAACATAGCACTTTTTTCATTCATCACTCCCCTCATTTATTTCATTTCATTTCAAGGTTTAATTACCAACAAGGGGTTTGACCAAGGCAAACCCCCATTTACTAACAATCAACAAGTTTTTTCTCTCTTGCATGTTTGTGTTTTCAGATTTAGGTCGTAGACTTAAGATCATTTGAAGTGCAAAGTTGCAAAGTTGCATAGCAAAGTTTTCATCTTCACGAAAACTCACCTATAGGCCAGATTTGGAAGTTTCAAGACCTAAGATCTGAGAAGAAGAAAGTGCAGACCTTGAGCCTCAGGATCACATTCTGAGATTTCATAAATTCAAGACAAAACTAAGACAACAGTAAATCCGTCTTAGTCCTCCAAGTGGAATTTTACAGAGATTTTTTTGGATCTTGTTCTGACATTCGAAGATTCTGCATTTCCCTTGAAAAACAACATTGGGACTAAGACAATAGTAACGAAATCTTAGTCCTCCTCAACATATTTTGACAGCATTTTTGTATTTCTAGAATCCTCATCACATTTCCAGACTTCCCAGGTACACACGTCATAACTTTCTATTGCTTAATTTCATCATTTGCACTCATCATTTAGCTTGCATGATTAGGTTTTGTGAGTTGAATGTTAAATTGTCTTTTCCAAGATTTTGCTTGGTGGTGAACCCCTCAAAGCCTAAAAGAACCCCTCCTAGGTCCTCCTTATTGAGAATTGACTCGCCTTTGTGTTGATAGTCAATCCAATTTGGGCTCCTACGACATTATTGAATGGCAATATGAGAATAGTGGCATTTCCACCCCCTATTTTCTCTATTGTTTAAGCCTCAACCCTAGCCTTTTCCTTGATCAAATTATTAAGTTTCTAAATATCAAATTCAAATTCTTCTCAACAACTTAAGACCATACTCTATATTTTGAGTAATTTATGTAGGAGACTAATGCAATGTGCTAGTGTTCTATGAGTTTCAAAAAAATTGAGCATTGGTTTCTCACTTATTTTCGAGTTCCTATTTTCTCGGAGAATGGTAAAACCCTAATACAGTTATCTTCGGAAGTTGCCCTAAAAGGGAAGCGCATGATATAAGCGTTTTTTAGGGTTGCGAAGATTTGTGATGTGAGTGTATTGTTGGAACGTTTTTTCATGCTGCCGCATTTTGTCTTCAAGAGTTGGAAATCTCCTGAAAGAACTTGCATTGCAAGTGTGTTGTAACCGTTGTGTTGAAGATAATACATTGTGCAGGTTTTGGAGTGCTGGGGTTTTTTACCGAAAGGTTTTCCCCAGGGTAAATCATTGTGTCATTCTTCATTTTCTGTATGTATGGTATATTGCTGCAATATCTTTGTTAAGTAGATTAACGAATCTGAAATTGTAAGGGTTTAAAACGAATTTGCACCATACTTTCCTTAAGAGATTAGTGTAGGAAGCTGTTTCCGCACCTGAGTTTCCTTACAAGCCTCAACCCTAGCCTTTTCCTTGATCAAATTATTAAGTTTCTAAATATCAAATTCAAATTCTTCTCAACAACTTAAGACCATACTCTATATTTTGAGTAATTTATGTAGGAGACTAATGCAATGTGCTAGTGTTCTATGAGTTTCAAAAAAATTGAGCATTGGTTTCTCACTTAGCTATTTTTTCCACCTATTGTAATACTTGTCTATCCAAAAAATGCCTTCAACATCTAAACTCGACTCTTTAGATTCTAAAGAATCCTTTTGAAACATTATCTATTAATTTGGATTTCTCCATTCTTCATTAATAAAAACAACAATAAATACATCTCTTACTCTCTTTCTTTGTTCTCTCTTATATGTACTCCATTATTGAGGCCTAGTTAAGGAAAAGTATTGTTGTGTTGAATATTGACATCTTTATGCTCTTAATCTTTTCTTCATCACCTGGTTGGTAATGGTGTTAAGAAAATTTTCATTCTCTTTTTACTAGTCGTACAATTTTTCTTTCTATATATTTTTATAAAATATCTTAGTGACTACCACCACCATTTATCCAATATCATAAATACACTAGTTTATCAATTTTTGTATACCTAGGATTTGATATTCATAGTTTTATTATTGCAGTAACCTTGGTTGGATCCACCTCTATACCATTCTTGGAGATAATGAAGCCTAATAGTTTTCTTGATGTAACCCCAATGATATTTTTTTTGTTAAGTCACACCTAATAGTCTCTTAATCACTAAAAGATCCTTTACAAGATTTTTGGGTGACACTGTCTTGTTTTTTATATTTTCGAAAGGTCATCACATTTTCCTCCATGATCTCATGGAATATTATTATCATGACATGTTAAGAATATCATGGAAGGTTTTTGACATGGCGTCTTGAGAATATCATGAAATATTATTGGATGGGATTTCATACAAAAAACCCTCTCATTATGAAATGGTTGACCAAAATATTCACCAAAGATTACACACCAAATGAAAAACCAAAAATTTGGGCCAAGAATAAGAACATGGTCAGTGAGGGGGCCACTAGGTCAACTATATATTCAAAATTTTACTCCCCAAGAGCCCAAAAATGTCCAAACAATCCAGTGACCCATCGAATTTTCTATGCCACTAGGCTAAAACAAACCATTCCCTCTAAAATTTCAATACAACCTTTTGGGAGAACCCATGGTGGTTGTGTTCCACAAACTTGTCCTAGCTAACATGGTCACCTTTTGTCTCACCAAATATTTTGATGATACCAAACCCAATCTTGTATGGTACAAAGATTAAAAAAATACTGCAATTATCATAGAATTGATGGTTTTATAACCAATAAATGTATGAATGTTAAAAAACACAAATAGAATCTCATCAACCATGATGATATTGAAACAAGGAGATATGCTTGTTTTTACAACATGAAAATGGGGATATTCCATAACCCATTTCTAAAGCATGGCCAGTCTCACCCTTCCACCTCCAAATTTAACCAAAATCAAGATGATCATACCCACAATATCCACTCAAATAAAACCCATGGACATATCAATCAATCTAAGATGCAATTTCATAACATAAAAATAAAATATTTTTATTTTGTTATCACCATGAGGCATGTTCATCTAACTTGGCCTCTTAGTTTAGTCTCATCAAACATCTTGAGAAGATTATAGAACAAATTTCCATAATAAAGCTCCCTAATACATCTAGTGCTACTTCTCATCAAGATATATTAGAACATGCCTTATAGGAGTTGAGAGTTCCCAATGAAATTGGCCCATATCACTTCCAAGCCCTAGTGGGCCAATTATCCTCCACCTAGTAGCTTGCCTTCACCAAAAAATATATGCCACCTCTTGAACCATCACATAACCACCATGTCCATATTGAATATTTTATCTCCAAACATAAGGGACCAAGATAGCTATTTCGGATAACAAATCTAATTTAATCCTATTTACCCTTAGGCTAGTCAAAATTTGGGGCACACTATATAATTGGAATTTCATATCATCACCATCAAGGCCTATGATAATGCAGAGTATAAATTAGAATGAACAATATGCCTCCCATAGAGGTTGGACCCATTTTACAAAATATTTTATGTCATCACTAATATTTTTTGGATTAGATTGTGTTAGAGTTTTTGTATCAACATTTTGTTCATCATCAAGATAATAGAGAGAAAAAGAATAAAATATTTAATTGCAAGACAAGAAACACTAAAAAGAGGGGAGGATGATAAATATAGAGGTTCTAATACCATTTTTTGGGAAATTCAGTATCTATCGAAATATGAATTCAATGGATGAGATACAAGGCCTAGACTACTCTAATATGAAAATCTGAAACTTATATGCAAATATGAAATTAAGTTGTCTTAATATGGAATTACCATGATTAGATCCATCTTCTTTATGATGCTAAAAATCAGCCAACATATCATGCTTAATAATACCACCTTATGTGAAATTATAACAGATAAATAAAGAATAACATCACCATAAGATAGCAGCAATAAGGAAAAAATCAACATAAGAGCATCACATAAGACAAGATTTATGTGGAGAAACCTTTGTGGCAAAAAATCCACGAAAACGAGAGGCCAAGTGTGTATTATCTTCAAATAAATGAAACTAAAATACATTCACTTTCATTCTCCTCTTTGCCTCCAACATGGAATCACCTATGTACCTATGAACAACCTATTTATGCCTCAACCTATCCCTGTACCTGCAATGAAATTCTACATTCAATTGTTCCTCATAATTTCTACATCCAAGGAGATGGTTATATAGACTTGTGAAGAGGTATAATGCACCAAACATGGTATTCAAATATGACCCTTCATTCTAAACATCCCCAACCCTTGGAATGTCACCTTGAAATGTGAAAGGACACTGGTTTTGGCTTCGATACTTTCTCTCCAACTCGAGCGCCCAAACTTGGAAATTAAATATTACATTAAATGCAAAAGGATGGAATACCAAGAGACACTTGTTGCCTCTTTCCAAGCACCTACTTGGAGAATACGAACAATCACTCATTTTTCATTTTCCTTATCTTTTTACCATCCCATTCTAGGCATCCACATGTGGGGAAAACAATATTTAATATTTATTTCACAAGCCACTATTACTGCTGCTAGTGGAACCCATCACCCCTTATGAATATAATACAAACAATGGTAAGAATAAATATTACAAAATATTTTCCCATTACACCCTAAGTTTCTGGAGACACTTTCCAAGAATGTTGGAACCATGTAATATGACATAGGATTTACAAGGTAGATGACATCTTAATCCTAACAAAGGAGGGGATGTTGCACATGGTTTGAGGCACAAGGCAATACTATTGGAAAACTAAACTAAAAAATAAAATAAAAAAAGTGAAAAGGTAAGAATAACCACAAGGAGAAGCTTAAGTGAAGAAACATATATGAAACTATAGATGATTCATAAAACTAGATCAATCTAATAAAGACAACATAATGATTAGAAGATAGCGGTTGGAGGGAGGTTATGTTGGTTGGGTGGGGGTTGTCTATTCAATCCATGCTTTAATTCCCACTTGGTAGTTCAATTAGTTCCCCTAATGGTCAAAAGTAATGTTGATGGGGGGAATCATATATATACCAATTTAAATTAGAACAATAGATACATAAATATTTGTAAATATAAGAACCTAATGATTTTGGAAAAAAAAAGAAACAAGTAAACATATCTATATATAAGAAAATCCAAGAATAAATTAATACTAGTAGTAGATGTATATATATACAAACATATATATCATGTTAGATTATTTCCAAATTATAAAAATTTAAATTTTGAAACAAAAAATCCCTAATAATTATAAGACTATACAAATCTACAATGTTTTTGATTAAGGTAAGAACAGGTTTTGAAGGGACCCAAAACCCTTTACAGTTAGATTTTGAATGGATCTAGAACCCTCAAGCAGAAAGTTGTCCTAACTTATGAACCAAGAAAGCACAGACAACCAAAGGCAGAAAGATACCCACAACCAAAAACAAAGCCGCAAGAAGAACAACCTGCAACCAGCCAAAAACCAACCCCCAAACAAGAACCATCAAGATTTACATTTAGAGCTACTCTTATGGGAGCGTAGCGTCATATCAAAAGAGGGCTTAGAAAAATTAGCTTTTTTCCCATTACAGTAATCCAACCCCCTTCCACTTATGTTGCCTTATCATGCCAATCCAGCGCAACATTGTCCTGAAAGTGAATGCCTGCACCCACTATCATAGATCTTTCTTCAATATTCCTCCCTACAGGTGTGGCTTTACCAGAAGAGCCACCAGAATTGATAGTCAAAATGTTATCACTAGAAATGGCAACCTAAGCTCCATTCACCCTCTCTTTGGGGGTTTCAACATGAACTTGCATAGCATCAGCAACCCCACCATCTATGATATCCAGAGAGGAAACCCCTAGACCCTGTGAATCCAACGCAACCACCTTAGAAAAACTCATATGTTGCTCAGGTTTCTTAACAACTATATAATGTTGTTGAGAGGCACCTTTCCACCATGTAGCCTTCATTGTTTTTTTCTCAAAACCACATTGTGTAGACTCATGACCTGTTTTAAAGCATCTTCTACATCTGAAGGGGATCCCTTCATAGTCCAAAGATTGAACCCAATAACCCTTAGAAGATTTAAGTAATATCTCAGTAGGCAGCCCTTTTGAAATATCCATTTCAACCAAAATGCGGGCAAAGGTGGAGTGAAAAATATTAGAGGATTCATCATCCACCAACACAAAATCTCCAAGGGCATAACCCACTTCCTCCAAAAGAGGATCAACCCATAAATGGAGGGGGAGATTAGGAAGTTGAACCCAAATCAGGATCTTATTAAATGTTTCAGAAGAAGGGTTAAAATCAGAATGCCAAGGTTTAATCATCAACAAAAATTTGTCCTCCCAGCTAAAAAAATTATCACATAAGATTTTGTTTCTATCTTGAGCATATACAAATCTACAATGTTATATATACTTAATTTTGAAGTAAATGTGAACATATATACTATTATATAAAGTATAAGAAATTGTCATATATGTTACTGCTATATATTCAAAAAAGTAAGACATATGTATATTTATACTTACTCTTATATAAAAGTAAGAGGACCCGGGGTGCCCGGGCAGACCCAGGAGGACCTGAGGGGCAGGCACTTAAAAAAGTGCCCAAAACAATTGAAAGAAACATTTTCAAACCTAAAAAAGGACCTCTTATGCCTTGGCCAACCTAATCAAAGTCATTTCACAAACACAAAAGGCCAAAAACACCATTTTTTGCCTCCAAGTTGCCATTGTTGGTTTTTGAAGGTTTTGTCTTTTTTTCGAAGGTGAGAGCTATGAAGGAGTTCAACCTACAGAAACAAGGGAGAAATAGTTGCTCTAAGAAGATCTAACCAGTGAAGGTGAGAGAATCTTTCATTTTTTTCAAATTTTCAATAATTTTGTGAAGATTTTTCAAGTTTTTTCAAAAAAAAATTAAAAAATTATTTTTTCGTAAGTTTTGATTTTTTTAAGAGCTTTTTATGCATAATAAGGGGTTATAATGCCATTTTTTTCTAAAAAATATTAGTTGTGTTGTTAATTTTTAATGTTTATTTTATTTTATTTTAGGTTCATAACTTCATATAGAATGGTTGGTAGTTCTAGTTCAGTTGGCATAGATGCAAAGAGTCAATTGAAATATGATGCATCATTGCCTCTTTGACGACATATGACAATGATTCAACAAATTCCCAATGGTGGGGGTTATGTTTGGCATTGTAGCCAATGTGGAACTACACATAAGAGTTTGTACTTTAGAGAGCTCATTTTTGCACTCTTCCTTTACAAGGAACAAAAGTTTGCCCCAAGTCAAATAAAAAAGGGTTGTCAAAACACCAAATATTGGCTTATATTAAAGAACAAGAGGAGGTCGACATGGCATGTAAAAAATCAAAGGCATGGCACATCCTCTTGCCAAGAGAAGCTTTGAAAGACCTCCTAGTGGTTTATCACAACCGGTTGGCCCACATCCTTTCATGCAAATGGCACCATCTTCTGAAGGAGATAATGTGTCGGTTACACGGAAAAGAGGCCCATTGGAGAATGCCTTCAAAATTGAAGCAAGAGAGATTTTAAATTAGAGCATTGCTCATTGCATTTATGGCAATGGGCTTCCTTTCAACCTTGTTAGATCACCTTATTGGTGGGAAATGGTGACATCCATTTCCAATACAACTTCTAATTATGTTATTCATGGGTATAAAAAGGTGTGAACCACCTTATTGGCAAAGGAGAAATCTTTAGTAGAGGTAGCATTGAGAGTAATCAAGGATAAAGCAAGTGTGTCCATCATTTTTGATAGATGGAAAGATTGCAAAAATAGACCATTGGTCAATCTTATATCAGTGTCCCCTAAAGGGGTGATGTTTTTCAAGGCGATGAATTGTAAAGGGCAAATAAAAGATGCAAGTTTTATTGCCAATATCCTCATAGAAGGCATTGAAATGGTGGGGTCTAAAAGTGTTGTCCAAGTCATAACAGACAATGCTAAAAATTGTAGGGCAGCTAGGTCTATAGTGGAGGCTACATATAGTCACATTTTTTGGACACCATGTGTAGTCCACTCACTCAATTTGATATTGCAAAAGATTGGCACACAAATTGAGTGGGTCAAACAAATCTACACGAAGGGCAAGGAGATCCAAATGTTTGTGACTAATCATCATATGTCACAAGCCATCTTCAGGATCTTTTCCAAGTTGGAGTTGTTGAAGGTAATTTAAATTTGATTTTTTAATATAATTTTTTAATTTTTAATTTTATTTTTTTCTTGATTTGTGAAATATATTTTTTGTACCATGTTAGGTTGTTGAAACTCGATTTGCATTTCACATAATCGTCTTAAGACAACTTGTAAAGGTGTGAGAGGCCTTGAGTTCTATGATCATCAACAACTTGTGGAGTGTATGGAAGCAATCAAGCACAAAAAGATCCCAAGTAAAAGCATTTATCATAAATAATGAGTGGTGGGCTTGTGTGGAATATGTTTTAAATTTCACTAAGCCCATTATTAGCATGATTAGATATGTTTATACTGATTGCCCATATTTGGGTGAAATTTATGATGGTATGGATTCCATGGTGGAGAAAATAAGATCAATAATAGATGCCAAGGAACATGACCCAACATAAATATTTTTCAAAACTATGCAAAAGATTATTGTTGACTGTTAGAACAAGATGACCACCCCTTTACATCTCTTAGCATTTGCTTTGTCACCAAAGTATTATAGCAAAGAGGTACTTTCATTGCCGAGGAGGGTGGCACCATATAGGGATGGGGAGGTTGTTGTTGTCTATAAGGCTACATTTTGAAAGATATTTTCAGATGAAGATATCCAAAGCATTGTCTTGAGCGAGTTTGGCCAATTCATATCTTCAAAACATCATGATGTTTCCATTCTAGACAAATATAAGAAAAATGTTGATGAGTGGTGGTACCTACATGGTCAAGGCTCCAATTACTTGCAACTTCTTACAATTAAAATACTCTCCCAAGTATGCATCTTTGTATTTATTTATTTATTCGTTTTTCATTCAATGCTATTATGTTATATATTGTCGGCAAGTAAAAGTAAATACTAAATGTTTATGCAAATTCAACAGGTTGCAAATTATTCTTCAGCTAAGTGGAATTGGAGTACATACTCCTTCATCCACTTCGTCAAGCACAACTGTTTGGGTGCAAAAAACAAAGAGTATTTGGTCTATGTACACTCCAACCTTCATCTCTTGTCACATAAGAAACCTGAATACAATGAGAGAAAAAAAAAAAGGGATCTAGTCCCCGAGTGTGCTGATTTAGATGCTACAATTGCACAACTTGCCTTAGCTTCTATAGATGACAATGAGGCGACTGTTTCACTTGACGCACCTAGTGACAATCCAATTGATTGTGGTTCAAATGAAATTGAACCAAGTGTTGACTATGATCTTGATGCTTGTGATGAAAACAAATATGAAGACTACTAAATTAAATATTGATTGTAATTTGAATTTTCAATGTGTAATGACATTTTGAGGCTTGAGTAATTACATTTTGCAAATTATGAATATGATTATATGAGGTATTTAAATATTCTATTTATCAATAATTATGTTTATCATTTATGCCTTATGAATATCATTGTTCTTATAATTAAATTTATAATTTTGAACATGAACATGTTTATATATATTTTCCCGTATTCTTAACCAAAGGAAAAAATTGCCATATCGCCATACTCGTACCTGTATCTGAACCCGTACCTCAACCAGTAACTTAGATTCCATCTATATGTTGTAAAGATTATAATCATAGATATGAACAGTTTGATTTTCTCACATAAAATAGAGTTCTCTAGAGAGGTAAATACACGCAAAACAAACATGAGTTAGGGGAGAGGACCCAGTAGTTGAGCATGTTTCAATAGTTGTGATAGTAGTAGTTAATATAATGCCCAATAGTTGTGATAGTAGTGTAAGTGTGAATAAGTAAAACACTTAATGAAACATTATAGCAAGATTTAACAACAATTAACTAATTAAAAGCACTGAAATTTTGAAAGCGTCTCATTATTTCCTATCTCCAAAGATTTATTAAATCACCAAGGGCTCTCGAATTTGGTAAGCACTGATGACTGTTAAAATGTCAATCTAGAGAATGGAATGATGATAGATGCAAGAAACTAATCTTGTACTATGATATTTAATTGATAAAAGAAGCTACTGTAATCTAAATTGACATGAAACTATGATGAATGAAAGTTACAGTAAAACTATGATGCAACTGTGATATGAATTCTATTGATGTTATGATGCTATGATGCTTATTGCTATGATTGTTTGATTGCTTGATTGTTTTCCTGCAGAGTAAGATTGCACAAAGTTGGATCCATTTTCTATTAAATGGGGTTGTAGTTATAGATTCACGACTGCACATTTGCACAGGGGCGGCACAACAAAGGCTTGGATTCAATCTGGAAGATTGAATGGTGAGAGATGGAGAAGCTTGAGCTGATCATGGGAATGGTTCCTCCCCATGAAAACATCAGGCAAGATGATAGAAAAAATCAGAGGAAGAAGATTTGAGAGATTGATTCAAATGTCTCCAATTTGTCTCCACAGCTTCCCGTGAATACCGGTTGAATTAAATTAGACATATAATATCTAATTTGGAAGGTGAGTGAATGGAAGAAATTTACCTTTATGCCTTTATTTAAATATTTTGATTTATTTAAATTAACAAAAAGGGAATAAATAAATTAATAAAACAAATATCTAATTTGGAAGGTGAGTGAATGGAAGAAATTTACCTTTATGCCTTTATTTAAATATTTTGATTTATTTAAATTAACAAAAAAGGAATAAATTAATTAATAAAACAAACTATAGAATTTGTTTATTAAATAAATATAGAAAGGATATGATAATTAAACAACAAAATATTTAACCTTGTTTAATTAATTAAGATTGAATGATGTGATAATTAAATAACACAAACTATTGAAGTTGTACATTTAATTAAAATTGAAGAATAAAAGAATTAAAATGTGAATTATTTAAATAAATGTTTCTATTTATTTAATAGTGGATGAATTTAATTATGATAATTAAATAAAACAAAGTAAAATTCGTTTATTTAATTAAGACGAAAATAGTCGAATAAAGATATGAAAAATTGAAGATGAACTATATAAATAAACATTTCTATTTATTTAATAGTAGATGAAATAAAAGGTTAATTAATCAAATAAATCATATTTAATTAATTTTATTCGCCAGACCATTTGTAGGTGTATACAAGTAGTTGTTTATATAATGCCCAATAGTTGTGACATAAGTACCCTAGCTTAAACAAAATTATCCTTTTGATCTAAAAAACAACCAATCATGTAATGACACGTCAACACTCAACTACTCATGATGTGAATGCACAAGTATTGGTAGCACTTTTTTTTGGGCCTTTTTGGACACCTTGACAAAAAGAATGCTGATGTGGCATCATATTTGATGATGTGGCCCTGAAATGAAAATTATAAGTAGGGGACTTGTCATATAAGCTGCTGTAAAAAAATTGGAGTGATTTGAAATTTCCAAGTAGGATTTTGAGAAGCACGAATTTAAGGTGCACAACTACTGGGTCCTCTCCCCTATAGTCAGTTCCATTTTTTGGTTCATATTAAACATTTAGAATCCAGACTTGACATTTTGTTTAAATTTAAGAAATTTTCAATTCAACAATCATTAATTTAGAGAGAATGTAATGGCAAAAGATTGCTAGGAATGGAACATCCCCAAGCAGCAATCCCAGGTTCAAACCCCAGCAAACCTATATTGCCACTAACGTTAAGAGAGAGTGCCGTTTCACATTTTAACAGCCAGCAAGAGGAAATTGCCAGTTTTGACCTTTTGTCTTTTTTAAATGGAAACGACTGGATTACAACATAAGTAAACATGCATCTAATCCAGATGCCCTTTTTAACTATTCTTTAGTTTTTTTTAGTTTTTTAATCTTCCAAACATATGTAACATTTAATATTATATATTTAGTAGTATAATTAATAAAATGCTATAATTTTATTAATTTCACGTTTCCTGTTTCTGGCAATGTAGCAGCAGACTAAAAGTAGCAAAATGGCTGAGCGGAGTTAAGTTTCACCTTATATTTGACAAACCAAGAAAAATAAAGGCAACGAGGAGAAAGAAATTTAAGATATTTTCTGGGTCTGCTCTCACAGCTCGTTTTTAAATTGCTTCTTCAGTCATGCTAAGATCGAATGTCAAGCGCAGGCAGGAGGACAGGTATACAGGAGATGGACAGGGTTTAGGAAAAGGGGCTAGGAGCATAATTGGTCCCACTTAATTAATCCCACAAGAATGTATAGATGTTTTGGGACTAGAGAGATAGCTTGTTATGGACTCCTCTAACAGAAGCTGATTAGATGCATGTTGAATGGAAATGTCAGATGAGGTTTGCATGTCACTCTAGCACTATCATTCAAACAAACAATTATTTTACCTATTTTAAGTGAACAATTTTGCGCTGTCTCAAAAATGTGCTTGCTTGTGTGGCACACTCTGAAATATTACATAAGGCACAAAATTCTTGTATTTAAGGATATGCAATACGAGGGAAGCATTTCTGATGTGTGGTAGACTATTGCGACTGTTTAAAGTCCTGAATATCCAAGGTGAATAAACTATATTTAATTCTGATGAAAAAAATAGTGTACCAATACTTTTGTCTTGAATGTATAGCCATACTAAAGATGAGTTGCTCAAAAGGCCAGTCTAATTGCCCAATATTCCAGCTGTGAAGAATGAGGACTATTTAATACATTGCAGGTCACCCACAAAAAAATTAAAAATAGAATTCTTCACAAAATGACAAATCTTCACATGATGCAAAAGGCATGCAAAATATTTCATATGCTATTAGAAAAGTCACAAGTGTTCCACGGGGACGCGTCCCCCCCAAAATTCTGGCCGTCCCCCCGTCCCGCCGTTCTGGACGTTTCGGGGACTTGGAGACAGCAAGGAGACGTCCCTCCACCGCCACCAGGACATGAGAAAAGTCAGAGAGACGCGGGGGACGCCTGGGCGTCTCCGAGACGTCTCAGGGACACCCAGACGTCCCCCGTGCTGGGACGTCATGTAAAGTGTTTTTTTTTTAAAGTTCTTTTATTTTTGTTGGTTTGTGTGCCTAGGATCGAACCCTAAAGCCTTGTGGGACCCATCTCAAAGCCTCTAAATGAACTAAAACATTCTAATTGCTCATTTTTTTACTCACATGCATTTGATGTTTTGGAGCAGCTAGGTGAAGAAGAAGAAAACCAGTAAGAAAAGTGAGTGAAAGAGTGAGTTTGAAGTGCTGCAAGTGCAAGAGGGGTGAGAAGGAGAAAGAAGAAGAAGAGGAGGAGCATTCTACAGCAATTTTGAAAGATTTTTCAAGCACAAGGTAGGGTTTTATGACTGTTTTTTGAAGTTTTTAACTGTTTTTTCAAATTTTATTTTATTTTGTTTTCCAAATTTTTAGATTCATTTTGAAAATGTAGTTTGATGTTTGAAATGGGCATTGAAATGAAAATCAAAACATGAATATGCATTTGCAGCCATGTCTATGAAATTATGATTAAAAAATGCATATTCATATTTTGAATTTTCATTTCAAAGTTCATTGTTTTTTTTTTCATCTTTCCATCAAGATTCATCATTAAGTTTTAAAATTTTAGTTTCAAATTTGTTAAACTAAGCTGAAACTAGGCACTTATAGAATTTATTTTTTTACTGCAATGTCACAATGAGCTCTCATGACATCAACATGAATGAGGATGAGGTTTATTCACATAGTGATACCGATCATGAATATGCACTTGAGGATGAGGGGGGTGACCATGGGGCTGAGCATGAAGTCCAAACTAGTTCCATGGCAAGTGAAGCAAGTACTTTTGAGTGCCCTTCTGTAGAATTGGCAAAGTATGCTAAGGGTCCTTTTGATCCCAAATCCCCTCTCAAACAATTTGCAACAAAAGATCTAAGCAGGCAAGCCCAAGGGGCAACATCCGGTGGCACAAGGAGGTGGAAGTGCAATTTTTGTGGTATTGGGTGGTATGGGAGCATCACTAGAGTGAATGCACACCTTCTTTTCATTAGAGGAAAAGGTGTGGGGATATGTGAGTTTTTGGCAAAACCAAAAAACATGAAATACAAAGTTGAAATAAATAAGTTATGGGGTGTTCTTGATGATACTCTAGCTGCACATGTGCCTACTACTTTGCAGCATAGGACACATGTTCAGCATAGCCAGCCACAGAGATTCAGCCATACTTTGCAGATGAGAGTAGGAGGGACACCAGGTTCTTCTTCTAGTGCCTATGCAGGAGAGGGGAGGGGGAAACAAAGATTGCAAAGTCAAACTCAAAGTAACCGCATAGCAGATTTGTTTAATGTGCAGCTCAAGGATGACATAGATGATGCCATTGGCGAGTTCTTCTTTGCCAATGACATCTCGTTTCATGTTGCCCGATCTACTTATTATAAGGAGATAATATCGATGGTGGCAAAGGGAGGACCATCATATGTGCCACCAAGTGAGACAAAATTGAGGACTACGATCTTGGATAAGAACTATTCCAAGATCAATTTGTTGATGGAGAAGATGAAGGAGTGTTGGGTTAAGACAGGATGCAGCATAGTCATGGATGGGTGGACGGACATTAGCCATCGTCCACTCATTAACATCATAGTTACATGTACTGAGGGCCCATATTTTCTTAAGGCAGTTGATTGTTCAGGGCATCGCAAAGATGCAGATTTTCAGTTTGAGGTTCTCAGGGATGCTATTGAGGAGGTTGGGCCACAAAATGTGGTCCAAGTTGTGACAAATGTTGCACATGTGTGCAAAGCTGCAGGGAGACTTGTTGAGGCTACTTACAGGCATATTTGGTGGACCCCATGTTGTGTGCATGCCATGAACAATGCACTCAAGGACATGGGAAAAATTGATTGGATTAGAGCAGTGGTTAATGATGCAAGAGATGTGCAGATGTTTATCTGCAACCACCACACATCACATGCACTCTTTAGAACCTTCGCTAAGGAGTTCCTGAAACCTACTGATACGAGATATGCTTCCTATTTCATTCTCTTGGACAAAATGATTGAGTTGCAAGAGGCATTGCAACTCATGGTCATGACATCAGATTGGAGTAGGTGGGCCAAATCTAAAACAAAGCAGGGGAAGAGGGTGAAGGATACGGTGAAGAGTGATGTGTTCTGGGGTGATGCAAAATATATTGTTGCCATCCTTAAACTAGTTTTTCAGGTTATTAGGTATGGGGATGCGGATGCACCTAGCCTTGGAGAGGTGTATGAGTGCATCGATTCTATGTTTGATCAGATGAGGGTTGTTGTGCGAGAGAGGGACCCCACATTAGCATTCTACCACAAGCACATTCAACCAATCATTCATAGGAGATGGGAGAAGCTCAACACTCCCTTGCACATGGCAGCCTATGCACTTAATCCTAAATGGTATTTGACTAGGCCTGGTAGAGTGACACCTATAGAGGATGCAGAGGTGAAGGCAGAGTTCTTCAGGTGCATTGAGAGGATGTACAATGATGTAGATGCCAGTATGATTCGCACCGAGTGGACCAGATTTGCCACTCTTAGGGGTTATTCAGATACAACCAAGATGGATATGCGAACTATGGCGCAGGAGGACCCAATTTTGTGGTGGACTTGCCATGGATCAAGACCTTTGACTACCACTCTAGCCATCCAATTGTTATCTCAGGTTTCTAGTTCTTCAGCTGCTGAGAGGAACTGGTCTACATATAGCTTCATCCACTCTCTTAAGAAGAACAGACTTACCTCTAAGAGAGCAGAGAAGCTTGTGGTTGTACATAATGCTTTGCGTCTCATTGACCGCAAAACACTTTTGTACAAAGAGAGTCCAGCAGCACGGTGGGATGTAGAGCCAGAGGAGCCAAAACAAATTGATGATGATGCTTCAATTTCGGCTTCAGATGTAGGGTTGGTTGGTGTTAGTTTGGCAGAGCTTGAGCACGAGGATTCTAGTAGTTCGAGTGATGAGGAGTTTGGAGATGATTAGAGGCCTCCCTTCACTACATTTTTGCATTTTGTACTTATTTTGATTATGATTCATATCAATGTATCATGCTACTCATTGTAATCATTTTTATGATATGATATTTTGATGTGACATGTCATATTTTTAATATTCATATAATAGAAATCTCAAATTCGACAATTTCATTTGTCAAATTTCAATATTTATTTACTTTTAATCTTTTAGTAATAGTATTCAAGTATTCAAAATGTTAGTATTTGCAATTTTACTAATTTGCCAAATTTTAATTTGAAATGTTATTCTTAAACATCTTTTTATAACTAGTTATTCAAGTACCATATGTATATCAGCACCGCCCCCCCGCCACCGCCCCCCCGCCGCCCCGCCGTCCCCAAACTTAGACCCCTTGTCCCCCCGTCCCCGAGACGCATCCCCTTCAGGAAACTCCGTGGAACACTGAAAGTCATTGAAATGCTTAAATTTGCCTAACGCAATAATACAGCAGCAAAAATTCCAAATGCATGTAAAGGGAAAACACATCCATACCAACTATGAACCCAGTAAAAATCTCATGCAATTAAATTAATCTCAATCCAAAACCAAAACCCAACTCGTTTCAATGTGTAAAGAGATATATTTACTTGTCTCTTTCCGGAATCATTGTGTAAAAATAACGTTCATTATGAACTTTCAAAATAGGTACCTGCGTAAACATGGCAACCAGGCACTGGTAGCATGCCCAATAGCTTTGACATTTAAATAGTTTTCCTTTCAAGCAGTTTTTCAAATGAAGTATGCAATCTTTTATCAGAGGCAAAATAGTAATACATATCCAACTATTCCTACATGAACAGAATTGTGTAAATTTACTACAACCAACCAATTCCAGACAAACATTCTGCTTACAACCAGACTAATGATGTCATTTCTAATTTTGAATGCCTATAATGCCTGCTGTTGAACTTTACAAGCCAGTTTTCTGAAGATTTTAAAATTCTGGATTTTATGCTCAACCCATATCTTTTCTAAAGATTCAAATAAAATTAGAATCTTATATCCTTCAAAGAAAACAATCATGACTAAATGCCTCCAAACTTGGTCTTCAAGATCTCAATTATGCAAACATTTGCAACTTAGCATTTGTTTTACAAGCACAACCAATGAATGGCTACAAGAAATTGTAGCCTGTAGCTATCTGCATGGCTGGCATTTTTGGTATCATAGTTCAGAAGGAAATTGACTCAAATTTGAATCCTTCCTTCTTTTCTGATCATATTCTCAAGTTACACACAAGAGTCATAGACATCCAACAAACAAGAAAACCTGTATTTCTGTTTAAGCTATACATATTATTGGAGCACATTCTACCAAAATTATAGCCATACTCTTCCAAATCTTTCATTCTGTGAATGCTAATTTTAATTTCACCTGTTATCTGGCTAGGAGTCCATCTTGCTCACTATTTTGCTGACATTACTTGTCTCAGTTTTGCCTGTAAAACTAGATTTACTTGATCTGCTGCATTTTTCTTTTCCGTAGCAACCTGAAAATCAAAAATCAAATAATCAGCCTCTATTGCTACCCATGAAATATTGTGTGGTAGTACTCATAATTACTATGGCATCAGTTATTTTATTGTTGATAAAGGCTGCCAGAAATCAGATGGAATTACTTCCATAAATATGGATACCATTAATCATTCATGGACTTCCAAAGCCCAGATGGTAAACATTTGATACTTTAGCATCGGCATCTCTTTCTTATAATTCATGAAACAATTTTATTTGCTTGTTACAGAAAATATGTAATGAATTGATACTGCATGATCAGCAAAACACACATAATGCCTAAGCACCTTTGACCAGACTGGTTATGTCCAAAACACTAGAATGCAAAAATTATGAACATTGGGGTACTGTACCTCGAAAAGTTTATCATGATTTGCCTTGAGGAAATTTATTTTTCGCTCACAGTATTCTTTTCCTTCAGGCATGCTTTTCTGATTCAGAACATCAGAATTGTCCAATGAGAGAGATGCAACCAAACACATGTAGTCAAAAATCATCATAAAAAGGAAAGAAACTTTATGTGAATTGAGGCCTTCCATAACCTATCTATTTCTTATTAATAGTATTATTCTGATTCAGAAGATCAGCATTATCCGATGAGAGAGATGCAACCAAACATATGTAATCAAAATTCATCATACAAAAGAGAGAAACTCTAAGCGAATTGAGGCCTTCCATAACCTATCTATTTTTATTAATAGTATTATTCTGCATGTCGGATGCAAGACACAATCAAAGACATAAACTGACTGCAGAAGATGTTGATCAATAGATTCTTCCAATTTGACTCTAATTTTCAATGGGAAGCACATAATTACACATCATTCGTGCAACAGTGCAGAGCTCAAATATGAAACCCACCACCCACATGAGACAAGGGTACCCAGTATGAATTTCAAATTAACGATAAAAGATCCTTTTTGAGATGTGATGAATGCAATCATTAGAACTTCAAAATAAGTTGTGCAGTGGTCACACAAATCTAGCCATTCTAGTAGTCATTTCATATATGATATTAGTTAATATTCAGGTAAGCAACTGACCATACCAAGACAAAGAACCTCCTTCACACCAACTTCCGAAAATGCATGTATGCAATATAGATCTACATACAACCATACTTCATGGAACCGAAGTAAAATTTCAAATGTCAGTGTTCTGAATAGAGAAGACAAAAGCTAAGGTTCTAATTTGGGATTTGGGGTTCTTCAAGGCTCATAAATCTAGACTCTAGAGTTTAAAATATTAAAAATATTAAAAAATGACTAGGTCCTGAGTCCTGACAGAAACTTCACTGGGACAACAAATGTGTGTGAAATCCAGGCTAATGTGTGTGACAGTGACATGAGATCCACCTAAGAACCGTAAAGGAGGACCCAAAGTACAAACCTTGTAATTCAATATTAAAGATAACAAAAAAGAGAAAAAAAATAGTGAAATCCATAGCCTAAGCCTAGTTTATGTCTAAACAACTAAAGACTCTCCAAGGTACCTATAATCTACAAAAATCGTTGACTGAAGTAAAACATGTAGAAAGGCAAAAGCAAAAACAAAACAACACTCAAACAGAAGAAAGAAAGCATAAACGAAATAAAAGAAAACGCTGGATCAGAAAAGAAAAGACAGTAATAGTATATCATTTCCAAACTAGTGCACAAACATTTATAAATCAAAAATGCAAAAAAGTGTGTACCTTTCAAGAAAAAGGCAACCATAAAGGAAAGGTGAGAGTGTAATACTACACTTACATATGGCTTCCAAATACGACATACTTGCAAAGAACATATTATGAACAAGAATAGAAAATTATTAGAAATTGGTGTCCTTATGGTTGAAGCAGGCTCACAAGATTTATAGAATTATTAGTGTGTCTACTGCCATACTTGTTGGTCCATTTGTTAGTTCTAGCATTTACCTAATATCCCCAGTTGCCCAGAAAGCACAATCATGCAAGTAATGTTATTGGCTCTACTGCTGTTTTTTGTTTAGGTACCATCAACAAGGGAAATTGTTTGTGTGTGACGTAAGTTGAATTCATTGTCTTCACAGCTTCGAAAGATTAATGGACTTATTGATCCATTCACTACTGAACACGTCACTTTGTGATTAAGGTGCTACTTGCTCCTAATAATTATTTATATTTAACCTTCTAAATATTTAAACACTAGCTTATTGCTGATGAAACAGATTTAATGTAACCTTCATGGACTGTATAACAAACGTGCCAAGAAAACTACTTAAGCTCAAATATAGATGGAGTAAAATTTTATTTTCAAGGGTAATACTAATATCTGCTACTTTTCAATATTTGGAAAAGAAGCCTTGGGGAATAAAAAATAGGCAATAACAAGTACTCATATCCACAATTGCCAGTGTATATCCACTATTATGGTATGCAAAAACCATATATCGATAAAGATGAATAGTGCCTACATTTATGCAACTTTTCTTCAGCATGTGTATTTGTTTTTGGAGACAAGTATAGACATCTCTGTACACGTGTCAGTATTAACTAAATAAGGTAGAAAGCTACATGTAATGCAGCTCAGATGAAGACAATTTCTGATGTGTACAATAGATGGAGCCAAAAGCCAGCACAAAACCATTCCCTTGTAAGAAAGAATTGAACACAGATATCACACATCTTCATTCACAAAAGCTGCCTTATGCCCAAATCCCACAAAAAGTAGATGCATTGCATGGTATTGTACATAAAAAGTAACTACATCAGGATCAATTGAGCTATTTAAACAAGCTATATTCATTCAGACTGTAAACAACCCTCCCCACATCCAGTAACCTTTGGCCTGACTGAATATGACCTGGAATGCTGGTTAGGTCATTGAAGTAAATCAGGATGAGAAATTGTAACATCCCACATTTTCTGTGGATGGGATTACATGGTCCAAAGCAAAAATTGGATACAAAGGATACACCTGGCTTATAATGATAGACTCATAAGTTCATAACATCTTCTTTCTGGAATTACTACAATAGTAAAGCATTTGTGCAATTTTCTTTTCCATACAAAACACTTCAAAAACAAGGACTCAATTCACTTTCCATCCGCACTTTATGGATGTCATTCTTCCAATTACCATTATGCATCAGAGGTTGTAGAAAGCAAAATGATTACAATCTAGAATAATATGTAAGATATAGGTAAGATCACACTTTAAAGTTTCCTTCCTACAGAACTCTACAGAAACTTTGATGAAGATAATGGCTTTACTTTGCAAACAGGGTATAAATATTGCAATTCACCTTTTACTAAATATCATTTGCATGATTGTGCTCAAACTCAATACAAACAAGCATAATGAGTGCAAAATTTTATTTCTAACAAACTAATTTCAAGATTATATCTCTAGCAGAGAATATTAAAAGGGGGCTAGTTTAATTACCTCTACATAATATCCAGTGCCCACATCAATCAGGACTTTGTCAGCATTATCTAGAGTTCCTGGAACATACAGTGATGCTGTCAGAGGCACTAACATCTGTTTCCCTGCAACAACAAAAAACTTAATTTATTAAAAGAACCCTATTTAAGAACGAGTCAAGAATGAGGCACTAACATCTGTTTCAAGAATGAGTCACAGTGGTTATGTTAGCCAACTTACTAGCTTTATAGATCCAATTTCAGATCATACCTACCCAACAGGACGGCTTTCAGTCCCTAAAAGCTAGGAACTCAATGGATGAGGAAACATTTCCCTCTCCTTATTATTAGGATACCAACTTGCTTCCCTTCATACCAACATTTCATGTCTCTCGAACCCCTCTCTTTGTCACTCTCTTGCACCCATAGAATACCATCCTTGTCAAACTCTACTTGAGAATTGGGCACAACATGTTCAATCAAAGGGAAGAACAGCTTCTTTGTCATCTACAATTGAAGGCTCAAAGTCTATGTTGCCAGTTCAGGCTCAGTAGTTTGGCCAAAAAATCCAGGTATGGCTAGGATTGGTTGTACTCTCTCTCTCTCTCTCTCTCTCTCTCTCTCTCTCTATATATATATATATATCAGTCTTGCTGGCAGACGTGTCTCCTGCCCCGTGAGACACGTCTCAGAGACTAGTACGCGTCTTCGGTACCAGAGACATCCCCAGAAACGCCTCCAGTAGCATGGAAACTTGACATGCTGTCTCCCGACGTCTCCCAACGGAAATTTTGGCGTCTCTTGTGAAATTTAAAACATTAAAAAATTATAATGTCATGATATTTTCTATAATTATTAATTTATATTTGTATCAAAAAAAGATGGCGTCTCTAAGTACCCCCATCTCCTATTTTCGAAAAAAAGTCATACCGGTACCAGTCTCCCATACCAGTACCAGTACCAGTCTCCTGACAACTATGATATATATATATATATATACATTAACAATCAATCTAATTTGCACATGGTGCATTGGTATGTCTAGTGGTTATTTGGCAATAGGTAAAAAGTTCCAATCCCTTAAGAGGCATTATGTCACTTAAGTGGATTTCAAGGGGATCCTTGGTGGATGTTGTGTTTAAACTTTAAAAGTACAAGGGTAAGATCCCCCATTTGTCGCTTCACTAACTAGGGCCAATTTATCCCCAAACTTACAAATTCAAAAAGAAACAGTAAATTTAATTTAATATTCATTAAATATTAACTAAGTTGTCGAGTTCTTCTATAGTGGATGCCAGACCCATACCCAACCAAGCTAGGCATAGGAGCGATGACGAGAGTGCCCCAGGCACCCTAGGTTCCTTGTGGGTATGCCAACACAACAAGCCACAAATACAAGCTAAAAAGTGATTTTTTTTATTTTTTTTAAATTTACTTATTTAAAGAAAATCTAAAACACACCCCTTGTTGTTTGTTGTTTGACAAACACAAGTACATTTCACACAAACTCATTCTTGCTAAAGCCAATTTTGCATTTTGAAAGGTAGTTGGATTTTTTTCAAAAGAGAACAATCACAAAGTGCCAAGGGGTGAATACAACTTGCACAAAGGAGAACTATTCATCTTAGCTGAGTATTTTAACTAATTCTTTCAAAAAAATTCAATTTTTTAATGAATTTTTTCAAGTTAAAAAATAAATAAAAAATTGAAAAATAAAAACCAAGTTTCAAGATTTTTTATAATGTTTTTTGGTGTTTGTTTTGAACTTTTATTAGTTTACAATTATAAATATCGTAGGGTTGTACTTTGAAAGATACCCTCTCAATTTTTCTCGATTTTTAATATCAAATATAATGCAACCATGCACCCATTAAGGTTAGCTCCAAACCAAAACGATGCGGAATAGTAACTCTAACCAAGAATGTGCCCTAAGACCCGATGAGGGAGGAGGGGCGAGCATATGGTCAGAGGATCCCTAGGATCTAATTAACTCAATAACTGAAATGATTACAATTGAAAGAGAGGAATTAAACTCAACGCCAAGAATGTTCACCAAGATCCTTGGAAGGCGAGGTGATAGCATATGGCGGAATACTTATTACAAAACTGAAATGAACTTAGGCAAATAACCAGCAATGAAAGATTTTCCACACATCCACTAAAACAGTAGGGGGAATGAAATTACAAATAAAACAATTCATCCGCTGCGGCAGGCATCCACTCAAGAGTGGGGATTCACCACTTGACAGTGGGTACAAGAAATCTTAACAATTCGTTTCTCCACACTAGCGGTATACCATCTAGGGGTGCTTAATGTGAAATTAAGAAATAATTGCAGCAATAATAAACTGGAACTGTACTACTGTTTACAGTCTTACAATATGAAAACCAGCTGCAAATTACATAAATATTACAATAATTTCAAAGCACCAAGATACTGGATGATTCCATGTTAGATATCAACAATACTTGATGAAGAAAAGACTGGAAATTCAAACTGAAACAAATCTGATATAAATCTGCAATTCTGGAAATGAATAACCAGCAACTGTAAACTCACTTAAAAGCACATAACTTCACCAAATTACCTCCAAAATGACTGAAATCTTTTGCGAAAGCTTCCTAGGAGTATGGCGCCCAAGTACAAATCACAAAACAGCATCAAATGACCCTCATTTATTTGGCACGAATCCCAATTGCCTCTTATGAATGGTACGACCTGGCTGGAAGGGCGATTTTGCATTATAAAATCAAGGACTTTGAATTAAATTCTGATTTTCTATGAGAAGGGTCGCCCTTGGTCTGCAATCACATGGCATTAATACCCAGAACAAGATTCAAATCGAACAAAGAGCTGTGAACAAAAAACGAATTCAGCTGTAGGTGAACCAACAACTCCAAATTCTTCAACAATTGAGCTCCATCTGCTAGTCTGAATGAGAAGCAGCAATAAGACCCATAGATTACATACTCTCCGAGTAGCCGAGTAATCTCCAAAAAATTTGCACGCCGAGTAATTTCTGCTTTTACTCTCGGGCAGTATGCAGATGGATTTTCTCCTGTCAAATTATCGAGTAATCGCCAATAGCTCACAAAAAACCCACAAACTTGGCAAGTTTGTATATGTATAAATATGTCTATGTGTGTATATTTATGCAAACTTGCCATCCTGTGTATGTTTATAGATATGTATGTGTGCACAGTGCAGTCTTGAGTATACACATACATAAATATCCACACACATTTGCCGAGTATTTGCCGAATATTTTCCGAGTATTTGCCGAGTTTTCCTCGAGTCAAAACTTTTGGGCTTGCTGAGTACTCTCCGATTCCGAGTATGTAAACTATGATAAGACCAACTAGGTGTTATCTTTCAAACACGAAATTGGATTGAAACTAGGAGGTAAGCATCCCTCGAAGTAAAAACCAAGTTGTCATTTCGACAACATAACATTAGCATAAATTCATGGATGCCAAATGTTGGAGCAAAGCTTCATATTTAAAGAAAAGGAGATGCCTCTTCAATTTCTAAGAATGGGACGCCAAAAGCCATTTGAAATATTTTCAAATTCAAAAAATAATAAATCTCCTCCAAGGTGGCGTCCAACTTCAAGGCATTTAAAAACTTCATTAAAAATATTAAAACTCCTTTATGAAGGCGTCCCCCTTCATGACCCTCTTTTAAACACAACTTAAAGTTAACACCTTAGGCCAAGGGGTCAACTTGAAATTATAACATATTGCCTTGAAATGAAATATTTCACCAAAATAATGCTTTTAAAAGCCAAAGCTCAAACCCAAGCAACTGCTCCAACTGAAAATGAAGAACTGAAGACTGACAACTACTCACTGCCATAAATAGTATTTACTAAAAATAGTAAACACCAAGAAATGCCTCAAAGCCTCCAAATAAGGAAACCCTAAATTCACCTCAACAAGCCTATGGGCCTCCGGAATAGGTTGATGAGCAACTAATCTGATCACTGATGAGAAGGGGACATTACAGTCCGCCCTCCTCGAGATTGCTTGTCCTCAAGCAACCGTAAAGCTGGATGCTGCAAAATATGTTCACCTTCCCACGTGGCATCTTCAATAGGCAAGTTCCTCCATCTGACCAAGTACTCCTTGATTGTTCTTCTCCTCAAGGATCGTTCCCTAGTGTCAATAATCTCTTCTGGAATCAACACCAACTGTTACAACCCTTATTTTGAGACTATGAATTTGGCTATGTTTTTCGGATGCAAGTTAATTTCAAATAACTGTTTTCATGAGAAAGTGAAATTGAGAATAGAATAGATGATTTATTTTATCTTAACAGTAAGTTAACGACCTTTATATGGCAAGTGGAAATCTTGTTCGTGTGAAATTGAATATGTTCATGAGTTGGTATTTAAATGTGAAATCATATAATATATATATAACCGTTGGGAACACGCTAACCATAATACCTGTCAGTGGTTGCAGGACGGTCAACACCTTGACGGAAAAGGGAGATGTCATTAGGGAGAGGATATGGTAACAAGGATCGATTTTATCATCAGACCTTGAGTCGGTATGAGCAATGTATCGAAGTGGTAACTTGGCCATAATTAATTGAATACAATTGCCATTATCCAAGTTGGCCCTAATAAATAAATATATATGTAAATTGATAATCACCTTATAAGGAAATTTCAAACGTTAATATTAAATTATATTTTTATTTGGATACGTATATATTCCTCTTCCTCGGCCTCCGTTCAAAATGGAAATATTTAATTGGCTTTGGCTATAATTAACATTTAAAAATTGTAACTCCTTGGGCCATCGTTTCAAATTTGAATGAGTTAAGTTTTTAAGGAATCATTAATATTTTGGGATGGAAGATGTCGATGGCAGTTTTTTTTCTTCCCCACCATCTTGCCGTCGTGCTTTGGGGGAAATGGCCAAGATTGAGCAGCCATGCAGCCACGAGTGGGGAATGAATTCTTTTAATGCAAAGTCAGGGCATTTTCTCGGGTCTTCTTCTCCTTCCTTCTTATTTTTATGTGATCTCTATCACCGGGGATCGTCATTCCTTTATGGTTCACTCATCACCAATACCTCTCTGGTTTTCGACTCATCTCCTTCCTCTCCTTTCGTGCTTAGCTGAGCCTTCCTTTTGTAGCTGCTATTCTTCATAACCTTATGTCGTTCGTCTGTCGGTGAAGTTCGTGACTCCTTCTGGGTCCTATCCGCGAACCGGAACAAGAGGATCTGTTGCACTCTCAGTCGGCGCCGCGAAGAGTCAAGCGAGGATCTCAAGGTATTCTTTCATTTTCCAAGCACGTAGGTGGCAATGTCTTTCGACTCTCTTTTACATACTTTTATCGTGATGCTTATTTCTCGCGAACCTTGAAATATCTTTTGTGATCCTTGTTCTGTATCAAATTTGGATAATGATAGACTCATCTCTCTACTTTGGTTGATTTGGTTCTCGTGCTGGATCTCTTTTATTTCTATTTCCTTAAGTCAATGAATTCTAACCCGGGTATCATCCGAGATGTAAATTGGAATACATCGTTCAGTTCTCTCTACTTCCTTGTTCTTCAGATCGTAAAAGGTTATGCTAATCAAATCTTAAGTCGGATCTCAATATGCTCTGAGCCTTCGAAATCTTTTTCAACCTCCTCTCTCTCTGTTATCAGTGTCTGTTTTGCTTGAGCACATAAATAAATAAATAGACCTCTGTCTGCCTCCTGTCTAAGTAGTTAGAACCATTTGAGGGTCTCTTCTCTCTGACGAGTCATTCATCTTTGCCGAGAACCATAATTAGCTCTTCTGGTAACCAAGCTCGAGATAGGAAAAGAGTAATTTTGGCTAAAATTGTACCCTTCTCTATTTGATTCCTTAGCTCTGTAATTAACTCCTGATTGGACAATATTAATGTTAAAAACCAATCTTGAATAGAAGAGTTAATCAACTAGGGAATTGTATGCCGAGCAAGGGTGAGAAAACTGGTGGCACAAAAGTGCCATAATAAATAAGAAAATTCCTTGGCCAAGGTATATTGCCAGATAGGCATGAACTAGTTTCCATGTACCAGATATGCTACTGGTCAGTATGATCCTCCTCATTAGGGGATACCTACGAAGGAAGGGTCGACTAGCAAAATAAGATCATGGCACCAGGCTCAGAAAGGCATAATGATAATCGATCCTTGATACCTACCCTCGTGAAGGGACGGGTTCCTTCATTCGAAGGAACACGGGAGACCAGTCAGTCTTTGGTTGGGCGATAAAGCCCCTGATGATAACTCTCTCTTTTCCAAGAAGACAGCGTCCAGATCAAGTGTTTCGGCTTCTACACTGTAAACTGCTGAAACCCTTCTCTTTCTCATAATGCTGAAATGGTTACTTAGCTTAAAGTTTGATCAAGTTAAATTTTGTTGGAAGCATTGAAAAGCTAGTTAGCCTCCTTGTTTTCTTTTATATATATACATATCAACGGATGTTTCTTTTGATTACTTTCAGTTAAATAATTCTTCCAGCTGAGCTAACCTAGTTGGCAATTGATGTTAGGTTAGTTACTCCTGTTTGGTTCGTTTTCCGTTAAAGTAACAATAAACCCTAGTTTGTTAGTTAGTTAGTTGTCGTTCAGCTGAAGCTGGCTTAGTATTAGCCTTGTCTTTTTTTTTGCTGTAGGTTGTTAGATGTTACATATGGTATCAGAGCCACCGGGTTCGACACTGAACCTCGGCCTCACCTTGCAGACTTAGAAAACTAAAACCTATCTCTTGGTGTTTTTCCAGGATGTGGATACGGAAAACACCTCGAAAGAAGGTCCGGGATCCGGTATCCAGACGGCTATGGAAAATCAGACTTCAGTATGATTATTCCAAATGCTCTATGCCTGCGGACTCTGAGACCGTGGCTGAAGCTCTCAGGAGACTTCGGCAAGAAAGAAGGAAGTGGACACCCTCCAGTAAGGAAGTTGTTAAAGCAGCCATCCTTGCTGAGATAAAGCAGACCAGCACCTTGCATCTAAGCAAAATAGGAAACAAGCTGCCAGACCCTTTAGAGAATGGAACCCAACCTCCGGATTTGGATCCCTAATATTCTTGTAGTGAAGATCTATCACCAAAAGTGATAGATGCATTTTTTGTAACAATTTTGTAAATAAATCTATCACAAGAGTGATAGTCATTCATGATCTTTTGTAACTAGACCTATCATAGGAAGTGATAGCTACTTTTTTTTTGTAATCAAAACTATCACAGGAAGTGGTAGCTACCTATTCTTGTAATCGAATCTATCACAGGGAGTGATAGATATTTTGTAAGCATTATTGAATGAAATCCAATATCTAATTGATGGCATATCGTGTTGAAATCATTGTACAAATATTGTTCATATATCTCATTGACTAAATCTTGGAAATAAACCAATATAGACTAATAAGTAGTGCCTAACTTCAGGAACCTTATTGGAATGGAGAATTCCGGAAATGGGTTCAGAGGAGATTGAGATAATGATAATCCCATGGCCAAACTTGACCAACTGCTGAATTTGATGAGTGATACCCAAAACCGTTTGCTAAACCTGGAAAAGAAGGTGAACGTTCTGGCTGAAATACATGAGGAAAGTTCTAAGACCTGTAGCGATCAGCGGGAAGAGAGTTCGAAAAACACAAGCCTGAGTAATAAAAGGAGCCGACTGGCCAATGAATTGGCCCAAGATATGAAAAAGGTTAAGCCTCCAAAGTTTGAGGGCTCTGTATCAGGAGATGCCGCAGAAGCTTGGCTCACTGAAATGGAGAAATACTTTGAGTTGAGAGATTACTCGGACACCTCCAAGGCCGCTTGGGCAGCCTACTAGTTGGCTGGGGAGGCTGCAACATGGTGGGAAACCAAAAGGGCTGAAATGGGTCTTGAAGCGGCAGATGTGACTTGGGAGCAATTTGTAAGAATTTTTCGTCAACGGTGGCTTCCACAATTGTTTTATGATCAAAAACTTTTGGATTTCGAGAACCTTAGGCAGGGGCCTCTGACCGTCAATGAATTATGGGAAAGATTTACTAGATTGCTGAAATATGTGCCCCAATACCAGCAAGATGAAAATTTTCGAGTACGAAAGTTCATTATGGGATTGAATAACCGCATTGGAGGGCCAGTAGATGTGCTGGCACCTCGAACAATGGATAAGGCTTATGAGAAAGCAATTTGGTAGGAACAAAGATTGAAGAAGGATGAGTCGATCAGAGATAAGAATCAGGGTAAGGGAAAATGGAAGCAATCTCATCAGAACTTCAAGAGAAAAGGGTATAAGAACAATCAGTATGATAGCAAAAAGGATAAAAAGGTCAATAATGGTAATAGGAAAGATGAATCTAATGCAAGCAAGGGTTCGAAAAAGAAAGGACCACTTGGAGGATGTTTTAATTGCGGAGGTGAGCATTATGCAAATCAATGCCCTATCAAGAGTCAGCAAGGGCAGCAACAACGAAGACCGTTACCATCACAACAAACCTCTTTTCAGCAGAGGATCCATACAGTTGTGGACAACCGTCAGGCAGAATATCAAGTTACTCCAATCGAGACACCAAGTATGCTTTATGGAAACCCAATAACCGTATTAGTTGACACCGGAGCTACTGAATGTTTTATTTCACCTAAAATACTTGGTAAATTTCCAAAAAGAATTGGATTTATGGCAAACTCTTGGACTGTAGAATATGCCAATCAGACGAGAGCCCGGGTAGAGCAGTGTCTGTTTGAGGCTAGGTTATAACTTCCAGGCTTCACTACAGAAGTTAACCTTTATGTAGCACCCTTGGGATCCTATGACATAATCCTCGGAATGAATTGGTTAAAAGAGCATAAGGCTAAGATTGACTGCCTGGCTAAGACAGTGGAATGTCTTGATGATCATGGAAATACAGTGTTTTTGCAAGGAGTGCAATGGAAAGTTAGAACTCGACAAATCTCAACCATGCAGCTGAAAAGAAATAAAAGAAAAGGGTGTCAAATATATGCTGTAAAAATGGAGGAAATTAGGGAATATAAAGAAAGTATAATTTTGGATGATATGATGATGCAAACTTAGAATCAAAATGAGGGAATGGAAAATGACCATAAGAAAGAAACTTTTGTAGAGAAATACCCTTATCTTCAAGAGTATCAGGATGTGTTTCCAAAGGAATTACCTGGACTACCGCCAAGAAGAATATTTGATTTTTTCATAGATTTGGTTCTGGGGGCTGAACCAGTCTCTAAGGCCCCGTATCGTATGACTACAGTGGAACTTATGGAATTGAAGGCACAGTTGCAAGAATTGCTAGATAAAGGTTTAATCCGACCAAGTGTATCACCTTGGGGTGCGCCAGTGATTTTTGTCAAGAAAAAGGATGGGACACTCCGGCTATGCATTGATTACCGTATGCTGAATAACCTCACCATCAGAAATAAATATCCCTTGCCTAGGATAGATGATCTTTTCGATCAGATGAAGGAGGCGGCCGTGTTTTCCAAAATAGATTTAAGATCAAGATATCATCAGTTAAGACTAAAAGATGAGGATATGTATAAAACAGCTTTCAAAACTAGATATGGTCACTATGAATTCACAGTGTTGCCTTTTGGACTTACCAATGCTCCAGCAGCATTTATGAATTTGATGAACAACATTTTTCGAGATTGTCTTGACAAATTTGTATTGGTATTCCTTGACAATATTCTTATTTATTCGAAGAATGAGGAAGAACATCTTGGGCATCTGCAAATAGTCCTTCAACGATTAAGAGAGCATCGACTTTATGGTAAATTGTCGAAATGCACTTTTTTCCAGAAGGAGGTTCAGTATTTGGGTCATACCATATCAGGTGAAGGGATAGCAGTAGACCCTGCCAAGGTAGCAGCTATAGTAGAATGGCCAGAACCTAAGAACATGCACGAGGTTAGGAGCTTCATGGGTCTAGCTGGGTATTATCGAAGGTTTGTGAAGGACTTTTCAAGAATCGCTCATCCAATCACCTCACTTCAAAGAAAAGGGAAGAGATTCGAATGGACCGCAAGATGTCAGGAAGCCTTTGTTACGCTGAAAGAGAAGTTAACCACAGTGCCCATCCTGGTAGTACCCGACCCTAATGGTCATTTTGTAGTAATCACGGATGCGTCTAGTGATGGATTAGGCGGAGTATTGATGCAAGATGAGAAGGTGGTGGCTTATGAATCCCGTAAATTGAAACAATATGAGCAAAATTATGCACCTCATGATCTGGAGTTAGCAGCTATCATTCATGCTTTGCAAATGTGGCGACACTACCTGTTGGGAAAAACGTTTGAACTTAAGTCAAATCACCAAGGGTTAAAGTACTTATTCACCCAGCCTAACTTAAATGCTCGACAAAGAAGGTGGATGGAATTGATATCCGACTATGATTTTGAAATCGGTTATATCAAAGGCAAGGAAAATAGAGTAGCTGATGGCTTGAGCCGACGAAGACATATAACTTCCATGATGACAGTCAATACCAATTTTAGAGCTCAGGTGTTGCAAAAGATGAGTAAAGATAAATTTTACCTTCAAGTGCAGGAAGCCTTTCAGGAAAATCCACAGGATCCCAAGTATGAAGGCTATCAGTTTTGACACAAATGGATTATTAAGATTCAAGGGCAGAATGTACATACCCGACTCTCCAGAGTTAAGAAAGACAATATGGCAGGAGACTCACTCCGCACCCTACTCGGGACATCCTGGGGTAACAAAAATGTTGGCAGATGTTAAAGCTCTATATTTTTGGAAAGGGATGAAAAAGGATGCAGCCAGATTTGTGGCAAGTTGCTTTGAATGTCAGAAGGTTAAAGTAGAGCATCAGCATCCAGCAGGACTACTACAACCACATAGTGTACCTGAATGGAAATGGCAAGTCATTAGTATGGATTTCGTTCAAGGATTACTGATGACTAGAAATAGACACAATGCAATACTAGTTGTGGTGGACAGATGTACTAAAGTAGCACATTTTATACCAAGGAATCTAACAGATGGGGCTTCAATGATTGCTCGGAAGTTTGTGCAGGAATTTTTTTGATTACATGGAGTTCTAGAGAAGATTATCTCTGACAGAGATGCTAGAATGACATCCAGATTTTGGAAGACTCTATTTTCTGCCTTGGGAACTCAGTTAAATATTAGCACAACCTATCACCTGAAAACCGATGGTCAAACAGAAAGGGTCAATCAGATTTTGGAAGACCTCCTCCGAATGTACTGTATGGATCAGCAATTTAAATGGGAGGAATATTTACCTCTGGTAGAGTTTGCTTATAATAATTCCTATCAATCAGCTATCAAAATGGCACCTTTTGAAGCCTTATATGGCAGGAAGTGCAAGACACCTATTAGTTGGGACAGAATGGAGGACAGGATCGTCCTCGGACCCAAAATGCTCCTAGAAATGGAAGAACAAGTTAAGTTGATTAAGCAGAGGTTAAAAGAAGCCAATGATCGACAAAAGAGCTACGCGGATGCAAAGTGAATTCCCAGGCAGTTTGCAGTTGGGGATAAAGTTCTCCTACGGGTAAAACCTCAAAAAAGCTCAATCAAATTAAGAAAAGCCTCAAAATTAGCTCCGAGATATGTGGGACCCTTTGAAGTCTTGGAAGTAATTAACCCAGTAGCCTACAGAATTGCTCTACCACCTGCTCTTGCCAGATTGCACAATGTATTTCATGTCTCCTATCTTAAGAAATATTATGCAGGTTTTGATCACCAGATTGACTGGAATTCCTTGCAGGTACGGGATCCAGGGGTAATCACGGTCGAGCCGCTTAGAGTCCTCAAGGTGCGCAGGATGCGCTTACGTAACCGTGAGGTTAAACAATGCAAGGTCCAGTGGGGCCAGTATTCTGAGGAAAATGCCACTTGGGAGGACTAAAGAAATCCTTCAAAAATTTCCTTATCTTTTTGTGAACAATTGAAAACATTATATTTATATTTATATTTATGTTATTGTTTGAACTTAGAATAAACCATCATCGAGGATGATGATTCTTAAGGGGAGGAGTATGTTACAACCCTTATTTTGAGACTATGAATTTGGCTATGTTTTTCGGATGCAAGTTAATTTCGAATAACTGTTTTCATGAGAAAGTGAAGTTGAGAATAGAATAGATGATTTATTTTATCTTAACAGTAAGTTAACCACCTTTATATGGCAAGTGGAACTCTTGTTCGCGTGAAATTGAATATGTTCATGAGTTGGTATTTAAATGTGAAATCATATATATATATATAACCGTTGGGAACATGCTAACCATAATACCTGTCAGTGGTTGCAGAATGGTCGACGCCTTGACGGAAAAGGGAGATGTCATCAGGGAGAGGATATGGTAACAAGGATCGATTTTATCATCAGACCTTGCGTCAGTATGAGCAATGTATCGAAGTGGTAACTTGGCCATAATTAATTAAATACAATTGCCATTATCCAAGTTGGCCCTAATAAATAAATATATATGTAAATTAATAATCACCTTATAAGGAAATTTCAAACATTAATATTAAATTATATTTTTATTTGGATACGTATATATTCCTCTTCCTCGGCCTCCGTTCAAAATGGAAATATTTAATTGGCTTTGGCTATAATTAACATTTAAAAATTGTAACTCCTTGGGCCGTCGTTTCAAATTTGAATGAGTTGAAGTTTTTAAGGAATCATTAATATTTTGGGATGGAAGATGTTGATGGCAGTTTTTTTTCTTCCCTGCCATCTTGTCGTCGTGCTTTGGGGGAAACGGCCAAGATTGAGCAATCATATAGCCGCGAGCGGGGAATGAATTCTTTTAATGCAAACTCGAGGCATTTTCTTGGGTCTTCTTCTTCCTTCTTATTTTTATGTGATCTCTATCACCGGGGATCGTCATTCCTTTATGGTTCACTTATCACCAATACCTCTCTGGTTTTCGACTCATCTCCTTCCTCTCCTTCCGTGCTTAGCTGAGCCTTCCTTTTGTAGCTGCTATTCTTCATAACCTTCTGTCATTCGTTTGTCGATGAAGTTCGTGACTCCTTCTGGGTCCTGTCCACGAACCGGAACAGGAGGATCTATTGCACTCTCAGCCGGTGCCGCGAAGAGTCAAGCAGGGATCTCAAGGTCTTCTTTCATTTTCCAGGCACGTAGGTGGCAATGTCTTTCGACTCTCTTTTACATACTTTTATCATGATGCTTATTTCTCGCAAACCTTGAAATATCTTTTGTGATCCTTGTTCTGTATCAAATCTGGATAATGATAGACGCATCTCTCTACTTTGGTTGATTTGGTTCTCGTGCTGGGTCTCTTTTATTTATATTTCCTTATGTCAATGAATTCTGACCCGGGTATCATCTGAGATGTAAATTGGAATACGTCGTTCAGTTCTCTCTACTTCCTTGTTCTTCAGATCGTAAAAGGTTCTGCTAATCAACTCTTAAGTCGGATCTCAATATGCTCTGAGCCTTCGAAATCTTTTTCAACCTCCTCTCTCTCTGTTATCGGTGTTTGTTTTGCTTGAACACATAAATAAATAAATAGACCTTTGTCTGCCTCCTGTCTAAGTAGTTAGAACCGTTTGGGGGTCTCTTCTCTCTAACGAGTCATTCATCTTTGTCGAGAACCATAATTAGCTCTTCTGGTAACCAAGCTCGAGATAGGAAAAGAGTAATTTTGGCTAAAATTGTACCCTTCTCTATCTGATTCCTTAGCTCTGTAATTAACTCCCGATTGGACAATATTAATGTTAAAAACGAATCTTGAATAGAAGACTTAATCAAATAAGGAATTGTATGTCGAGCAAGGGTGAGAAAACTGGTGGCACAGAAGTGCCATAATAAATAAGAAAATTCTTTGGCCAAGGTATACTGCCAGATAGGCATGAACTAGTTTCCATGTACCAGATATGCTACTGGTCAGTATGATCCTCCTCATTAGGGGGTACCTACGAAGGAAGGGTCGACCAACAGAATAGGATCATGGCACCAGGCTCAAAAAGGCATAATGATAATCGATCCTTGATACCTACCCTCATGAAGGGACAGGTTCCTTCATTCGAAGGAACACGGGAGACCAGTCGGTCTTTGGTTGGGCAGTAAAGCCCCTGATCAAGTGTTTCAGCTTCTACACTGTAAATTGCTGAAACCCTTCTCTTTCTCATAATGCTGAAATGGTTACTTAGCTTAAAGTTTGATCAAGTTAAATTTTGTTGGAAGCATTGAAAAGCTAGTTAGCCTCCTTGTTTTCTTTTATATATATACATATCAACGGATGTTTCTTTTGATTACTTTCAGTTAAATAATTCTTCCAGCTGAGATAACCTAGTTGGCAATTGAATGTTAGGTTAGTTACTCCTGTTTGGTTCTTTTTCCGTTAAAGTAACAGTAAACCCTAGTTTGTTAGTTAGTTAGTTGTCGTTCAGCTAAAGCTGGCTTTATATTAGCCTTGTTTTTTTTTAGCTGTAGGTTGTTAGATGTTACACCAACTGCCCTTCTTCATCTAATGGAGGTAACTCTGAAGTAGCCACCACATTGTGCCCAAGCACCTTCTTGAGGCGTGACACATGAAAAACACTGTGAACTTTGCTATCAACTAGAAGCTCTAACTCATATGCTACTTCACCAATCCTTTTGGTGACTTTAAATGGACCATAAAAACGTGGCTTTAACTTTTTTGTACCATTCTTTTTGAGGGAAGACTGCCTGTAGGGCTGGAGTCTCAAGTAAACCATGTCTCCCACTTCAAAAGAACGTTCAACATGCTGCTAATCAGCGTATAACTTCTACTAGTTTTGAGCTTGTTGCAGATTTTCTTTTAGTGACTTCAATATGTTTTGATTATGTTGAAGCATATATTTCGCCTGTGGAACTCTACTATCACCAAACACGAAATCTACAAAGTTAGGAGCATCATATCCATAAAGAGCCATAAAAGGAGACATCTTAATTGACATATGATAAGAAGATCTATAACAAAACTCCCCCAAATGAAGCCACTTAACCCAAGCTCTTTGCTGCCCCGAAACATAATTTTTGAGGTAGCCTTCTAACCACTTGTTGACAATCTCGGATTGCCCATCCGTTTGCGGGTGATAACTAGTGCTTGGAGTGAGCACTGTACCTCTCAACCTGAATATCTCTTGCCAAAAAGCACTTAGGAACTTGTTGTCCCTATCACTGACAATGGTTTTAGGCAAACCATGCAAACAGAAAACTTCTCTAAAAAACAACTCAGCTACTTGAGTTGCTGTAAATGAAGTAGTGATAGCATAAAAATGAGCAAATTTAGTTAATCTATCCACCACGACATAAATACAATCACGTCCTTGCACCTTGAGTGAACCAGTGATATAATCCATAGCAATACTCTCCCATTTCTAATTTGGAATTGGCAAGGGCTGCAACAAACCAGCTGGGAAAGAGTGTTCATTTTTATTCCTTTGACAAGTAGAACACTCCCTTATGTAATTCATGACCTCCTCCTTCATTCTTTTCCAAGTAAATCTTTCTCTGATCTGGTTATATGTCTTGAACATTCCTTGATGACCAGCAAGAGGAACATCATGAAAAGACTGTAAAATCTTTTTTTTAAGCTTGGATTTGGGTACTAAAAAGATCCTACCCTTATAGATAATCAAACCATCAACCAACTTATACCTTTCATCATCCAAATGACCTTCTACAATGCTGGTTGTGAACTGATTTTTTGCATAATCAGCAGCAATTAACTCTTTCCAATCTGTTGATAGCTCACAAATTGACTGCAAATGGGGTCTTCTTGATAAAGCATCACCCACTATGTTATTTTTCCCTTTGACATATTCAATGTCAAAGTCATCAGCTTGGAGCTTACTCACCCACTTCTATTGTCTTTCATTTAAATCCTTTTGGTGCATAAAATGTTTAAGACTATTATGATCAATCTTAACAACAAATTTACTTCCCACCAAGTATTGACGGAATTTAGACAAAGCGTGCATAATAGCAAGCATCTCTTTGTCATAGATTGAATATGATTTTTCTGCCCCTCTCAACTTTCTACTTTCAAAGACAATAGGATGTTTGTCTTGCATCAGAACAGCTCCAACTCCACCTTAAGCATCGCATTGCAATTCAAAAAGATTTGTGAAATCAGGTAAAACCAACACTGGACACAAACTCATAATATGCTTTGAATTTATCAAAGACTCCTTGAGTTTTATCTGTCCATAGGAAAGCTCCTTTCTTAGTGAGATTTGTAAGGGGGGGCTGCCATGTGAGAATACCCCTTGACAAACCTTTTGTAAAAACCACACAACTCCAAAAATCCCTTCAAGTGAGTCACGTTCTTTGGAGGTGGCCAATCAAGGATGGCTCTAATCTTCTCAGGATCAACTTTGACCCCCTTAGAACTGATAATGTGACTGAGATAAAGAAGCTCTGTCATCCCGAACTCACATTTTGATTCTTTTGCAAACAAACATTCTGCCTCTAGAATACTAAGCACTTTTTCCAAGTGCTCGAGGTGCTCCTCCCATGACTTACTGAAAATGAGAATATCGTCGAAGAATATGAGCACAAACTTCCTCAACTGCTGCCTGAAAATCTTGTTCATACAAGATTGGAATGTTGCTGGAGCATTTGTCAAACCGAATGGCATGACAAAGAATTCAAAATGCCCAAAATGACATCTAAAAGTTGTCTTCTCTATATCCGCCTCCCTTATCCTGATTTGATGATAGCCTGAACGAAGATCAATCTTCGAGAAAAACATAGCCCCACGGAGCTCATCAATAAGCTCATCTATCCTAGGAATAGGATATCTATTTTTGATTGTCTTTTGATTCAATGCGCGATAATCAACACACATACACATTGTGCCATCTTTCTTTTTGACCAACACCACTGTTGAAGCAAAAGGACTTTTGCTTGGCCGAATAAACCCCATTTCCAATAGCTCCTTGATGGCCTTCTCAATTTCATCTTTCTACTTCTTTGGATAGCGATATGGTGTGGTAACGACCGGCTTTGCTCCTTCTTCTAATTCAATCACATGCTCACTACCTCTTTCAAGAGGTCTCCCAGGAGGTAAGCTATCAAAGACTTTACTCTTCTTTGAAAGTAAGGCTTGAATATCAGGATGATATTGCATTTTCTCTTCAACTGGATCAGCTGGTAAGACCATACATTCTGTTGCCCATTCAACTTGATCATGGCGGATCAGCCTCTCCATTCATTTCAAAGACACAATTCGAGGGCCTCCATTGGACATCCCTCTCAAAACAACCTTCTTCCCATCAGCTTAGAATTTCAATTCCATAGTTTGCAAATTCAAAGTGATCTCTCCAAGAGATCGCAGCCATTGTATTCCCAAAACAGCATCAGTATCACCAATGCCAACAACATAAAAGTCATCTTTTACCTCATAATTTCCCAACTGCATGGAGAGGTTAGGAATTTTCTTTGTACATGACATGGAAAACCATCTGCTACCATTACCTTGAATCCCTCAAACTCTTCAGTCTTCAATCCCCTCTTGACAACTAGTCCTTCATCAATGAAATTATGAATTGCTCTTGTGTCAATTAGAGCAACAATCCTTTGAGAACCAACCACTCCACGAACCTGAAAGGATTCATTCTTTTGAAAACTAGAGAGTTGTGCAAAGGCACTACCATCTCCCATCTCTAGCTTCTCTTCTGGGGCTTCTTCACCATCACTACTTGCTGATTCGTATTGTTGATCAGATGAATCAGATTCTGATCCATAATCAGAATAGCCCTCCATTCGATGTGTTTTGCCTTTTCCATAGCAACAATGACCCTTTGACCAAGGCTCACGACAAGTGTAGCAAACTCCCTCTTTTCTAAGCTGATCACGGAGTTCATTTGTCATCTTTTGAGGATACTTATTGGGCTGACTTGAAAGAAACTTCTTCTTATCCTTCTTGAATGGTTTCAACTGAAATTTTGGCTTAGGAGCAGCTAACTCCATGCTTCTTGCCTTCTTGATTGTTTCATCCAAGGTTGGTGGATCAAAGACTTTGACCCATCCCCTCAAAGGCTCCATTAATCCTTCAGAAAATAATACCACAAGTCTTCTCTCAATAATGTTGGGCACCATTACTGACAATCTTTGAAAATCAGCCACATAATTTCTAAAGATCCTTGTTGCTTCAGCTGCGCCAATTCTCAGAATCTCAACTCCGAATCTTTGGTATCAAATCTTTCAATCAGCTTATTGGTAAATTCTCCATAGGTGCGGATGAGGTTATGGCCAAGAGTGACTAAACTGTGAGTCCACCATTTGTGGGCTACTCCGTCCAAGTGCAATGTGGCAAATTATTATCTTCATCTTGGCATCTGGCTATTGGTGAAAAAGATAGTTATCCAATTTCTGCACCCATGCCCTGGCTGTACACTTATTACTACCATCAAAATGATCCAAAGTTATCTTTCCCAAAGCTTGTTGAAAATCAGTTCTAGGATTCATTGGAGGACGATGTTCATTCCTTCCACCATTTCTTCGACTCCTTTGATTCATGAATTGATCAAAGGTCCAAACATCTCTCATATCAGGAGGTAGAGTTACATACTCCATGTAAGCTTGTGGTGCATCATCAGCAAAAGGTGTAGTGGCCTCCACTTGTGGTTGCTCTTCCCTACGAGTGAAAGTAGGGAAAAGAGGTCTAGAGGTTGATCCTCTAATGGTTGCAATATGTTGTCCAATGGCTCTATTCCTTGCATTAACCTCTAGACTATCGCTGCCATTATTTCCATTAACACCACTGTTTTGCCCAATATGATTATTTTGGGGCTATAGATTGATTTGAGTGGTTTGCTGATCCATTCTTTCTAACAATCTTGCCATCAACTCTATCATTCCATCAAATTTCTTTTCCACTCTCACCTCTCTTTCCTTTGCGGATTGTCTTGCACTGTCTGACATATTCTCAATTGTTTTACCAGTCTCCCTCAAAGCTTCTGACAATGTCTCTGCTTTTGGCACTGATGGAAACTGAATTTGAGATCTAGCCTGGTTTTTGATGAAATATCTGATTTCTCTGTCACTCATCTGTCAATTGAATGGCTGAAAGTCACAGGATGACAGGAACTTCTACTCTGATACCATTGAAAGATACCCTCTCAATTTTTCTCGATTTTTAATATCAAATACAATGCAACCATGCACCCGTTACGGTTAGCTCCAAACCAAAACGATGCGGAATAGTAACTCTAACCAAAAATGCAGCCTAAGACCCAATGAGGGAGGAGGGGCGAGCATATGGTCAGAGGATCGCTAGAATCTAATTTACTCAATAACTGAAATGATTACAATTGAAAGAGAGGAATTAAACTCAACGCCAAGAATGTTCACCAAGATCCTTGGAAGGCACGGTGTTAGCATATGACGGAGTACTTATTACAAAACTGAAATGAACTTAGGCAGATAACCAGCCATGAAAGATTTTCCACACTTCCACTAAAACAGTGGGGGGAATGAAATTACAAATAAAACAATTCATCCGCTGCGGCAGACATCCACTCAAGAGTTGGGATTCACCACTTGATAGTGGGTACAAGAAAGCTTAACAATTCGTTTCTCCACACTAGCAGTATACCATCCAGGGGTGCTTAATATGAAATTAAGAAATAATTGCAGCAATAATAAACTGGAACAGCACTACTGTTTACAGTCTTACAATATGAAAACGAGCTGCAAATTACATGAATATTACAATAATTTCAAAGCACCAAGATACTGGATGATTCCATGTTAGATATCAACAATACTTGATGAAGAAACGACTGAAAATTCAAACTGAAACAAATCTGATATAAACCTGCAATTTTGGAAATGAATAACCAGCAACTATAAACTCACTTAAATGCACATAACTTAACCAAATTACCTCCGAATTGACTGAAATCTTTTGTGAAAGCTTCCTAGGAGTATGACACCCAAGTACAAATCAGAAAACAGCATCAAATGACCCTCATTTATTTGGCACGAATCCCAATGCCTCTTATGAATGGTACGGCCTGGCTAGAAGGGCGATTTTGCATTATAAAATCAAGGACTATGAATTAAATTCTGATTTTCTATGAAAAGGGTCGCCCTTGGTCTGCAATCACATGTCATTAATACCCAAAACAAGATTCAAATCGAACAAAGAGCTGTGAACAAAAAACGAATTCAGTTGTAGGTGAACCAACAACTCCAAATTCTTCAACAATTGAGCTCCATCTGCTAGTCTGAATGAGAAGCAAAAATAAGACCAACTAGGTGTTATCTTTCAAACACGAAATTGGATTGAAACTAGGAGGTAAGCATCCCTCGAAGTAAAAACCAAGTTGTCATTTCAACAACATAACATTAGCATAAGTTCATGGATGCCAAATGCTGGAGCAAAGCTTCATATTTAAAGAAAAGGAGATGACTCTTCAATTTTTAAGAATGGGACGCCAAAATCCATTTGAAATATTTTCAAATTCAAAAAATAATAAATCTCCTCCAAGGTGGCATCCAACTTCAAGGCATTTAAAAACTTCATTAAAAATATTAAAACTCCTTTATGAAGGCGTCCTCCTTCATGACCCTTTTTTAAACACAACTTAAAGTTAACACCTTAGGCCAAGGGGTCAACTTGAAATTATAACATATTGCCTTGAAATGAAATATTTCACCAAAATAATGCTTTTAAAAGCCAAAGCTCAAACCCAAGCAACTGCTCCAACTGAAAATGAAGAACTGTAGAATGACACTACTCACTGCCATAAATAGTATTTACTAAGAATAGTAAACACCAAGAAATGCCTCAAAGCCTCCAAGTAAGGAGGCCCTAAATTCACCTCAACGAGCCTATGGGCCTCCGGAATAGACTAATGAGCAACTGATCTGATCACTGATGAGAAGGGGACATTACATACTTTTTATTTTTAATTTAAAATTTAATAATTTCTTATAAAGCAAATTGCAATCTATTTGGAATGGCCACTAGTTCAAGTTCAATGGGCATTAAGACAAATAAACAATTTTAAAAAGATTAAGCATCTCCTCTATGGAATTTATAGTTATCATATCCGATGAGTTGCGAGGCAAGTGACCCTGAACAGGTTTGGGCGAATCGACAGCCGAGTACTTGCCAGACACGCTAGACTTGCCAAACTCGCCAAATTCACCAAACTCAATGAGTCCCGTGGGAAAAACCTAGCTATGGCTAGGTAATTAGAAATTAGTAAAAAGAAAAAAAAAAAAAGCAATTCACTCAAAACAAAATGTCTTATAGTTGTCTCCTACACCCTAAAAGCAACTTCATTTCATTTTCAAGCCAAAGGAGAAGGAAAAAAAGAAAGTTTTGAGCCAAAATTGGATTGCATTGAAAGGAAACCAACAAGGAAATTGAGCAAAACTTGGTGGTTGAATCACATTTGGGCAAGTTTGTACCTACTTTTGGTGCATCTAGAGGAGTCTACAAAGGATTAGAAGAGCTCACCATTGTTTTCAAGCAAGATTTAAGAGGTAAGTTTGTATTTTGAAGGTTTTTTTTAGTAGAAATTTTATTTCGCTTTTACATTTATTTTTTCTTTTATCTATTTTGTTTTAGTGTACCAAAAAACTAACCATAGGTGTGTTTAATTTTTTTGTTGAACAAACCATAGGTATTTTGTAAAAAAAATAGTTTTATAGTTGCAAACCCTAGATTTTTTATATTAGTTTAATTATAAACCATAAATGTTATTTTTTTTTTTTTTTAATTGCAACATCCTTTAGATTTATAAATTAACTTTATCACAATGTCAACTAGAACCCCAATTAGAAGGGACCCCTATTGGAAACATGACATTGCTAGGGAAAAGAAAGGAGAGATAACGTATTTTCATTGCAAACAAGCTTTACATGGAGGAAGCATTAACAAATTAATATACCATCTTGCACATATACCATACCAAGATGCTAAACCATGCCCAAAAGTGCTTGTTGAAGTTCTACGTGAAATGCAAGTTCGATTAGAAACCTTTGAGGAGCAAAAAAAAAAAAAAAGAGGCAAAAAGAGGAGATGGTGGCCATTGGTGGAACTGGAGAGTCTTCTTCCCTTCCTCCATTTCGTCTATCTTTGAGTCGTAGCAATGGTGGTGGCAATGGCAGAGTTGGCATTGGGCCTAGAGTTCGTGCATGTAGATTAGATTCATATATTTTTCCATGGACTACTCTGGATTTCAAACCATCACTTGAGAGCATGGTTTGGAACAAAGACAAACATGATGCGACTAAAAGTGCAATTGGAAACTTTTGGTTCTATTGCACCATCCCATTCCACATGGCCAAGTAATTCTTTTTTATTTATTTTTAATATATAGTTTGATTCTTTGTCTCTTGAATTTTTAACTTCAGAGGTATGTCAAATTAAAATAGAGGAAGAAAGGTTGCACCATCATGACTGATGGTTGGACGGATAGAAGAAATAGAACATTGCTAAATTTTCTTGGTTTTTTCTTCAAGTGATTATACTTCTTGAAATGCATTTATTTAGTGATTAAGATTTTTAATTTATACTTTATTGAGTCCTTGATTTTGTTTCTTTCTCAGGTGGCATAGTGTTCATAAAACCTATTGATGCTTCAAGAATCACAAAAAATGTTGAATTCCTTTGTAAAGCTTTTGAAGGGAATCTTGGCCAAGATGGGTAAGGAGAATGTGGTGCAAATGGTTACAGATAATGCAGCAAATTATGTTGTTGCAAGTAGACTACACATGGATAGGCACCCATTATTATTCTGGACTCCTTGTGCTGCTCATTGCCTTAACCTCATATTGGAGGATCTTGGCAAGATTCTATGGATCAAAGTATCTATGGAGATAGCTAAAAACATTTGTAAATACATGTACAATCATACTTAGGTCCTCAACCTAATGAGGCATTTCACAAGAAAGGAGTTGGTTGTCCTAGAATAATCCAATTTGCAACCAATTCTATAACATTACAATCCTTGCTTCAAGCAAAGGGAGCTTTAAGGCGCATGTTTGTTAGTGAGTGGACTTCCTCATCATATGCTAAGACCAATGTAAGGGTTGATATGGCTAATTGAATTTTCGATGGGCAAAGATTTTGGGTACTGTTGTGACCTATTTCACACATCACCCCATTGCAAATAGGGACCCCCAGTTTTTTGGGGGTTTTGTCCTCTGGGTTGCAATTTCATGGGTCTGTTTGTTTGAAAGTCCAGAGTTAGAGTTTCTGAGAATCACTTGCGTCAAGTTGAGATTTTAAGCCTGTATCAGTGCCTAGACGTCGTGGAAATGCTCAGAAGGTCTGGTAGACGAGGAACGCCATTGCTTTGAGCCAATTCTGACACTTCCTATTTTTTAGGGATTCTACTTTTTCTACTTTTTCGCTTTTTTTATTTTTGGCACTTTTGGACCGTTCTGGTGTTCCTATTTTATAGGGATGCTTTTTTGCTTTTTTGCTTTTTTCTATTTTTAGAAAGTTTCTATTTCAGGGTCCTACTGGTCATGAAGCCAACGTTTCCTCCAGAGAGAGAAAAATCAGCGAAAAATCAAGATCTATGGCGAAGATGATGGTTCAAATTCATGGCAATCAAAGATGAAAAATGGTCTAAGCATGAAGAAACTCGCCATGGAAATGTCCAAGCACCAAGGAAGTCCGCCATGCCTTGGTCAAGATGGAGACAAAGTCTGCCCACCTCTTGGCATGAAGTCTTCAAAGTCCACCTAGACATTAAGGGGATATGGAAAGAAGTCTTCAAAGTCTGCCACCTCTTGGAAAGAAGTCTCCAAAGTCTGTCCTTGCTCTGGAAAGGAATCTTGGAAGTCTGCCCTACCTTTGGAAGATGGCACAAGCAATCTTGAAGTCCACCATTGGCAAGAAAAGGTCAAAGTTCGCCATTGGCAAGAAAAAGTCAAAGTCCGCCCTACTTTGGAAGAAGAGAAATTTGTCTAAGGCATTGGCAAAATGTGCCAAGCAAGAAGGATGGCCAAGCCATCATGAAGTCCGCCCCCCTCAACATGGTAAAATATCCAAGGCATAGAAAAAAGACGTGATTGGCAAAGAAGTTTCCAAGTCCGCCCAGCCAAGAAAAAGAAAGAAAAACTTAAAATTTTGGCTAAGTATGGAGCAACGTCCAAACTTAAGCTAAGTCCGACTTTGGAATATTGGAAAATGCCTGGCTAAGTATGAAGTCCGCCCAAGAAGATGAGACTAGGGAAATCATGAAGTCTGCCCTAGCTAGACGAAATAAATAAAATGACTTAGAAGATCAATATTTAGCCATGGGTAAATTAAATACCGCCAAGAATTAAATAATTTAATGGGTTGGAACTAATTAAAGAGGTTGGACATTTAATGCTTTGGATATTTTATTATTTATTTTCCAACACTTCGGAAAATTTATTTAAAATGTCAATGTCTGGAGAAAAATGGAAAATAACACGAGGAATAACAAATTTGCCTTAGACAAAATTAAATTTCGCCATGATTCGAAGATCAAAAGAGTTGGAAAATTGAATTTAATATATTGAATATTTAATATTTTCCAACGTTTGAAATAAATATCCAATACTTAGGCGAATTTTTGAGAAATTTAAAGGATTTTGGCTGAGGGTGGCGCCTGGATAGAAAATGGAAACTTCTTTCGGAATCTCCAATATTGGAAGAGATAAAACAAGTCTAACTCAATGAACTTAGAAAGAAAACACGAAGTTGCTAAAACTATCAACTTCTCTAGCTTTATAACAAAGTCGATTTGTCTCTTTCGAATCATTCTTTCACAGGTTGATCAAAAGTTTTATCTTCGGCTCTTTCGAAGTTGCGAAAGATAAATTTTGGAAGGAAGAATTGGTGAAGGCAAAGTAGATTTTATCAGCAGAAGAATAAAATCTTGAACTAGAAGAGTAAATTGCTGAAGAAATAAAGTGGAATTTTTAGCTGAAAAGAGTATTTTCCAGTAAAAGGGGCGCACTTCTTCTCTTGATTTTTTGAAGTTGGATTTAATTCACAGCCAAAGGATAGTTTCAAAAGGTTTAAAATTCGATTGGCCAAGTTTATTCTTCTTCCATCTTCTTTCGTCACTCTGGCGGAGATTTGTCAAAGAATTAGCAAAGTTTGTCATTTTCAGCTTGCTTTTTCACAGAAATTCATCTTTTTAACAAAGCTAAAAGTATAAATCTTTCAAATAAAGGCCCGAAATAACCAGATTTTAAAAGTCTTCATATTAATGTTAATTATTTTTTGTATTGCAGGTTGATGACCAACCGGGGAGAACCATCCAGACAAGCGCAAATGAAGTTCACCAACAAGGGGTTGCAGCCGCAGTCCAAAATTAATTCTTAGTGGAAAAATATTATAGACACCAACCTCGGACATGTTGACTTCAAAGAATTCAAAAAGAGGATGTACGGGTATGATGGATTCCTACCAACGCCCATTGCTCGTCGGATGATGAAGAATGGCATCATCCAGGCTGTCGGATTCCCACCAACTGTAGAATGTGCCGAGTTGATGGTAGAATGCGCCATCCATTATAATGCATAGGAAAGACAGATTGTTGCACCTGATGGGAGGATATTGGCTCATCTTGGAGAGTTGGCGATTCAAGAGGCATTTGGCATCCCGACCTACCACAGAACTTCATACAAGACTAAGGAGGGCGCCAGAAAGTTGTATGAAGACAAATTTGAACTTTGTGCCACAATCATTAACAAATCATGGCTGGAAAAACCAAGAGCCTCTGCCAAGAAAATGCCCAAGAAGCTGCTTCGTACAAACTTCAAGGAAGACTATGGGGACATCATCTTATTGTTAAATAGAATGGTTGGCAACCCCCAGGGCGCACACTTTGAGACATGGATGTACTATTTTATGGATGAAATCACCGTAGGAGTGAAGTTCAACTGGTCCCGCATGATAAGTGACAGTCTTCACGAGCAACTAATTAATCTGGAGAAGACAAAAACATTCTACATGAGCTCCTATGTCATTTATATGTTGGCCAGGACTTACAGATATGTAGGGTTGATCTGCAAGAGCGTAGTTGGCAATGGAGAAAATGAATTAAAATCTTATGATTGCTACCCATAGTTGCAACTCGGTGAGAAAGCCCACTTCAGACGGGCCAATGATGCTTTCCTCATGTACATCACCAGAATACTCCAAGGAGGAACTCACCAAAGGCTGACTCACGAAGCTAAGAGCTTAATCAGCAAGTATGGATCCTGGTTCATCCAGTTCCCGAGATTCACGTACATCAGAATACAGAGATTCACTGGGAACCCTTACAAACTTCCAATCTTTCCCACCAACAAAATGATCTTGTTGGAAGTCCTGAGACAGTTGGAAACATACCAGAGCCTCCAAAGGACAAAGCAAAAGGTGGTTGTCACTTTCCCATTCTTCATCGGAAACATGCTAGAATCTTGTCCTTCGGCACAAGCAACTGAGAGTGTCAAGTTGGAGATACAGCGGTATCCGTTCACGACTTATCGGTCCAGAGAAAATTTTGATCCTCACCATAACATTGGGACTGTGGACAAAACAAAGTATAAGCATAGAGTTGAATTGGAGGACTTCTGGGCAGATGTTGCGGATGAGTATGAGGTCAGAAAGAGGTTATGGTCCAAATTGCCGGCAAGCTTGATCAGAATGACTGAGCTTTGTCGAGTACCTGATCAGCTCGAGGATGACGGAGAGTATGTCCAACCATGCTTTGATGAGACTTGGCCCCTTCCTGCTGTAAAGTGGTCAAAGCCCGAGCTTGTAGATTTGAATACCTTAATGAGGCCAGTGGTCAAATACTCTCAATGGTGGGTTGATCAACAGATTCAGGAATTGAGGCGGAGGAAGGTGACGCTCACTTATGACAGGCTGAGTGAGATGGAGTCTTACTCCTCAAACGCAGAAGCATCCCACAGTGTCGAGTTGATGGAGATTGCTAACCCCAGAAAGAGGAAAGAGGCAACTACAAATGTAGAACCCGTTCAAAAGAGACAGAGGGTAGAGCCATCACATTCCGCTGCATCCAGGAATATTGATGAAATAGTGGCCACTGTGGATGATTCATTGGTTGACATGAAAATTCCTTCCCCAATCCATGAGGGAAATATTGAGCCAATCCAGTTGGACGATGACGAGGCACCGTCTCCTACTAACATAAAAATACTTGGTTCAAATAATGAAATGGATATCCAGAATGATGACTTTCAAGAGGGAATGATTTCCGCTCTTAGAGGAGTTCTAGACATTCCAGGTACAGAAAATGCTCAGGAAGAAGACGGCATCGAGCAGTCCACAATTCCTGATTGGCTGAAGGAAAGATTAAAGATACAAGCACGAGTCGAGACTCAGGAGGATGACGTTGCAGATTTCTTGGCTAGATTAGAGCAAGTTGCTGTGAAGAAGCCTGCCAAGAAGTTCTCCACGATCCAGAGAGATGAGACTAGCGGTCGTTCTGTGCATATTGCAGTGCCGACAATGGACAAGCCATAGGAAGATATTGCTCTACACAAATACGTCATCACCACTATTGACTTGGGCCCAACGACCAAAGGCCAAGAAGTTGAGGAGTTGAATAACTCAGTTTCTACTATCAAGGCGAGACTTGAGAAGTAAGTGGCGAAGAAGAAGGAATATAAGGAGGTTGAGCGCCTGAAGGAGTATATTCAGCATCTGACCAAACCGCTCAATCAGGATGATGCAGCAGCTCCTACTCTTCTAAACTCCTCACAGGGGACAGCCAAGGACATTGGAGAAGATATGGTCACGGCTAGGGAACCCAAGGAATGGATGGCAGGGAAAGGCACAGAAGCAGCTGCATTCCTGGAGAGATTGACACTAGCCTATGGACAAACTGCCTCATTGCGTTCCCAACTTGCTGCCATGGCAGAAGTTTGGGACAATCTTCTAGATATTCAAGATAGGATCATTCCGTGCCTTAGAGTGTTTAAGGGAGTTCCAAAGCAGGAGTTGATCGATGGGAAGATAAGTGCAACAAGCGTTGCTTATGACTTCCATACTATTGTGTAAATCATCAGATAATAATCATATTAACATAAGAGCATAAATAGATTACAATGATAGGCGCCCAACAATCATGGAGACGTGATTGGTGCCAAAACAGAAGACTAACAAAAGGAGTATCACGAGTTACAAAGCAAACAAAAAGGCTATAATCACGGAGACGTGATTATAGGCAAACTGAAAGAGAAAGCAACGTAAATATCACAGGTGACCATTACATCAATACATTTAATATTTAATACCCTCCCTTAATGGTCATCATACAAACAAAAAAAACTAAGTCTACCCGTATTGTGTTGGTCATCAAAATGCAAAGTGTGCAGAATCCTTTTGCTCCTTCTGCTCAATCTGCTCCGCTACGTGAGCACTTTGCTGAGATGCTTCCTGGTTGGACTTCTCATCAGCCAAACGCTTTCTGCAATACCTCTGTATATGACCAATCTTCCCACAGTAATGGCAAGTAAAAGACTTCTTGGAGCCATCTTCTGAATCGCCTTGTCCTTTCTGCTAAGTGGACTTGCCTTTGCCAACATCCTTGGCAGTAAATGCTTTTTCAACAATAGGAGACTCACTGCTGCTCCCAAACTGCTTCTTCCACCGATCCTGCTACAAAAGCTTGTTGCACATCTCATCAAACTTCGAGTCAACATTGGTGGATGTAATGTTGAGCGTTTCGATGAAGTGCTCGTAGGAACGTGGCAAACTTTTCAAAGTGATCACCACCATATCCTCTTCTTCTACCTTACGACCAATGGCCTCCAATTGATCGCGAATATTTTTTACTTTCATCAAGTGCTCCTGCAAAGACACTTGGTCATCCATCATAATAGAAAAGAGCATATTCTTCAGAAAAAAAGCCCTTCCCTTGTCTGAGGTCTCATGAAGATCTTTCAAATGCTTCCAGATCTCCGTAGCTGATTTACCAGAAGGTATTTCTGGTAACATGTCATCGGCGATAGATAATTTAAGAAGCATGACTGCCTCTCGATTACTTCCATCATACTTGCCCTGATCCTTCCCAGCAGCAGTGGGTCAAACTTCTGTACCAAGAACAAGCGCATCCAGACACCGGTACTCAAAGATGGTAAGCATCCTCTGCTTCCATGTGTTGTAATTCTTTCCATTGAACCTCTGCGAGCTTTCCAACATAATATTGGACAAAGACGCCATCCCTCCCGTTTTCCAAAGCACGAAAAACGAGGTAACTCTGTGAGCAGCTGGCAAAACACTAGACAATCAGCTGGCACAACTCCGATTTTTCAAAAAATCGTCTAAAAAAGAGGCTTTAGAAACTCAGCAATTTTTTTTTATAGAATTGTTTTCTTTTTCAGAACTCTGTAAATTTTTTGAAGAAAAAATTATCGAAAACTCTTTGCAAATTTTTATTTTTCCAAAAAATCGTCAAAGCTGGCTCCAAAAATAATAACCCTCAAACTGCCATTATAAAATCACCAGGCGCAAATCCTGAGGCAGCAACTAATACTAAAGAAATTCAGATCGAGAACACCAAATGGAAACAACTCACAAGAGACGAATTTGAGAAGTCACAAAACACAGAGAAGAGATACACTCTCGCGCATGCAACAAGGATACCACACGATGGATGCACATACATAGGAAGAACCGATCTTCTTGGAACAGGGGCGATCGAAACTGCTCTTCACGCAAACACCACGCACAGGAAGAGGGAGAAGTCGCTTCAAATATTCAGGCAAAAGCAACCGACGCGTATTCCATACATACACACAAGAATGATGGATGTCGCATGCAACAAAGATTGCCAGTGTTACTCAGCCAGACGTCTTCACAGGAAACACAAGTGTTCAGACCCGCACAAAGAAGAAGACGCAGGAAGACTTCACGCAAAGACTTTACAAGAAGAGATATCACGCAGATGAGCGCCAAGACACCCACAAAAGCGATAAGAGAAAACCACGATCTGAATCAGACACCCGCCCGATGACCAGATAACCATGATTTTCCGATAGGAGATCATACACACGCAGCAACACAAGACGGGAAAAGCAGGCTCCAAATGATGCAATAATTGAGATTGCTCGATCACAGATCCACGCACGAAGTCGGAGATAGATCGCGAAGCCTTCAGAGATAGACGGGAAGCGCACGATCACAGAAATGCATGCTCACGGGTACACACAAGCACCAGACGGAAATGAAATACCCGCACACGCATACACCCGGGTAATGAACGCGGCTCCAGACACAGCTCGATCAACACATGAGCATACACACCAAAAGCAAAAAGACCGCACGATAACACCCAACGCACATCCGGAGGATAAAAAACGATCAGAACTCTCCCTCCAAACACATGATCACATGAAAAATGTCATCAACAGAAGTATCTGAAGGTCGCACGAGCAGATGAAAAGTGCCTTCTAGAAATACTCATGCACGAAGAACACAAACGCACGACACTTGAAGCCCGACATGCAAACAACGAATGAGCATCACAGAAGAGAGACTCTCGAACTCTCATGCGAAGATGACTTCCAAATGCACAGAAAAACGAAAAAGCCAGATCGATTAACCATGCTCTGATACCCTATTGTGTAAATCATCAGATAATAATCATATTAACATAAGAGCATAAATAGATTACAATGATAGGCGCCCAACAATCATGGAGACGTGATTGGTGCCAAAATAGAAGACTAACAGAAGGAGTATCACGAGTTACAAAGCAAACAAAAAGGCTATAATCACGGAGACGTGATTATAGGCAAACTGAAAGAGAAAGCAACGTAAATATCACAGGTGACCATTACATCAGCACATTTAATATTTAATACATACTTGGTATTGGGCGTTGACAGCACGAGGCGAAGTCTTGGAAAGAGTGAAGTCTGATGGGATCAAAGTTGAAGAGCAAGTCAAGGAGATTCAAAGTAAGATTTTCCTCATAGCTGCAGATATGTTGGATAAAGAGGTCATCCGAGAGAACGATTTACAGCTGGAAAATCTAAGGCACAGGGTTCAAGAAATCTTCTTCTCCACCGCCGAACCTATTCTGAGACAGAACTTGACCAGAGTGGCGAACCTCTCATCTATCCGGGATGTTTTCATGAAAAATGAACCAGAATGGGAGAGTACCTTTGTCGGATGCACCAAGGACTCGGACGGGCTGGAATTCAGGATCGACAAGTTGTCATAGGTTACAATGGAAGAGGTTGTTCCGATCATGTCCAGGTTCATCGAACACACTGCAACTCGAGAGGATAGGGACATACCTCCTTGAAAATAGCTCCTAACGCCACTTGTCTCACATGCAATTAGTGTCAATGATATTTTTGGAAACCCTAAATAGGGTTTAATGTTTTGATCTTGGCCGTTGATTTGTTTCAATTTGGGCCTTTCATTTATTCTCTGGAACTCTATATAAACTTGTGAACTCTCATTTTCAATTTGTGAAGAGAGTAGTATGAAATTGTTGCGCATTGCTACTTCTAATAATAAAAGCTCTTATGCATGATTTGCTTTGAATTCCTTTTATTGTCAAGTGGTTTGCAAGGTTACATATCTCCTTCAACACTTAGATTAGAATTAAAGTAGAATTTTATTTGAATGTTTGTTAAATGAATGAAAGATCTGATAGTAGTGATTGGTGAGACCTAGCTCATACTTTCTTTGGATGGATGATTTTTATCCAATGCGTAAAGTTAGCCTGAGCTTTTAATTGTGGATGCTTAACTTCAGTCTAAATGAGTATTATTCTAGACATGAAAATTACAATCACACCCCTTGAAGATTGCTCCCACTTTGTGTAGTTGTCCCAGGGAGGCGAAGCAAAGCGTGGTTACTTGTTTCACCCAATCATTACCGTCTCTTGAGTTCTTAGGCATAGATTAGAGCTCCTAAACCCTTATCTTTTTGCACTTTTTTTGAAATCCTAAAATTGAAAACCCCCAATGGAAAGAGCATTTAACGTTAAAACCGTCTAAGCCCTAAACTTGTGAATAAATTATAACGTAAGTCCCTTTGTGTTACCAGCATATCACAACGCCCAGTGAGCTTATCCACGTGTCATGACCTGACGAAAGAAACCTTAGAGTCACCATATGATCTTCTCGCAATCTTAGCATACGCGGTGACTTTGTTCAAGAGAGGATGGAGTGTCTCTGGACATTTTCTTCTGAAGTGTTCGGTGGATGATAAAACGTACACCAACATAAGAATTAGCGCTACAAGGAGGGCTTGCAACAAAGAATTGTTTACAAGTTAAGGCAGTAGACATGATGCAGTATGGTGTTACCACATGAGTTTCCATTTGACCTACCCCTTAAACAACCAGAACAAGGACAAACAGACATTATTGATCAATTGTACTCACTAGCTTGGCAGTCGCAAACAGGTCACGCTCAATTTGGACAAACAAGCCATGTTCTTGCTCGAGAAGAAGAAAAAGGAAAATTGATTGAAGGAGCAATTCAATGGGATTTGATAAGACAAAAGATCGATCGTCTAAAACAAGCTCTTGAAGAGATAGAACGATTAGTCGCTAGCGGCTCATCCTCAAATCTAAGCTTTGCTAATAGGATGAAGAATGGTACTCCCGGGCAACGTTCCTAATCCAGGTCAAGATCCTAATCCAGTGCTACAACCAGACTTGGGTTTCCATGACGAACAAGAAGACGTCATCACTAAACTGTTCATCCTAGCATGGAAGTTGAAGCAAAACGCTCCTGACTAGCTTCGGATGTGCTTTGTTCTCGAGGAAGAAGAAGAAATAGCCCGACGTATTGAGTTCAATATTCAAAGAGATTTGCTCGTCCAAAGGTTTGAAGCTCTCCAACAGCAGCAAGCAAATCAGCCAGCCCCAAAAGTAGCTCTTGCACCACTCCAACAAGTTTGAAGACACGTTGGATCGAATCAATTCTTTTTCTCGTGATAAATTTTGAAGGATTACTAGATCCACTCCAATCTCGTTCAAGGAATTTGTGGAGTTGTCGCCTTACAGGCAAAGAAAGCGAACTAAAGCATCTCAAGAAGGAACATCTGGTGCAGTTGATCCTAGTGAAGACACGTCAAGCGAGGAGGACATCTTCGGTTCCTTCCAAGCCTCACCACCACACACTCCAATTCCAGGAACTTCTCAACTTGGTCCACCAGTTCAGCCAGTACAACCAATACAACCAATTCCAGCAAATCAATCGAACGTTCCAATGGCGTGGCGTCCCGCTAATGCGTCGCCCATGACGTTTGCCATTTACCATGACATGCCAAAGAATCCAGAACATTTTTGTTCCAAGTTTCATAGTGGCAACCTGAGCCACACTACGGATGAACATATTAAACTTTTCGAAGATCTCCTTCAAAAACAGAGATATCCAGGAAGAAGATGTTGCTTGTAGGTTGTTTCCCTACACCTTCGATGAGCAGGCTTCTTACTAGTACATCCATTTGCCAGCTAACTCCATCACCAATTGGTGGCAGATGAAGGCTGCTTTCTTAGAAAAATTTAGGGCGCCAATTTCAGCAACTGATTTGTACAGACAATTTGTGGAAGTAAAGAGACAAGAGCATGAACCAATCAGTACGTTCAAGTACGGTTCAACAACAGATTTCAGAGGGCATACACGAGGTTGCAAGATCCTTACAACTTGGATAATGTTGCGACACTGCCCGTCTATTACAAAGCCTTGGATCGTCTCACCGCCATGTTTGTAAAGTCTAAAACTCCGGCCCCGACCAACTTGAAGGAAGCATACGCTGCAACAGTTATAGCCAGCAATGGTCTAGGAGTGGGTATTGCTCCAGGTCCGCTCAATTATTTAGGGAATCCAACTGCCCAGAATCAAGTCCAAGATATCAATCGAGCATTGGCTCACCATGCGCCTATGATGAACCCAGTTCCTGCCATTAGTGACCAATTGGTTCCTCACCCAGGAGCTCCCATGTCCCAAGTACCGTTGTTGTAGCCAATATACCTCCAGAATGCAACAACATCAAGCCGAACTCAAGAAGAAAAGGAAGAGATGAGGGAGTTGATTGACCAAGTTAAAAAGTTGTCGATTGAAGTCACATATCTAAAAGGTCAGAATAGCCAAATGCAAAATTTTCAAAGGAGCTATCAGTCACCTCAAGGGAATTACCAAAGTCAAGGTCATTCCGAATACTAGAGGGACAACCAGAACTATCAAGGGAATAATCAAGGTTTTCGGAATAACAATTCAAGCTTCCAAAAGAAGACCTGGAACACCAGACCTAACAACGGTACCGTACCATCACCCTTGGATAACCCGCCTGTTGACAATTGTCCTGTGGACAAGGTGTTCCTAGCCAAAGCGGCATTATTAGGGTGGTGCCGATTGCACAATACAGACTAGCACTTTGAGTTACACTGCTGCGAATTCCAAGTAGCAGCAAATATTTTCAGAAGTGAGAGGAATTCAGAGGCAAAAGACCCTCCAGTTACCGGATATGAATTAGTCCTTGCGCCAAGATACGATCAAGCCCTTGTGATTGAGAGTATCAGATTTTCACCCCAAGAATACCCGCAGTATCACCCCAATCAAAGATTTCCACCTGCATCAACAAATGGTCCAATGGAAGCATTGCAATATCAAGATGGACCGGAAACTCAGACCCCATCAAGCCAGTTGTCCACAATCAATGGTTATAGTTTCCCTCCGTTGCACAACAGTGTATTGGTGGAAGGAACCAGAGAAGTACAAGCGCTCCAACAGATGTCTAGAAACCCGCCTAGGGTATATCAGAGGAATACTCATTAGAATGAACCCTTGACTACATCTATTCCTCTAAATAATTTCCAGACTCCGTCGAATCCGAATGCTACTAATGTGTCATCTCTTTCAAGAGATTCTCCGGAATACTATCAGTTGAATGTCCAATCAAATGGGACAAGACAAGCTGTCGTTCCACAAGTAGAACAGAGGCGACAAGTAAACCCTCAAGTGGAGCAAGCACAGACTCAGTCAAAAGATCATCCCCGAGAAGAGTTAAAGAGGTTAAGTTCATATGTATTGGAAGAATTTAAGAGAATAAAGGTCAGTTTGCCTTTATTAGAGCTGATGAGAGTTCCTAAAATTCGGGAAACACTTTTTGGCTATCTGACCAAAGCTATTGCCCCGAGGAACATCCCACAAAACGCACCGAATAGAGGAGTATTCAATGCTCTAGCAAACACAAATGTTACTGAATTGGAAGTGTTAGACGACATATTTGATGTTCCACAACGACCTTTCCATGTTGTGGGAGTAACCTAGACATCGTCCAAAGGTCCCAGTCAAAAGGACATGACACTAGAAGAGGTTCTTATGGACTCGGATATATTTCAAGAGGAAGTCTTGACAAGCGGGTTACTACAGACTCCGCAGAAGCCAGAATTTGTCTTAGGAACACAGAAAGAGAAGAGTCGAGATATTAGCAACCAGGACAAACACCTAGTAGTCTTCTACCAGGGAAAGGACGAGCCTGCCCCCTTTCTGTTGTCAGTTCGAATATTTGGCAAGATGTTACACAATTGTCTAGTGGATTCTGATGCTTCAAGCAACGTAATGCCACTAGCTATCTGCCAAAGGCTAGGACTTGTACTTGCAAGAACCAAAAAGAAGGTCACCCAACTGGATAAAACAGAAGTCCCGATTATGGGAGAATTGAATAATATCCACATGCAATTAGTAGCAGACCCGAGAATACAAAGTTGCATCGACATTTCAGTTGTCGACATTCCCGATGGGTACGGCATGCTCTTGAGCAAAGATTGGTCAAGGAGACTGAACGGATATATTTCTACAGACTTTTCTCACATGTGGCTACCCTGGAAAAGAGTCCCTAACCAGATAAAGATTGACAGTACACCAAGGCTGAGACTGATGATCACTGAGTATGACGAGAAAAACGAGATACTGTTCCTCGAGACCGACTTAGGTTCCTACAGGCCTAAAGTGAATGAAGTCTTAATGTTACATGGATCGACCCAGGAAATCAACGAGACGATTGATTCTACTGAGGCACTCATTGAAGAATGCCAAGACTTCCAAGACGATGATGAAGGGATGTTTGAAAAGTTCAAAAGCTTTGTCTTGAAAAGTGTCAGATTAAAGGCAGAAGTGCACGAACACATCCACATTCATGATTTATTGTTGCTGAACTGGTATCGAATCCATAATGCTACGCATTCCAAGTTTGTATGTAAGATGTGCCACAAAGCAGTAGAAGTACAGAAAAGGATCCTTCAGGCATTAAGCCTTTCAGATAGTGAAGAGGTTGATCATATCGAGGGCTCAACCTCGATCATGATACAAGAGATTTAGCATGAAGGAAACATAGATACACATATTCTGCTTTCTCCACAACAAGAACAAGTTTGGACCTTAAGGTTTGATGGATCCTGATCCAAGAAAGGAGCTGGAGTTGGTTTCGAGTTGATCAGTCCAAGAGGAGAAGCATACCTCGTCGCTCACAGACTAGAGTTCCCTTGCACAAATAACTTAGCAAAATATGAATCATTGATTCTGGATTACTGCCAACATTGAGGAAAGGAGCAAAAGTATTGCATGCTCTTGGAGATTCAAAGATAGTTGTGAGGCAGGTAAGGAAGCAATATGTTTGCCATGACAAGAGGCTAGCTCATTACCGCAATAGAGTATGGGATCTCATTGAGAGCTTCGACGCTTTCAATATTCAATCTGTAAACCGATCGAACAATCAAGTAGCAAATTCCTTGGCACAAGCAACCAATTCATTGGAGCCACTAGCCGTGGATGCCATAAGCCAATTCACAGTGGAGCTGTCATCGATACAGTCAATCCCGGATAATATTACAAATTTCCAAGCCTTTGAAGATGATGACCACATCCTTGAATTTTTAACAAGTTCAGACGTTTTTGCCACACATGTTATTGACAAAGATGAGATACAAAGGGAAGCTGAATTCGATGGCGATGGCATCATGAACTTAAAGATGAACATCATTCCAAGAGGGATGATACAGTTAGAAAGAATATTTGATCAGGATCAAATCCATGAAGTAAGGAACCAAAAGATTGAAGGTGATCAATATGAAAAGATGATCCTGGGAACTGAAGAGGTCAAAAATGTGTGCATAGGAAAAGCTTGCATGCCCAAAGAAAAGGCTGGGATAATCCAGAATATGAGGGAGTTCGTCGATGTCATAGCATGGAGCTATGAAGATTTAAGTACTTATGATACTTCCATCATCACATATACAATTCCGCTCAGGCCAGGGAGTAAGTCGTTCAGACAACGCCAAAGGCCGGTTAACCCACTATTGGAACCTCTCATTCATCAAGAGGTCAAGAAATTATTATTAGCAGGAATCATATTCCCAGTGCGCCACTCAACGTGGGTCGCCAACTGAGTCCTAGTTCGGAAGAAAAATGGAGAAATAAGGTTGTGTTGATTTCCGAAACTTAAACAGAGCCTCTGAAAAGGACAATTATCCTTTGCCATCGCTTGATGAAGTTTTACAAGTTATCAATGGGTCACAAATGATGTCCTTTCTGGACAGATATTCCGGGTACAACCAAGTACTTGTGGAGTATGAAGACAGATTAAAAACGGCATTCACAACAAAATGGGGAACTTTTGCCTACAAAAGAATGCCCTTTGGGTTAATTAATGCAGGAGCCACATTTCAAAGGGCCATGGATATCGCCTTCAAAGATTTAATTGGAAAGTGCATAATCATCTATATGGATGACCTGACAGTGTTTTCAAAGAGGAGAGGAGACCATATAGAAGACTTAAGGAAGGTATTTCAAAGATGTCAGAGGTATGGGATTTCCCTAAATCCAAATATTTGAGGTCACTGAGGGCAAGTTATTGGGTCACCTGATCACTGAAAGAGGAATACTAATTGATCCTGAACGTATAGAGGCAATCTCAAGAATCCATTTGCCTACTAGCCAAAAGGAATTGAGATCTTTCTTTGGGAAGATCAATTTTGTCAGAAAATTTATCACCGGTTTTGCTGAGATAGTAAAACCTTTAAATGAGATGTTAAAGAAGGATGCTAAGATGGAATGGACACCACCAGTAAAGGGAGCCTTTGAAGAGATCAAGCAGGCCATAGTTGATGCTCCTGTCCTGGTTAGTCCAGATTACACGAAACCGTTCTACCTATATTCATTTGCATCAGAGCATTCTTGTGCCGCAATACTTACTCAGAGAATAGAAGAGAGGGATGAACATCCCATAGCTTTCATGAGCTCACCCCTCAAGGATGCAGAATTGAGGTATCCCAGTGTTGAAAAGAAAGCCTATGCATTGGTAAAGGCCATCAAAAAATTCAAATACTATATCCTGAGGAGTAAAGTTTTCGCCATCGTTCCTGATGCAACTGTTAAAACACTCCTGATGCAGAATGAACTGGGAGAGAGAAGAGGAAAGTGGGTCGCCACTATCCAAGAATATGATATTGAATTACAACCAACGAAGCTAGTCCGCGGGCAGGCTTTGACTCAAACAATGGCTATAGAAGGGCCCGGCCTAGTGCAACAGACATATGTATTGACAGACACCTCCACAAAGGAGTGGTATTATGACATCACCGCATATCTAATAAATCACAAGTATCCTACACAAATGAACTCCGCATAGAAGCGAGCCTTCCGGCTGAAGTGCCAATGCTTCATGCTTCAAGGGTCAGTACTTTACAGAAGGAATCATGAAGGAATTTACTTAAGATGTGTTGGGAATGATGAAGCCAAAAGAATCATGGAACATTTTCATTCCAAGTTCGGGACAGGCCATGGAGGAAGTCAAGCAACAGCTTACCAGATCCTAAGGGTCGGGTACTATTGGCCCTCTGTTTTCAAAGATGCATATGAGCATGTCAAAACCTATCACACCTACCAAATCACTACAACCCGTGAAAAGAATCTTGCTATGCCACTACAACCAATTACGGAAGTGAAGCCATTCGCAATGTGGGGGCTTGATTTCATTGGCATGATAAATCCACCGTCATCGGCACAACACGGATATATTTTGACTACGACTGATTATTGCACCCGATGGTCTAAAGCACAAGCATTGAAGAATTGTACGACAAATGCAGTGATCAAATTCTTAGAAGAACATATCATCACGAGATTCAGTTGTCCTATGGCTTTGGTGTGCGACAATGGTTCCGCGTTCACTTCCTTGAAGTTTTCCAACTGGGCATTCGATTACGGGATTACCTTGAAATTTTCCTCAAATTATTATCCTCAGGGTAATGGGTTGGCAGAATCCACAAACAAGAATTTGCTTAATGTGATTAAGACGTTGCTGGATCAGAATCCGAGAGATTGGCATTCTCAACTTAGGTTTGCTCTATGGGCAGACAAAACACGAGCCAAGAAGTCATTGGGAACCTCTCCATATCATTTGGTCTATGGGCAAGATCTTGTATTTCCTATTCAGCTAAGGATTCCAACACTGCAATTCATGCGGGAGTATTTGGACCCAGACGATAGAGTTCAGATTCGTCTCTCACAGTTGTTGTTACTGGAAGAACAGAGAGATCAGGCCCTCGAGAATTTTGCAAAACATCAAGGGGTTGTTAAACGATGGTTTGACAGACGTGCAACAATAAAGTCCTTCAGAATCTCCGACCTAGTCCTTTATTGGGACAAAGCTCACAACCAGAGAGGGGATCATGATAAATTTGATAATTTGTGGAAAGAAACCTTGGAGTCGCCATATGATCTTCTCGCAATCTTAGCATACGCAGTGACTTTGTTCAAGAGAGGATGGAGTGTCTCTGGACATTTTATTCTGAAGTGTTCGGTGGATGATAAAACATACACCAACAGGTACCAACCATGGAGATCATAGAGGTAAATCTACATTATATTTTTATTTTATTAGATTATTTTTGCTCACACTTATGTTAATGTTTCACAATAATTGCAATTCACAGAGCCTTTAGTAGTTCTCCTATGAGTTCCTGATGAGAAAAACCCATAATGGGTATATGAAGGCATGGATATGGCCAAGGAAACCATTAGATCCATTTATGCAGGAGTTGAGGATAAGTATCACCCCATTTGGGAAATCATTGATAGATGATGGCACCTCCAGCTTCACAAGCCCCTACATGCAACTACTTATTTCCTCAATCTAGCATTCCAATTTTGCCTTGATTTCAAGGCGGATGAGAAGGTTCTAAGTGAGCTCTACACAATCATAAGGAAGATAGTTCTTGAATCTCTTCTTGGAGCACAAATAGTCACCGAGATTGAAATCTTTAGACTTGCACAAGGAGATCTCTTTACACGAGATATATGCAAGGCAACTCACTTGATATTGCAACTAGGTAAAAATCTATTAAGGGCATAATTTAAGTTTAAAAATTAAAACTTTTCTTTTTTTTACATTATCAAATATTGAAACTTAAAGTTGGACAATGAGATCGATTTTTTTCTTTTTCTCATCTCAAATGCATGGTGGGATAGCAGTTCGAGTCTTGAGCCAACCATGTAGTGCTTTAGGTTGTGAGCGCAATTGGAGTATGTTTGAGCACATACACTCCAAGAAGCGCAATAAACTGTCAATGCGGAGGTTGAATGATCTAGTTTATGTTCATTACAACCTCACCTTAGCCACAGACATATTTTAGGTGGTGACTTAATCCATCACACCAGATGAGGTTGATCCACAACATGATTGGATCATTAAGGTTGAGGATCCTGTCTTTAGTGATGAGGACCTTGATTGGGTTGACCAAGTGGATAGAGAGGCAGAGGCATTAGCCATGGAAGAGGAGGATAGAGCACGAGTAGACACCTTGGATGTTGGTGTGAGTGTCGTTGAGACACAAGTAGATATCATGGTTGCATCATCATCCAAGACCTATCTTAGATGCCTATGCTAGACTTGCTATAATATTAGGCCGAGCGGTGCAAGCTCCTTTGAGCCATAAACTTCTAGTTTGTTTTTTGATCTGTTGATGCCATGGACTTCATATTCCATGAATTTTGTATACATTCGACAATATTTATATCAATGAAACAGAAATCTGGAAAAAAACCCAATTAATCCCGATTTTTAATAAAATTGCAAGTTGGACGATTTTTTCCCATTTCAAACTGCAAAATTGCCAAAAAAATGCATTTAAAACCTGCAAAAAAATGCAAACAAAATCACGTTGATTTTCGCGTGAAAAAAAAAAACCATGAGACCATAGCTTGTTGTTTACTATTATGTTTTGATAGATTTTTTCCAAGCATCCATAGCTTGTTCGAAAGCACTTGTTTTAGGCTTTTAGCCATAGCAGCAAGGCAGTGAACTGTTTGATAAAATGCTTTGGTAGACATGTATGAAAAATGTGGTAGCATAGACAAGGCAGTGAACTGATTGAAAAATTGCCTCAAAGAAATGTGGTTGCTATTGATTGTCATGGAATTCCATCACCATGAGACCACATTTATTTGAGGCAATTTTTGATCCAAACAATGAGTGGATTGCTGGTGATGAATTTCTTGAGGTTAAGGATTTTGAGATCCTAGTAGAGTCCAACTTTGATACTCATTTGACTAAACGACTTAGGAGAGGCAAAGCCCCAAGAGCTTCATCATCGAGACCTACATCCCTCTAGCATAGCTCTATTTATAGTAGCAACTAGCAAGAGTCATTGACTACTTTTGATTTTTTGAAACTTTGTACTCAGTTTATAGGTTGACTTTGTACAAACTATATTGTAATTGAAACTGTCATCTATTAGTTATGCATTGTGAACTAATGCTTTGAAAGATGTGGAATGCAATGTAATCAGCGATATGAATATAAACAACAAAATCTATTTTCTATGATTCATTAGTTAAACTCTCTCTTTTATTTGCTCTCTATAACTCTATTGCTATGGAAATCCCTTTCAATTAAAAAAAAAACAGTTTTTGTCTCTTATTCTACAATTTTTTACATTTTTATAAAAATTCGATTTTTTCCCGATTTTTTCAAAAAATATTTAACTTTTGGTTTGCCGATTTTTTCCCCAAAAGATTTTTGGTGCTATGATTTATATATCTAAATGTGTTACATCATTCAACTAAAATTTGCATTTATAATTATGTTATCAATGTATACTTGTGTATGTGATCAAAGTAGCTTCTATTTGATGAGTTTATTATGTCTTTAAGCTACGTTACCGGTCCGTTGGGTGCAAGGGGCAGGTTTGGGTCCGATTTGGCCCTAGTTCGAGGTTCGGGTCTGGTCCGGACTAGGTCCGAATAGGGTCCGAGAATATGCCTATGGGTTCATGTAGGACGAATTTGTGACGAATTTCTGTGTTTTTTTTGCTATCTAAATGAATTTCACCTCTAAGATGGATCGAATGGATCCCATTCCACCTAAAACTCCATAAGCCTTCAAAGCTAACTTGCAAAATACCATGCAACATCGCAAGGAAATCTCAATTTTGTGACTGTGATTCTATAGTTTAGATCCTCTCACATATTTTTCATGCTTGATTCAAAACATAAAAATTATCAAATTTGGACCCATAGTCTTCCCTCCTTAGAATCATGTGATTATTCTTTTTAGAACACACAATCTTGCAATGGAGAGGGAGTTGTGGAGGCTGCAACTTATCTTGTAAAAAGAAATTCATGCCCACCCCATAGTTTGGTTTCCGAAGCGATTTTGAAGGTTGAAGATGCCTATGGATTTGCATTAACTATTAAGTCTATACATATTAATATATTAATTTTATTAATATTATATTATATATTAATTTTAGTAATATTATATTATATATTAACTTTATTATTTATTAGCAATTTAATATTAACTTTCTTTTATAATTTTATTGTGATATTATAATATTATACATTATTAATATTTTGTTATTTATAAGGCTAATAAGTAATTAATATTATTATACATTAAAAATATTTAAAATATTAAAATATATTTATTACATCTAATATTCTTGATTTTTGGCTATAAATATGTATATATTTATTATTTTTGTATGTTTTTGTATTAATAAACCCAAAACAAACCCAACCTCCAAATTTTTTTTATCGAACAGGCGAACTGAACCCTCGAACCGAACCTAAACCCAAACCCGGACCAATAACTTAGTCTTTAAGGTTTATTTTTTAAAAGGTGCATGAAACAAGTTCTAAATCCTTAAAAATCTTCGAATTTCATGAGTTTTTCAATTTGCCGAGTCTACGTTGAGTCCAGGTCCGAGTCAAAAATCAACTTGTCGGTCTTGGGTGAGTCTGAGTCTTGTAACATTGTTCAAAACTTCTAGTTGATGCATATAGCATCTTTTGTTACAGATATTAAGGCCCCTAACATTCCAAGATAGGACCTTCAAGGATCCTTAGGAGGGGCAGCATCACTCCTAGGCCTTCGGGCAAATTTGTGTAACTTTTGTTGATTATCATAAAGTACTTCTCACTCCATCCTTTGCCCGTTAGTTTTCCTACCCTTTTTTGTCAATCCACGATTCACCTTCATGATTTTTGAGGCAGATTGTTTTATGCATTTGAGGTCAAAATTTCTTTAACTTGTCTTCATCTCAAAGTCTAAATCCTCCCATCCCTTGAGATCATCCTCCTCTTGTGTATATTCTTGGTCCAATTTCTCAAAAAACCTTGCAATATATTCTCTGCACCCAAGAGTTGGCTAGGTGTTTGGATTACTAAAACCTTGTTTTAAGGCAGCAACTCCTTATTTTCTCACGCCTTCCTCAAGTATACTATAACAGTAATGTATGGTACAACTGGGATACCAAAATGGAACAACCTGGAAAGGAAATAATGTATTTGCAAGCAAATATTTTCAATAAATCTGCACTCTTCAACTCCTCTCTAAATTCTATAATAATTATAGAAATGATATATCAAATGTTCAACACAATCTCCACAAATCCCAAACATTCGGTGAATCCTGGATGAATCCACTCACAAATTGGTTAGGAGAGTTTTTGTCCTCAAGACCAATCCTTGTCATAGGATATTTCCGTCCTAAGGTAGAGAGATGAACAAAGTTGGGGTTTTGAAAATAAAATGCCAAGAATGAATTTTCTTTTGCAATCTCTCCTATTTATATCCCTTTTTTTTATAATTGAAATATGATATTTCATTTCCCTCTCAAAGTGACTTATAATATTGCTTTTTAATTTGACTTTACATTTGGGCCCCCAAAAAGTCACTTTTTTAATATACTGTCCAATATTAATAAAATAATTAATTAAATATGAGTTGCCTATAAAATGAGTGACTTTAGAAAACTTAATTTAATTAATTAATTAATTATTCCCTTAGCACACCCCAATTAGCCTATAGGAATTAAAATAGGCTAAGGGTCTCTGCAAATTGATCATGCCTACAAAGGGACATTACAGTTTGTAGCTTATTACTTAGCTCGCCTTCATGCCTACAACAAATTAAATAGGGTCAATCCAAGAATTCACTTGAATAATACATACGATGTAAAAATCATAATCAACCTTGCATTCAATAAGTTAGACAAGGGATTAGATTTCACCCAATTTTTATTACCACCAATCAAGAATTACTAGCCTCACAAGGCCAACCCAAGCATCCAATTTGTTGTTCCACCCAACCACCCTCACAAGTATTCAACTTCATAGGGGTGTGGGTGATGTGCATGGACTCACACACACAACATATTTACAACAAACGAAATTGTTGGCTAATAGCATTGGGCTTCTACATTCGCGCAACACACACACACACACACACAATGCAACACAATTGACATGCACACATAGTGCATATTCACAACAAACTAAATCATTGGCTAACAATATTGGGCTTCTACATTTGTGTACATAACCACCAACCATTTCATGAACCAAATGTTATAATCCTCAGATTTCTCCAAAAGTGGAATCTTGTCCCAATTACATGTGGGCATCAAGGCTCCAACCCTAATTCCATGTATAGAAAATCTAGCTGAAAATTTGCCTTTGTGTTGGCTTAGCTTATGACAATCTCCAAAATCCTTTAGTTACTTAGTTCCCCTTTGTGCCTACAACAATCTAGGAATTCACTTGAAAATTAAATACAATATAAAAATCATAATCAACCTTGAGTTCAATAAGTTAGACAAGGGATTAGATTTCACCCAATTTTTATCACCACCAATCAAGAATTGTTAACCTCTCAAGGCCAAACCAAGCATCCAAATTGTTGTTCCACCTAGCCACCCTCACAATGGATATTTGGCTTCACAAAGGTGTGTGAGAGGTACATGGCAGCAAGTGAGCATCTACAAATAGCTTGGAAATCCTAAAGTTTTGATACGCATGAACAAGCACACATTCACATGGATACCACACAAGTCACGTGTACAACCACGACATGGTCTAGGAGGGTCTAGGAGGGCTATTGCTGCACCACTGGGCCCAAGCTTGGTGAAAAAGAAGCACCTTGATGTCAAGGCAACACCTTGTTGAGGCAAAGCAATGCTATCTAGTTATCCACCAAGGAAACCATCATCCTAGAATCAAAGCAACACCTTGGAAGACATTGTTGTCCAATTATTCACCAAGATAACCAATATCCAAACCCAACCAAGATGACCATCTTTTGGCTTAATGACAAATGACTATCGAGCTCCACTACCTACAAGGGTTGCTTAAATAGGTCACTAAGGCCTCAATTTGCAAAGTCATTCTTGCCACCATCTCACACATATCAGCACAAAACCAAACCACACTAGTTCAAAAAGTCACAATTCAAACCCACACCATGAGACTTACCAAAATTCATAACTCACATTGAGACTTATCCTCTACAACACATAGTGCAACACAATTGACATGCACACACAATGCATATTCACTACAAACTAAATTGTTGGCTAAAAGCATTGAGCTTCTACCTCAACACATTCATCCACACTAATATTCGGCTAGCTTATGCATTTTCTCAAAGCTTTCCTTAACTCTCTTCTTCTCAACTTAACTTGTACTAGTGCTCACAATTCAACAACCTTCATCAAGGCTATCTATGCACTCTTTCAAGCTCTTCTTACTTGAATGCTATTGGTCAATTAGAGCAATTCAACAAATTTTCAAAATGAGCATTTGGAATGTTTCTAATGTCAAGGGATTATTTGATTTCCAAGACTCCCCACCCCATGCAAAATTCTTAGCTTTCTTTGAATGGGTGTTTTCTTAGTACTGCAGACTGGTAGATAATGCTACCTCATTCCCAACACATGAATTCTCCAAGTTTATTAACTACCCACAAACCATCCTCGAGCTTGACCTAGCCATCAATTCTTGCAATTATTTTACTTATGTTGTTTTAGACTATTAATACCTGGTCTTTCAACTGACATCTAACTGCTATGTTTTTCTCCTAAACATCACAATCATTCTCCAACATTAGGATTAATTTCTTAGCAAAATTGATGATATCAAATATAAAGTTTTCAAAATGAAGAACTAGCCCTTTAGAAGCGCACAAACAAAAGGGGTATGACATTCCAATTTGGGTCTTCCATTGGCTTGGAAGGATTTATCATTGTTCATTCATGGGCCTTTTGTGTGTATGGTCTTCCATTAGCAATAAGCATTTATTTTGGCTTTTCAACAGACCTCCATCACTCTTCATTGGCATTCCTACTTCTTTCACATACTTCACATTCCTACTCATTTTTGCAAGTAAGGTTATTGAGTTTTGAAATATTTTATTATCTCTAGCCCCTATGGAAGTGGAACCACCGTGGCCATCTTGCTTTTTCAGTTACTTGAAGTGGTAGATGACCCTTTTGTCTTGTTCATCGCAGAACAATGGGCTTAGGAACAAGTCTCATCAATGTCCTTTGGCTTGGCCACGAAGATTGTCTTCTTTATGTGACTATGAAAGCCACCTATTTACTCAATGATTTCATCAAAAATCCATCACATATCCATGCATTTGGACCACTCTCTTGCAAAAACCACTAATGTAATCATGCACACTGTCCCTATCTTTCCTTCAAATATTGCTAATCAATAAATATATCCTCTTCAAAACAAATAAGATAAAATTGTCTTTCAAACAATGATGAATCCATATCATTTATTTATTGGCAAGAAATTTTCTCTCATAGCTATGTAATGAGCATAACTTTCAAATCAAGTTAAAGCTTGACCACCCAATTTCAAGCTTGCAAAGGAAATTTGTTGTTCTTCATTAAAAAGATATAACTGAAATATTCCTCCAATTGGGCTATCCAGTGGTCAAATTTATGAGTATCAACTTCACCCTCTTATAGATGAGTGTCTATTTTCCTCTACTCTAAATGGAGGTGGAGCTTCAATGAAACAAGGATGATTTTTTTCCAAATTCTTGTGTCTTCAACTCTTCATTTGTTTTTCTGCAGCATATCATGCCTTGAAGATGGCTCAATCTAAAGGCTATAGAAAGGTGTGGCTTGAGGGAGACTCATTGAATATTATCAACAATCTGAAGAAGTCTTCTCTCCCCTCTTGGAGTGTTGAATCCCTTATTATGGATGCCATTGAAATTTTAAATTCTTTTGATGAATTTTATATTTCTCACATTGTTAGGGAAGGTAATGGTCTTGCAAATGTCTTTGCTAACTTTGGTGTTAGCGGCTCTAGGGTTTGGGATGTGGATGACCCCCTTCCCATTGAGGCTCTTGCTTGTCTTAATCATGATTACCAAAGATCCTAAGTTGGATGGCAGCTTCATGATGATCTGTGCTCACATGACCCTATTCACGTGGCAGATTATTGTTTGGAGTGATGGTGAGTTGGACCATGCTTGGGCTTATGGTCGAATAATCTTCGTATGGGGCGGCCTTCAAGGTTAATTATGACCCTTTGCCACCATGTCATTATCACACAAATTGTGGGTATTTCTTGGCCTACGTTCTCGAGATTTCTCTTAATTATCTGTAAAGTTCTCAAGCTCTTGGGTTTTGCTAAGTTTGTGATCATGGGCAACGATAGAAACAGGGCGGAGCCTTTCTCTTGTGACGCATTGAAAAACAAGTCTGAGGTGTGGCAAAGACTGCAAAGGGGTGGACTTACACCATACTTGGAGCGGCTCCATGGGAATGATCCGCAGGCTACAACTTCGTTTGTCAAGGGATGGAATAGCAGGGTTCTAAAGTTGGGTGGTACTGAATTTGATATCAATGAGGATTTCATAGCAAACATTACTGGTCTTTCCACAAAGGGCAGAAAGGTGTATAGAGATAAGAAGGAATTTAAAGCTGCTTTGTAGATTTTCTTCAAATGGGATGAAGAACAAAAGCTCAAGCAGGCTAAGTGTAAGAACCCCTACAGGTTCAAACTGAATTTTTTCCCTTTTGCTGGTCTGAGAATTTTTGACTTGCCTTCAACTTAGCAAGGGTTTATTATAACTTGTAGATTGAAAGGTTCCAAGCATAAACATCAAGAAATGAACTTGAACATAGATGTTAGGCAATCAACAAAGATGAACATACCCAGCAATGTTAGCTTATCTCCTTTATTTGATTTGAAAGTTGATTACAAACAAAGGGCTGGAAAGTACAATCAGTTAGGTCTGTTTTGAGTTTCAGACCTTCAATTACATCCAATTGTGCCAAAGCACAAGACCAATCCCTAGCTTTATGAATGGTAGATGAAGCTAAGTGAAGTAGGAAGATATGCTCAGCTGGAGATGACTAGAAAACGACTGTAGCAGCCCATTGGAGGTTGTAGACGCCAAAACTCCTCAGATATGATGATGAAACCAATTTGAAGACTGCTGTAACAATAATCTGATTAGGCCTGAAGCTGGAAATCGCCAAAAATATCCTTCTTTGCCACGCGAACTTCTTGAAAACCTTCTTCCAACAAGTAAAGATGAAAGTGTCACAAAACAAGGTCACAATCTGCAGCTGAAACTTCACCAAAGCAATCTATTTAAGCTCTATGATGAACTCTACTTGAATTCATCTCACATGGTGGAATGGGCATCACCATACCACGGTATTCAAGGGAGCATCACCTTGAATCGACTGAAAATTACTTTCAGTCAAGAGACAACTCTCTTCAATCAGAATAGCAACAAAAAAACATCCCCTCTCAACCTTCCAATCCTTCTTAAATAAGGCCTCAAGGCAAAACCGCCCTTAGAAGAGGATTAGATTTGTTTCAATAAAATATTCACTAACTTCATGACTAAGGCACCTAGCTCAAGTCATCCTAAAGAGGATCTGATTTGCTCAATTAAAATATTCAATAACTTCTTGGCTAAGTTTCCCAAACCGCCCTAGGAAGATCTAATTGCCTTTTGAGCATTATAAAATTTTAATTTGGAAGCTTCCTTGAGCCGCCCTAGGAAGAGATAAGATTTGGTCTTTTAAAAATTGAATATTGGTTGCTTCTCCCTTAAGTTTGCTAAATCGCCATAGGAGGGAGAATCTTATAGAAGCAAATCTGATTTGAGGTGGTCGACTCACCACCTTGTTTGCTTGGTCTTGCAAGTAGACCTCCTTGCTTGCTTTGACTTGCAAGTAAACCTCCTTGCTTGCTTTGTTGGGTTAAGGATAATTCTCTCTTAATTCTCTAAACACATCTTACCAAAATTTGATTCTCATGGCCAAAATCATTCCCTTTTCACACCATCTAACCCACGGGAATGTTGGATGGGCTAGAATCAAGCCACCATGATGTCACTCTGAGAATGGGGACATTACACTAAGAGTGGTGGCTAACAGCGCAGTTCCATCAAAGCTCTGTGGAGAGATGTTGTTGAGGAATTGATGAGGTACATAACCTTAGAAGGTCAGTTCTCTGCTATTAATGGATATCACTTTGTTCTTTTGAATCATTTTCGTCATAAGAAGAAAATTTCCTTTCCTTTCTATCTTTTGGCTTCTTTGGAGTATGGTCTTAAGGATCACAAAAGAAATCCTAAGAATCCTGTGCTACATGTTGGTTTAATTTTGCTTATAACGGATTATGCCAAGGCTTTTGTGGTTCCTAAGCAACCTGTAATGGCTCCTAGAGGTAAGCAAAATAAACCAGCCTTGGAATATGAGACTATGTCGGAGGAGGAACTGGTGAGTCCGAAAGGGAAAAAGAAGAAAGTGGTTCAGGAGGAGGAATCTGAGTCGGAAGAGGATGAGGATTATGTTCTTGATTCTCAGGCCTCTATGGAAGTGTATTCGCAACCCCCTGCTTTGGGTAAGAGTGGTAAAGGTTACTTTGTTCTTCACCCGAAGGATTATGAGACTTGCAGTGAGGAAGAGGTTAGTGAAAAACCTTGTAAAACTGGGCCAGTCGTCCCCTCTTCCATCCTGAAAGATATGATTGATGTTGCTAAGGATGTATCTCCTACACCCCCTGCTCCGAGATCTAAGAGAAAGAAGGGTTTGAAGGATGGTAGCCGAAAGAAGTTGGCTATGAGGCCTGGTAACCCTGTGCAGGAGGAGCATGTTGTTTCTTCTCTGAAGATTGGCAGCGGGCAGGATGCTATGGTTTCCCCTATTGAGGGAATGGATTAGCAGAATAGAAGGAGGACAGTGGTTGAGGATATTGTTAGCTCTCTTTGTAAAATTCAAATGCCGATGGTTGGGGCTAAAGGTAAGGAGGTTTGTGAGAGCTTGGATAAGAATAGTCTCCCAAGAGGGTGATGAGGAGGCTAGGGATGTGTTTAACTTTGACCGAGAGGATTTGCCTAATGTTTTGGGTCTGGCTAAGGAGGGTACCATTTCCCTGTTTAGATTGTTCAAATGGGTTTTTCCATGAGCTCAATATTACTAATGTGAGGGTTCGGGGAGCTGTGAGCAAAGTTGGGGAATCTTCCCAATCTTCTATACAGACTCAAGTTGACCAATTGTATGATTCCTTAAAGATTGTTGCCGAGGAGATACTGAAGATGAAGCAGATTTTTTAACAAAGAATTGTGACTTTGGAAGAGCAGATAGAATGGGTTAACATGAAGTTGGATAAGGTTGTTGAAGTGACTAAATCTGCTATGAGGTACGAGGCTAAGGGCCTTTCTATTCTCGATGAGAAGGCTAAGAAATGGATGGAGGGAGCTCCTAGTGATAAAGAAGTTGCTGGGGAAAGGCAGGTGGTGGAGGAAGCTTCGGTTGATAAGGCTACTGGTTCACAGGATGTTTTGCTTAAAGAGGTAAGTGTTTTGGGGCCCGGTGCTAGAACTTGCAACAAGACCAAGATGTAAGTTGGGGTCCCTGCCAAAGAGATTTTTGAAGTCATGGATGCACATCAGAAGATAATTGAGAGTGACATGGAAGTTGGCTAATATTCTAAAGAATATGTAGTTTTTTGTTTTTGTTCCTCCTTTTTGGCAGCTGTCTTGCCGATGTTTTGTTGCATGTTGGCTGTTAATTGTTCTGTTTAGTTATCTTTTGAAACAACTTTCCTTTTTTGTAAAGGGTTTTTGGGCCCCTTCAAAACCTGTTTTACCTCTAATCAAAAACTCTTCATTTGTTTTGCCATCTCCATGGGCACTCCTAGCTTTCCCATGACCACCTCCAATATCTAATCCAATCTTTCAAGCTCCTTCTTGAAGTGAGTGATGTTGGCAACATCCTCCTCCAACTTGCTGAATATGTCTTCACCATCAAGAGCCATACCACCTTCTTTTCATGGGTCATGCTTCTAAGTTGTATGATCCAGCTTATTGTGGACACATCATTGCATTTCCTCTGGCACTATCTGATCTAGTGAGGAGCATACAACTGCTAGATTGAAAACTACAAACACACCACATAGAACCACATCAAAATGAACATAAAAAAATGCTCTGATACCAATTTAATCCATAAACAGGGTGAATATTCCACTCATTGAATTATCAACACAAATCCAATTATTCCAATAACCAAAATGACTGACATAACTGCTGATGTCTATGCAACTTTAGCATAAAACTGTCCAAAAACCATCTTTGTCGCTGTTAATGTGCAATACACATAAAGTAAGTTTATCATAGTAGAGAAAGCAAAAGCATAACCGAGCATGAAAATGGAACAAAACAAATTTTTGACCTAGAGAAACCCGATATGGGTCAAAACTTCAAAAGAGAGAGAGATCTGTCCTCAAGCCACTAACTCCTCCCTGATTAAAGAAGTTTACTTCCTTCTAGAGTTTTTCATGTACTCCTCAAACATACAAATGGATGTCCAAATGCCTATACAGCAATGTCAAGTGTTTCTAAACTCCCCAATTACACTCCAACATATGCAAGACTACTTGATTGATGGAAAGTTCCAGAAGTATAGTTAATTACAGAATGAAAGAAACCCCCTCTTACTACAAAAAGGGGAAATTATATCCCACGAGTCCCCAAAGACTCTTGGAGGGAAGCCCAAGAACTTCAGAAACCCAAAAGACAGAATCCCAAATGCTCCAGCTCCTCTATCCACAAGTTCTATATGTTTGTCATTTCTGTGATGGATTTGACTGCAAGTGTATAAATCCTCAATGCCGACTACAATCAATGATGAGTACAGCTGTGGTTGAACTAGTATGACAAGTTCAACCATAGTCAAAACATCGCTAATGTTCTTTAGTTATCATTATTGAAGTCCACTGGGTGTCTAAATCAGCCAGGTAACTTCTGTTCCTATTTTCCACCTTTTCGATTTTCCTGTCTCTTTCTATCTGATTTTGCCTTAGGGAAATTGAGAATTGTCTTAGCTTGGTGCTAGGAAGCCTTCAAGAATGAATCATGGTAGCCAAGTTAGCCAACATACTAATTTTACTGATCCAATTTCAGCTAAGTAGTCACAATAGGGGCCATTGTGGGATCACAGAAGAGGAGTTACTAGCTTGGTGGCTAAGAACATGGTAAAAGTGCAGGGTGGAGTTGTAACAGGCCTGAAAATCGAAACAATTATTTGGCAGCTCCTCTGCTAAAATTGTTGAACTGGTAAGGAGTCCTACAGCCTGATAAATGCTTTCCTTAAGCAGGGCTTAAATTTCATGAAGAAATCAGATAGAAAAAGTTTTAATGGACTCGATACATTTTATAATTTATTCCTAGGAAATATGAACAGAAACTTGTTCTTAAAAACATTATGGAGAAAAGAGAAACTGCAGATTCCTTGAATTGTGTTGTGCCATTTCCAAATAGCTCTGCAACTTTGGCACCCATCAATGTAAAATCGGAATGTTAGTCTCAGCAGTCAGGGATGTAGGCCTTCATCTGGAAAATAAAAGGCATGATAAATATGCCTTCTGTGGGTGCAGCTGCAATTGTGGTGAAAACAGAGGCAGAGTCTATTGCTGCACAAGGAGTGTGAAGCAATCCTTTGTCAGGTCATGTCCTGATACCATGAAGCACAATCCTTGCGGTAGAATTGTGATTCCTGCATGAAGGCCAAGCGGACTTGAATGTCATGGTGCAGAACTGAGAGCATACTCAATTGCAGGCACTCATATGAAGTTATAACAAGATGTGGAGAGGAAGACACAGGAAGTCATTAACTTTCAACAATATGCAGCTGGGTAAAGGAACTTCATCAACTTCTCAGGCAACATTGATGTGTGGTTGCCTTCTCCTCTTGTTGCTTTACAAGACTGTCAGATTAACATTGGTCCTTAGCCATTGAGGACCCTTCCCAATACACCCTTTTGATCTCTGACTCTGACCTTGAGAACATTTTTTTGCTGTCCAGATATGTACCATTCACCCAATTTTTCATTGATGAGAAGGTTAATAAGTTGCTAGTGTACTAGTTTGGCTTAGAGTAATACTATCAGTTTATGGACTCATCTATAGTGGCCTCATCTATGTTTATGGCCTTGTGTTCCACGGGGACGCGTCCCCCCCAAAAAACCCTGCGTTTCCTAGAGGGGGACGTCTCGGAGACTTGGGGACTTGGGGGGGGACGTCCCCCCACCAGCCCACCACCAGTGTCACTGTCTCCAAGACACCGCTAGGACTTTGAGGATGCTAGGGTGTCCTCAAGACGTCTAGGGGACTCCTAGTTGTCTCAAAGATGTATAATTCTTATACTTATACATCTTTTTATAACTATTTTTTCAAGTACTATATATATTTCAGCACCCTGCCGCCCCCTCGCCACCGTCCCCCCGCAGTTCCCAATCTTAGACCCCTCGTCCCCGCATCCCCAAAACGCGTCCCCTGCCGTCCCCCCTTCCCCGTCCCGAAACCCCATGGAACACTGGACTATTTTTGTAATTTTTTGGAGCTACGGTGGTTGGCATTTACATGCATTGCACACATAAAGAGGTGTTCTGGTTTCAAATGCCATTGCTTTCGGTTTGGAAAGAAGCAATGCCCATATGGAACCTTTATTTACTGATTTAAAAAATAAAAAATACGCAAAAGCTGCTTTAAATGTTCTATTTAGGCTTTTATTCTTCAATATATCCAGAAAAACAAAAATCTAAAATATGTACAAGCGAAAATTTCATAATCTACTGATAATGTTTTCAGTGTGCTTCAGTCTCACAGGAACTAGCAAGATTAGATTTAAGACAAACATTTACAAAGGGTTGAAATCGAAGTAGTTCAAAAGCTTATTGAACAGTAAATATAAGGCAGCATGTAGAGCTTATTTGATTCGGAGATTCTCAAAAACCTCTAGGCCTTCAGGTTAAACCATGGCCTGAAAAAAAACCCCTGATCTTACCATTCAGAAATAATAAATAAACAAAAACAGAACCCATTTGAAATCCTGGACTAACAATGGTACTTAAAACTTTTTAACAAATATGGCTAATAAGGAATAAAACCAATGCAAACCATTTAAAATCCTCAACTAATAACGGCAGTAAAGCGTTTAAACAAATGCAGATGACGGGAATAAAAACAGTGGCGCCCTACTGAAATCCGTACTAACAGCGGTATTTAAACATTGAAACAGATATGGATGATGAGGAATGAACCAAATGGAACCCACTTGAAATCGTGAACAATAGGAGTGGCAATAAACCATTTAAATAGATATGGGTCATAAAAGCATAGACTCAATGAAACCGCTCGAAACCATGAATTAACTATGGAAATAAATATGAGTGACGATGGTACAAAACAATGCAACTAACCTAAAATTCTGAATTAACAAGTGCAACAAAGCATTTAGAACAGATACGGGTGAGAAGAGAATAAAATTAATCGCAGCCATTGAAATACAGGAAATGCTGTGGCAAAAACGCATTTAAACCGTATATGGGTGGATATAAATTCCTGTGTATTGAATAAAACGAACCATAATCAAGAAAGATTAACCTGGAGGGTGCTGAGAAAGATTGTGGAGGGCCTTTTCAGCCATTTCATAGCGAATGGCAGCAGTTCTAATACGGCTTAGGCTGTCCTGTAGAAGACCCACTTCTCCATCGACCTGCTCCTTCACCTGCCTCACCTGCTCCACAGTGAGCTTGTTTAGTTCGTCTGCTATTGCCTTGCCTTGATCTGAAGCCATGCCTGCCATCCCTTGTTTCTCTTCAAATTGTTGTAACAGACGAAGAGATTGATTAATCTATTCAAACCTTGAGGTGAATTGAATTAATTTTGTCAGTTATGTTCTACGGATTAGAACAGTGTCGTAGGCACCCAAAATCGACGCTCTCTCTTTTTAAAGATTCGGACCAGGGCTTTAAAAGGAATTTCTATTCAGGGTACGTGCATATGTAGAAGCAAAGGTCCCTTAGAGCTCTTATGAAATCTATAAATGGCTGATTAAGTTTATGGTTTTCTACATAAATGAATGGATGATAGAGATTATGGCTTTTTTAATAAGAATATGAGATAGAAATTTATAAATCTTTTATGAGGTATGTGGAAGATGACTTTCATAAGGTCTATAATTTTTCTAGAGGCGTTAGATTCATGATTTTTTTTAGGTTATTCGAATTGGTTCTTTTTTCATGGCATATGATTTTTTTCAAAGATTGACATTATCTTTTATATAAGTATATTTAGATTTGGCATGCTTTCAAGATGAAAATTCTCTTCAGTATTTGGAAAGATAAATAATACTCTTTTTTCTAGTTGTTTAGCTGATACTTACTATTCTTTGATGCTAAAGTCATGATTTGTTCTAATATGCTTATGCAGATTTAGATGCAAGCTAGTAAAGTTGCACTTGAAGTCGTGCATTTGCAAGGGCTATTGAATCACTAGGGGAATGCCCCTTACATTGTTGCTAGAGTCTTGTCGGATCCCTCATCTCCTCCTCAAAAGCATCAACTCTTGTGGCTCTCAACCGTTTCTAGAGACGATATGGTCCATGGTGGATGATCTCGACCTTCGAGGCCACCTTATGCCTCCTCTTAGTGGTATGGTGATTCTCCTAACTAGACTGACTGAAGCAAGTTCCCCCGCCTAGAGTTGGTCATCTCTTCAATTCATACTCAACAACCCTTAGATAATCCTCCTAAAGAAGTAGTTGCTCTCACTAGGTAGGAGCCAATTGATGATCATATCCCTAGAGATGTTTGGGGCAATCTTGATAATAAAAGCCCTCCTTCTAGATTTTTTTTAGTTGCTTAGACTTTATTGGGCTTGGTCCTATTTATGTGTATTCATTTTTGTGATGGACTTGGTCTTATTAGACTTTGTGGGTTTAGACTTTGTGGGTGTGCTTCTCTACCATCCTCTTTTTTAAAATATTGTACCATTGTTCTTTAATAAAGAAAGTTAAATAGGAAATATTCTTCAAATGATTAAGATTAAAAAATATTATCAGAAGTCTTTAATCTTACATTTATTATATATGGGTGGGAGGGGGGAAGGATGATTGAGATTAAAAAATACTATCATAAATTCCTAATCTTACATTTATTATTAATTTATTTTGTTTTGTCTTATTATTATGTGTTCTTTTTTCATACTAAATATTATGGAGTGTCGAATAATATTCTGTAAAAATAATTGATTAGTTTGAAGATGTTTCTCCATAATGAATGATCAAATCCCTTATTCTTGAATTTGAATACCTCTTCATTGAGGCTTCTTCTTGCCCTTAACAATAAAATCTAAAACATATTATTTTAAGCATAAATCTAGAACATCAAACATAAATATTTTTTCTTCATCTCATTAAATTTTAAATTGAAACCCCACCAAATCTCCTTTTGCTAGCAGAAGAGTCATATCCTTTCCAAAGGGCAAACAATTCAATGATCTTAAATGTATGCAGATCTAGAAAAAGAATAAAAATTTGATTTACAACTCTGTCGATAATAATATCACATTTACAACTCCCATCATTATTAAAAAATACCTACTATTAATGTTTGTTGTTGTCACCATAGAACTCTTTATAAAATTTCACTTTTTATCTCAATTTGGTTAAGCTTGTCAAATCTAGTGTTTTCTTTCACCACAAAAAATATGCATTAACATAAAATTGTGTTCTCTTTATATAAACACTTGTACACAAAACTTTATTTTGCATTCATCCAAATGTGTATACCTCTATACATTCTAATAAATTATGTCACCAACATTATATTTATGTGGCAATTGAACAAGATGAAACAAGATTGAAACAATTTCCTACACTCTCATTCTAACTCTTTATTTTTTATTCCCACATACTCAAGTCAACCAAACTCTTTCACCTACAAATTATTGTAATTTTAGAGTGTTTTATAAACCAACAATGGACGATCTAACCTTCAAAATCAAAGTGAAATTTAAAAGGTCAAGGAATGATGAGAGAACCAATGATAAAAGAAAACCAATAATGGAAGATTTATTTTTTATCACATGAAAATAATCTTATCCAAAAAATTCTACTTTCTACACTTTCTATATGTATAGTGATATCTATTTACATTAAATTAAACTTCACATTCGTACATTTGATTACTAGCTAGCACATGTGGACCACTTCAACAATGATAGTTTCATCTTCCAATTCATTCAAAGCTTGAGAGAACATTACAATATCATGGCTTGTATGAAGCTTATTTTAGTGAAGGAAAGTTGGAGAAATCCTTCTATTGTTAAGCATCAATGGGGTAGTATCTACCATTTTCTACTCAGGATTTTTTTTAAATGTTATAAAAAAATCTAATTCATTTATCAATGGTAAATTTCTTATGTTCTTCTCGATGGGCAAGGGATTTTACTTCAAGTTTTAACTCTATTAATAATGAATAGATGTTCTTTTTTGTATTGGTTGTGCTTATATTAGATAAAATAATTTATCTATAAATGATTATTTTATAGGAGACATTACACAAATAATTTTGACTAAAGATTTAATTCTTATTTAAATCATTAATTAAGGCAAATATATATGCAACTCATCTCTATGACTATTTAATGACATAAGTTATCTTGTAGCATGGTATTATAAATCTCTTTTTTTATTAGGGTTGTGTCCTTGAAAAATACAATTTCTTATTGAAGCTCTTTACATCAAATTTATTAAATTTTAAAGCTTCCAAGTATGAGAAAGTTTCATTTTCATGACAAGAAATTTTAGTCTGTAATTATTATATAGAAATGGATCACAAATGAAAATGTATAATTTATTGCAATAACATTATGCAAGGACAAGATAGATTCCTCTCTAGTATATCCTTTAAATTAGCCTTGATTATGGGAGGCTACAACACATAAAATGTGTGATAAAAAATCAAAATTATTTATTTGAAGGAAATACTGGCTATTATTTGCATATTCAAACAATCAATTCTATATTTCATGGGTCAACACTTCAAATTAAAGGTGGGTCGTGATAGCCTAAAATGTTTTTATGGAGAAATTGATATCCTCTAAAGAATAATAAAAATGGGTCACTAAGATGTTGGGATATTACTAATATCATCTATAAGAAAAAGAAGGAGAATGTAGTGGTCAATGCACAATCTAGAAAGGATAATATGGATAAGGCATTATTGTGTTCCATTTGGATATTATACACAAACTGGGTTGAAGAAAAGAGACTAGAGTGGCACAAGATATTGCTACATAAAATATCATTCCATAGTTGTAGAATTATATGAGTAGCTCAACTAAGTTTTGTTAGAAGGGAGATTATCTATGGTATAAAGAGATATTGTACCTATGTAATATTTCCACCCTAAAAAAAAAGATTATATGAGTTAAATTGTTCTCCAATTGGGGGTTGCTTAAGCTTTCTGAAGACATCAACAAATCAAGCAAGATTTATTTTGGGAAAAGCTCGAAGGTGATGTTAAAAAATTTGTGGCTAAATATCTAACATGTTAAAGAAATAAAGGAGAGACAATTAAGACCCTTAACCTTTTGCAATATTTGGTTATTCCTGGCCAATGGTGATAAGAAGTATCCATGGATTCCATCACAAGCCTTACAAAATTTGAAGGTAAAAATGTCACCATGGTAGTTGTGGAAAAATTTACCAAACATGACCATTTTTTCTACACTATCCCATCCTTTTATAAGTACAATGGAAAAAGAATTTTTGGAGAATATATAGAAGTCACATGACACCCAAAATTTTATTGCAATTGATCACGATCCTATATTACTAGCAATTTTAATAGTTTTATTCTCTTGTTTGGGTACCCAATTAGCTCACAATTGTTCATAACATCCCTAATCATATGGGAAAGTTGAGGTAGTCAATAAGTATTCGAATAGGTATCTATGTTATTTTACTTTAGGTATAAAGTCTCAATGGGTGACTTAGCTACAACATGAATAATGGTGGACAAAATTGTTAGATGCATAGGACAACTAAGAGGGGTGTGAATCATTTGTATACATTAAAACATCAAAAAACCCTCATTAACATTTATATTTGCATTAGCCCTTAAACCTTATCCACCATTAAACCTTTAACATGCATTAACAAAATATAAACATGTAAAATAGTAATGCAAACACATCAAACACATAAGAACACCATATTTATGTGGAAAACCTAAGAAAGGAAAAACCACGGTGAGGATTAGCTCACTAATATATGAATTACAACACCAAATACAATAAGGCTCACTGCCTATAAAGATAAAGAAAGGCTCGTTGCCAATGGATCACTGTCAAAGGACTCACTATCCAGAAGAAAGACATATATATATAAGAAGGGTTGGCTCATTACCAATTTGAATTGCTAACAATTCATCTCTCATATGTCAAAGGTACAGTTCCACTAAAGAACAAACAACTCATTAAACAGACTAAAATGTAAACACCTGCTCATTGCATCTAAAAGTCATAGGCATTAAGGGTCGCACTTAGATCATTACACTTGATCGCATTCGTATATTTTGCACCACACCTATACTCTCAATCCACACAATAAATCTCCTTGCATTTATACCCTCTATGACCTAAAAAAATCTCAATTAGGTCGGCCATGCACCTCAAGCGTGCAATTACAAAATAGGTCGGCACCAAACACTTCCACAATGTAAAGAAGTGAAGCCAAACCATGCCACTACCTAACTAGGACCCAAATCTACACTAATACATTTCTCAACATTTCCTCAAACAACAATTATCCTATGTAATTAGCGCTAACACATTAGGTCGACCAAACTTGTATTAATGCCCTTAAAAATTAAGTTCATGCTTACCCAGGTTTGAAAACAACTTCATGAACCCCACAAAAACATTCCACAATATCCATACAACATCTCAGAATACTCTAGCATCATCAAAATATTCTACACAACTATTGCAACCACCTGAAACTCAAGAGCACCTTCATTTCGTGCAACTAGACATACTGGCATAGACATCCAACACACCATAAAACTTTGCAAGAAAACTCAACAACTAAAACTTCAAGGGAAGATAGATACTAAAAATATAAGCACATTTCCAGATCTGCAACACCGGAACCTTTACTATAGAGAAATGTGAAGCAATTTCATTTCTCCCAGACACCTTATTTCACCAGACGACATACTATCAAACACATCTTCTACTGTAGTGTGATCTAGAACCCAAAACTCTAGGTATGACACCTTTAAATATCTTTGATCATTACGTCCAAACCACATGAGCATATCTTCAATCATGAAGAAATGCAAAGCAAAACACTAAACACCACTCTATCACATTGAACTTTCTTTTATTCAAATTTTCTCAAAAGCACTTGAAAACCAAGTGATCCAACTTCATCAACAACATTATTAACATATCTTCAACACGTCTACAACATGCAACATTTTCCAACGACAACAATATTCCCAACCACAAGTCAGGCCATCAACCTCTGCAACTATATAGAAGTAGGACATTAATGACAACACCAAATGACAACACCAGCATGTGTTGGCATCAATACCAATTCCAGGCATGTCATCAACACCAATAGCTTTCCAACACTCTTTATACAAGGGTTTTACATCAATTACAACACCCAAGCAACTCTCAAGTTACAACTCAAGCTTCCAACATCTCCAAACATCCAACAATCTCCCCCTTTATCATTGATGGCAACACCTTTTTGGAAAACTATCAACAACAAAAGAAACCAACAACAATATTGCAATGTAATCCCCTTGTTTAGGACAACTTTTACCTCTTCATCCTCTCTCTTCACAGATTTATTTTCATACACCAACAACAACACCTACATTGTAGACAATACTCTCTATACACTACATTGACTCTCTTCATGTTTTTCATATTCTCTCTCCCCCTATGGTCTTCATACCATATTCACTTTTTCACTATGGTTTTTCAACCAACTCTCCCCACCTTTCACATCAATTTCAAAGGGCCATAAACTCATCCAACTCTCTTGCTCTCCCCCTTAGGGGCACAAAACATGCTCCATCTGACTGCACCATCTGACAACCATTACTACCTACTCCCCCTGAGAGGTAGCCTTCAACATCAATCGAAGACCAAGAATGTATCTTGAGATGCTTCTCGAACAGATGCACATATTATGTATCTAGTTGAAAGTAGGGGCAATAACCCCTAACTTCTCTCGAAGATACTCAAAAGTATATTTTTGAAGAGCCTTTGTGAAAATATCAACAACTTGATCCTTAGTAGGCACATACTCCAACTTCACCTCATTATTTGAAACTTTCTCACTCAAGAAGCGATACCAAATTGAGATATGTTTTGTTCTTGAATGCATTACCAAATTCTTCAAAATATTGATTGTAATTGTATTGTCAGACATAATAAAAATAGGTTTATCATATGAAACTCTAATATCCTTCAATGTTTGCTTCATCTACAATACTTGTGTACAACATGATGCTACTACAGTATATTATGCTTCTACAGTAGATAATGACACTAAATCTCGCTTCTTACTTAGCCATGAAACTAACTTGCTTCCAAGAAATAAAGCACCACCACTTGTACTTTTCCTATCATCTACACATCTAGCCCAATCAATATCTATATATGCACTCAAGGAGAAGTCAGTATCCTTAGGATATCATAAACCATAATCTGGAGTGCCCTTCAAATATATGAATATCTTCACTGCTACAACATGAGATTCTCTGGGATCTTCTTGAAATCTAGCCACAAGACAAACTGAATGGATGATATATGGTCTAGTAGTAGTAAGGTATAATATTCCACCAATCATTGATCTATACTTGCTCTGATTTGTCTTAGGAGATTCATCATTCTTACTCAACTTACAACTAGTAACCACAAGTGTACATATTGGTTTAGAGTCATCCATTCCAAACTTCTTCAATAATTCCTTAACATACTTAGATTGTGATATGAATATACCTTTCTTTGATTGACTGATTTGCAATCCAAGGAAGAAATTCATCTCCCCACATAGTGACATCTCAATTTCTTTTTGCATTTCCTCTGCAGATATTTTGCACATACCTTTATTTCCTCCAAAGATTATGTCATCAACATATACTACTACAATTAAGATTTGTTCAACTTCAACTTTGAAATATAGATTGCTATTTGTAGTACCTATGAATCCTTGCTTCAACAAGTACTTATCTAACCTTGCATACCAAGCTCTAGGAGCTTACTTCAGTCCATACAATGCTTTCTTCAATCTTTAGACCATATTTGTATCTTTTAACAATTGAAAACCTTCTAGTTGTTCAATGTATACCTCTTCTTCCAATTCACCATTCAACAATGCAGACTTCACATCCATCTGATATACTTTGAAATCTTTGTTTGTTGCAAAAGCTAAAAACATCCTGATAGCTTCCATTCTTACAACTGGAGAAAAAATTTCCTCAAAATCTATACCTTCAACCTATGACCTTGGGACCAATTCAACCCTTACACACAAGGATAGCCTTGTTCTTGATAAATTTTACATCTTCATTCAACTTGTTTCAGAATACCCACTTAGTACCAATCACATTCTTGTTTGTCGTACTTGGTACCAATTCCCAAGTCAGATTCTTCTCTATCTACTCTAACTCTTCCTTCATTGCTTTGACCCAATTCTCATCTTTGCATGCCTCAGTCACTATTTTTGGTTCCACCTCAGAAAGTAAATAGAAATTTACTTGTTCCTCTATCATAACAGCTTTTCTCCTTGTTAGCACACCTTTTCTCAAGTATCTCCAATGATCTAATCTTTTGAATGATTCTTTTGCACATACTTGGGAGTCCTAGGATTATTTTTTGGAGCTTCTTCATCTTCAACTGTCAACTCTTTTCCTTTGTCTTCAATATTTTCTTCTTCACTACAAGAGGATCCATCAAATTCATATCCCTCTATCAGTATTGAACTTTGATGTGGTTCTACTTTGACACTTGCACTCTCAACAATCTTCTTCAATCTTTTATTGTAGCACCGGTAGGCTTTTCTTCTTATAGAGTATCCAAGGAAGATTCCTTCATCAGATCTTGCATCAAACTTTCCCAAGTTTTCTACATCTCTTTTGATATAACACTTGCTTTGAAAAACTAAAATATTTCACAGTAGGAGGTTTATCGTATCATAACTCACAGGGATTCTTTGAACTGTTCCCTCTTGCTTGACCTCTGTTAAGAATGTAGATTGCAGTATGATTTGTTTCTCTCTAATAGACATCCGAAAGATTAGCTTCCTTCATCATTGTCCTAGCTACTTCCTAAACTATTATATTTTTCCTTTCCATAACTCCATTCTACTAAGGAGTTCTAGGGGCTGATAAATGCCTTCTTATTCCAAGATCTTCACAAAAATAGTTCTTTGACATGTGGTATCATGGTGATGGAATTCCATGACATCACCATGAGACCACATTTGTTTGAGGTATTTTTTCAAATAATTCAATGCCTTGTCTATGCTACCGCATTTTCCATACATGTCTACCAAATCATTTTATGAAACAATTTATTACCTTGTTGCTATGGCTAAAAGCCTAAAACAAGTGCTTTTGTACAAACTATGGATGCTTTAAAAAAATCTATCAAAGCATAATAGTAAGCAATACCATAGACAAGGTAGTGAAGTGTTTGAAAAAATGCCTCAAAGAAATGTGGTCTCATGGTGATGTCATGGCATTCCATCACCATGATACCACATTTCTTTGAGGCACTTTTTTAAATAGTTCATTGCCTTGTCTATGCTACCACATTTTCTATACATGCCTACCAAAGAATTTTATCAAATAGCTCATAGCCTTGTTGTTATGGCTAAAAGAATAAAACAGGTGCTTTTGAACAAACTAGGGATGCTTGGAAAAAATCTATCATTTAACATAATAGTAAGCAATAACATAGATAAGGTAGTGAATTGTTTGAAAAAATGCCTGAAAGAAATGTGGTCTCATGGTGATGCATTCCATAACCATGAGACCACATTTCTTTGAGGCATTTTTCAAACAATTCAAGTTGCCTTGTCTATGCTACCAAATTTTCCATACATGTCTACCAAAGCATTTTATCAAATAGTTCATTGCCTTACTAATATTGCTAAAAGCCTAAAATAGATGCTTTCAAACAAACTATGGATGCTTGGAAAAAATCTATTAAAGCATAATAGTAAGAAATAGCATAGACAAGGCAGTGAACCGTTTGAAAAAATGCCTCAAAGAAATGTGGTCTCATGGTGATGTCATGGAATGTCATCACCATGAGACCACATTTCTTTGAGGCATTTTTTTAAACATTTCACTACCTTGTCTATGCTACCACATTTTTCATACATGTCTACCAAAGCATTTTATCAAATAGTTCATTGCCTTGCTGCTATGGCTAAAAGCCTAAATATGTGCTTTTGAACAAGCTATGGATTCTTGGAAAAAATGTATCAAAGCATAATATAGTTTAATAAGTACTCAAAAATTTGTTGACTATCTCATACATTATGAGCCATGACCTACATCACTATTCTAGTTTTTATAATTGAATAATATTGTTTTATTTTTAGATGATGCAAGCAGAGACACCTCTCGACGTTCATAGGGCAATGGAGCATGGTTTCTCTTCTATAATAGATAGCTCAATTCCTTTGACAGAGATATGAGGTAGATTAATAAATTTCAAATTACATTTGTTGTTTAGTTGTTTATTATTGAAAAATTAAATGATTATTGATTTGTAGTTTAATTTCTATTTGGATGGTTTCTATAGGACATTGGAACACCACAACTTGAACATGTCGGTATGGAAAATGAGGAGAGAGATCATTTGGAGGCAGTAAGTGATTATTTTGTTAAATATTTCATTTTTTATAATGTAATTTCTATATATTGATGTCTATACTTTTTATTGTAACAACTAAAGCTCCATGAAGAACTAAATAGGAGGAGCAGCCCTTGAATTCTAAGAAGACCACTCTCATATGCATCTCCATCCCCTTGATGATCAAAGGTCGCCCGAGATCTATTTTCTTCACCTAGAGGGGAATGACTTTTTATTGGGGTCCTTTGTTGTATGCTTGTATGGCATTTGTGGACATATATTTTGTATTGCATATACTTGACATTATATGCCTGTATGACATTCTTGTAAGCCTATATGGCTATTTTGTATATATGCTATACTTATAATAACATATATTGATGTATGCCTATATGGCTATTTGGTTAATACACATTATTTTTATTGATGGTGTCCATATTTGCATTATAAATCCATGCTTCAATGGATTAATTCAAATATTTAAAATCCAAGTGTATTACATGCACTCTTCCCTTATATTATTGTAAATATATAAATTTTGAACATTATGCACTCTTCCTTTATAAAGTTTAAAATCCAAGTGTTCACGTGTATGCTTCATGCTTCCTATGTAGACTTCATGTATTATGTGCATTCACATGTATGATTCATGCTTCATGTGTATACTTCATGTGTTCGCATGTATGCTTCATACTTCATGTGTATACTTCATGTATTATGTGTATTCACATGTATGCTTCATGCTTCCTGTGTATACTTCATGTGTTCATGTTTATGCTTCATGCTTCTTGTGTATACTTCATGTATTACGTGTATTCACGTGTATACTTCATGCTTCTTATGTATATTAGGGCATATTAAGTGTATTCATGTGTATGCCTCATACTTTGTTTATTACATATATCAATTTTTTTGCTTCATGATCATGTGTATCTTCAACAAGATTACTCCATGTGTATTTATGATTACCTTATGCTTAGAAATTATGAAAATATTAAAAACGTTGTTTGTCGAAATGCTTTCTAAGTTGTTAAGCACTAACATAAAAGGGAGAGAATTTCATTTGAGAAAGACATCCATAAATACATCCATAACATCATTAAAGAATTCAATTAAGTATAAAACCTTATGAAATATCGTAAAAAAATTAATTTAGGTTCTCACAAATAGTGATGATATGATTTAGGTTGTGACTTTTCTAAGGTGAAAAGTTGTGACCCTTCGAATAGGAAAGACTATGACCCTTTTATAACGAAGGGCGGCGATCATGCCTAGTGTAGATGTGCCCACCTAGACGTGTTGGTTCTAATGGTTTGGCCCCACGAAGAACAAAACAAAAAGTAGCCTACCTTGCAACTTTACACTACATGTATTTGAGTTTTTGGGGCATCAAAAATAATTTCACCATGGGCAAACGACTTAGAGATATCAAAAACTGAGAGTTTATTGTAGAGGGGCCCTACATGATCATGTAACTTTAGATGAAATATTTCTAAGTGCCATAGTTTCTTAGTAACACCTCGTCAAACTTTGGTGCCTTTTTGCACTTTGGTCTCTTAAGAGATATCGTTGGTGCAATGTAGCTTGGACTATTCTGGCATATTTGGGTGCAAAACAAGACCTTGCTTAGCAAAAACCTACCCATCTAGATGTGTTGGAATTTTTGGTTTGGTCGCACGACAAACAAAATGAAAATTACACCACCTTGCAACTTTACATTGCATGCATTTGATGCTTTTTCCATCAACTAAAAACTAGACACCACGGGCAAACGGTTCAGAGATGTTAAAAATTGAGAGAGGTTATTGTAGAGGGGTCCTATGTGATCTCGTACCTTTAGATGAAATGTTTCTAAGCTCCACAGTTTCTAAGTGACACCTTGTCAAAGTTTTTTTCCTTTTTTGCACTTTTTTCTCTTAAGAGATATTGTTGATGCAATGTAACTCAGACTATTTCGACATGTTTGGGTGTGAAATAGGATTTTCTTAGCGTAAACCTACCCATATGGACGTGTTGGAACTGTCGGTTTGGTCATACAAATAATATATCAAAAGATACACTGCCTTGCAACTTTACACTGCATACATTTGACTCTTTTTCCATCATCTAAAAACTAGACACCACAGTTAAATGGATTAGAGATATCAAAACCTGAAAGAGGCTATTGTAGAGGGGCCCTACATGATCCCATACCTTTAGAAAAAATGTTTCTAAGTGCCATTGTTTTTGAGTAACACCTCATCAAAGTTTGCTACCTTTGTGTACTTTGGTCTCTTAAGAGATATCATCGGTGCAATGTAGCTCAGACTATTTCAGCACATTTGGGTGTGAAAAATGACCTTTCCTAATGTAGACCTACCCATCCAGATGTGTTGGAATTGTTGATTTGGTTGTACGATGAACAAAATAAAAATTACACAACCTTGCAACTTTACACTATATACATTTGACTCTTTTTCCATCAACTAAAAGCTAGAAACCATGAGCAAACAACTCAGATATATCAAAAATTGAGAGAGGTTATTGTAGAGAGGCCCTACATGAACCTGTAAATTTAGATAAAACTTTTCTAAGTGCTATGATTTTTGAGTAACACCTCGTCAAAGTTTGTTGCCTTTTTGCACTTTGGTCTCTTAAGAAATATCGATGATGCAATTTAGCTCAAACTGTTCTGACATGTTTGGGCATGAAATAGGATCTTTCCTACTGTAAACCTACCCATACAGACACATTGGAACTATTGGTTTGGTTGCACGATGAACAAAAGAAAAATTACACCACCTTGCAACTTTACACTGCACCCAAAATTTGATGCTTTTTCCATCAACTAAAAATTGGACACCACAAAAAAATGACTCATAAATATCAAAAATTGAGAGAGGTTATATAGAGGGGCCCTACATGATCTTGTACCTTTAAATGGAATGTTTCTAAGTGCCATGGTTTTTGAGTAACACCTTGTCAAAGTTTGTTGCCTTTTTGCACTTTGGTCTCTTAAGAGATATCGTCGAACAATGTATCTCAGATTGTTCTGGCATGTTTCAGTGTGAAATAGGACCTTACTGAGTGTAAAACTACCCATATGGATGCATTGGAACTATGGGTTTGGTTGCACGATGATCAAAACAAAAATTACACCACCTTGCAACTTTACATTGCATGCATTTGACACTTTTTCCATCAACTGAAAACTAAACACCATAGGTAAATGACCCAAAGATATCAAAAATCAAGAGATGATATTGTAGAGGGGCCTTACATGATCCCATAGCTTTAGATAGAATCTTTTTTAGTTCCATTGTTTCTAAGTAACACCTCATCAAAGTTTGTTTCCCTTTTGCACTTTGGTCTCTTAAGAGATATCATTGGTGCAATGTAGCTTGAAATTTTCAAGCATGCAGAGGTGCGAAACATGATCTTTGATCCGATCGAAGAGTATGGAGAGTGGTGAAGGCTTTGGAAGAATGAGTAGTTAATGAAATTTCATCTGTGAATTCCAATAAAATGTTCAAATCCAAGGTTTACAAATTCTAACTAGTTTTTGTAAATGAAATCTTAAATGATTGAGTTATTGAAGATTATGATTTGATTTACTATTGTTGATCAACTTGGCCAAAACCTAAATATAAAATTTGTAATTGACCTGGTGCTAAATAAATAGAAGCACATGACTACCCTATCTTAGAGCATAATCTTAAAAATATCAAGAATAAAATGAAGATAGAAAATAATACGGTTATTGCAAATGATTCATCTTTTTCAAAAAATATGAATTTACCTTGATGCTAATCTCCTATGTACCTACACATTATATCATATTTGTTTACCTTTATTGGGAGCAATCTTCTATGTTACATGATGATATCATATTCGTTGTTACATGATGCTATCAATGATGCTTTTGCATTACTTTTCATGATCTATGTTCTTGCATGCTTTCAAGTTTAGATTTCATGTAGTTTTCATATACTATTTTTCATTTCTAATTTTTCACACTTTGTATACAACCAATTGAAGGGATAATGTATTATCACTAACACTCTTATGTTGAGATTACAAAAACCCACCTACACTCATATAGAGACTCATCACTATACCTAAATGGATCTTGACAACACTTACACACCCACACATGAGTACAAAGCTACTGCATTAGTATCAAAGTGTAGATCATACTTACCAAATAAAGTTGAATAAAATTACATGGTCATATTAAATATTTCATGTATCGAATTGTTACACCTAAGAATACAATCCATTTATGGGAACCACATCATGTCATTTTTACTTGATAGTAAAACACAATAAAAGACGGTGAATGTAATTTTTATCACATAAATATGCATTTATCCTTAAATAGTGAAACATAACAAAAGACAGTGAATGTTATTTATCACATAAATATGTATTTTGACTTGATAGTGAAACACAACAAAAGACGATGATTTCATAGTTGAAGTCCCTTAAGAGTATCCTTTATTCGCTATACATATTGGTCCAAAGTACTTGTGAAGTTGAAGGGTGGTTATTGATAATTGGATATGTGAGGTTGTGAGTATGATATGTGTTGGTATTGATAAGAGGGAGAAATGAGATTAGAAGATTTGAGGTGATGATGGGTTTATGAGATGGGACTAGAAGTTTGGAGATGATATGATGGGTTAAATGGGATAGATGTTGATATATGAGGAGAAGGGATATAATGTTTAGGTTGTGGGATATGTGATGAAATGTTTTGGGTGTGAGAGGGGATTTTTATATGTAAGTGTGATGTAGGATTGATGGATTGAGATGATTTGAGATGTGTAAAAATCATGGGGTAATTTGGAACCTTTGTTGGATAGAATAATGATATAATGGTTGGGAATCTTGGGAGGCCATAATTTGCTTTCATGCTTGGGACCTTGTGATAGGCATCCAAGAGAGAGACCTAGGAATGATGAAATGGAATGAGGATGATTAAGGATGTTTGGGTAGACCTCTGATTTGAGATGATGAATTTAAAGGGGACAATGATAGAATGGATGGAAATGGGATAATGATAAAATAGATGGAAAAGGGGATAATGATGAAAAGGCAAATACAAGATGGGGATTTTGATAACAAGGATTATGATCTAGATAGTCTCTTGACAAGATTGATTTGATAAGATATGATATGGGTTATGATTGGGTGATGAGGTAGATAAAAGATGATAAAGATTAGATATGATATGATAGCATAGAGATTGGATAGGAAGATAAAGAGGATAAATGATGCAAGAAATGTTGATGGTAATGATAAGATGATAAGGATAGGCTAATGGCCAAAAGGACCAAGGTCTAAGGATGATGGTTGTGATAACTAGCTTATGATAATGGATAAAAATGCTAAGATGAGAGAAAGATGATATATTTTGGATGGATATGATGGAAATGGTTGATGTTTCAAGTGAAATGATGGTTGAGGTAGGGTCTCCCAAGTCTGATCTATGGCTACAAAGGTCAAGTTTGTAAATTGAGGTCTCAAGATGGTCAAATGGTGAAACCATAAATATGCATATAATCTGCCCAATATTCACTATATATGTGTAAAAATGTAGTAGCAAAAAAGAAAAACTTTAAGTTTAAGAGGGGCAGTAAGTCCTTCCTATGCCATATGAAAATTGGAACCAAAAAATAAGTAATTTAGTTGATATATAGAAACAAAAGGTCTAACTATCAATTGTAATACATTCATATTTGTGTAAGGGGGAGAATCGATAAGATGCAAATAATCAAATATGAATCAATTGAATTAATCTAATTCAAAAAAAAAGAGAATATTCATACCCATTACTCACGAAATGAAACTACAAAGAAATAAACTCAAATAACACAATCAAAGGAGAGAACATAAAATGAATTCAAAAATTGTAGCATTATCATCCCGTGTTGAAGTGTATTTGTGAAGATGTTGGATCGTTGTTGTATCAATGTGAAGCCTCCATTTGTGTGTAGCAAAAGCTTCAAAGTTGTGCAATGTTGATCGAAGATGTATGTCAAAGCTTCAATAAATTGATTATGATTTCAACATTATTTTTTTGTGTAAAGATGTCAATTCTCTTATCATTTTTGAAAAGAAATGAAGTTGTTATATAGATTTTGTGTTTTGAAATGGATGATCGAGATCACATAGTAGAATATCCTGAACAATGGTTGAAAATCATTGAGAGGAATTAGATGGGAAAAATTAGTGGATTTTGATTACGTAATCAGTGTGATTGAAGAAATCAATTTGAGTGTTCAATGGAATTGAGGAAACATATTTAGCCTTTAGTGGGATTGAAGAAATCATGTTGAGCCTTCAATGGGATTGAAGAATAGATGGATCAGTAAAAAAATAGATGAATCAATCAACCAATCAGAGTGAGAAATTGAGGTATCGTAATTTTCTCAATCATGAAAGTGGGCGAGGATAATTAATTAATTAATCTTTTTGAGTTGAATGTGCAATCATGTTTGAATTTTGCAAACAAAGTTGTATTTGTTTGTTTTGACCTTTTTGAATGATGTTTGAATAGTTTATTTAATTACTCAAGTTTAGGGGAAAGTAATTTAATTAAACTATTAAGTGATAATAATTTAATTAACTTAGGGGAAATGGATATATTAGTGCCATAATTAAATAATTGATGTTATTTTATTTTTTTGATACGTAAGATTTAGTTTTTTATATTATAGATTAAAAGGAAAATACAAACGTCTGCTATTGCAGGAGATTAACCAAATTATGTTCCAAAAATCCTATTGCAACACCAACCAAGAAAATTCCAACCAAGAAAATTCCATCCAAAACCACCAGGCAAAGAGCCCCATACCATCAACCCCGCTCCCAGACTACATCCACCACCACTACCGGCTATCTATTTCCCACTACTATCATCTACAAAAAAACTATCCATAAAGTATTACTAACCAACTACATCCACAGACTAAACAATCACAACCAAACTATACTCAAGCACAAACTAAGAAAAAAACAAACCCTGCACTAGCCCAAACTCACATAAAGACGTTGGCTCTTGCAAAGGCCTCAAAATCCACAATCCAGTCAAAATATTTCACATGCATGAGGCCAGAATATTTCTTCATGCACTCCACAGCCACCAAAACAATCCTTCTATGCCTCATGAGGGTCAGACCTTTTAAATCTAACAAGAACTTGGAAAGAACTTTACCGCTTCATCTGTTGACCACAGTAGCTCCATGTCGCCTGGACGGGGAATGCCCTTCCCCACTATAGCTGCCTTCAGCACCTCTTCAATACCCAGTAGCAATTCCTTCAAGAATATCTTTTCCAACAACACCCTGGCCTCCGCCTTCAACACCCAGTTATCCAAAAGAGATGCTAGAAATCTAGAGGTGACATAGGTGTTATCCCTCCCATATTCGTTTCTAGCCAAATGCCCATCTCACAACACCATCTTAACTGCCACGACCAACAAAGAATCAATATTTAGCATAATTCTCTTTGAGATGTTGGTCTGTAATTTCCCTGAAGGTCGTTTGACGCTTCTTGTCCTTCAGAGAAATCGGTGTATTAACACCGAGCCACACTAAACCCTGGGTCGAGACTTCAATTAAGAGCGCTCAACCATTTTTGCAACCAAAGCCTCACCCAACACAACAAAAACTACCAAGAACACAAGCAAATTTCCAATGCCAAACCAGGAGCCTAGCAAACAATGCCTTCTACAAACACCACCTCTTCTTTTAAACCAAAGATTATTAGGAGGTCATCATTAAAATGACCACAGCTAGGAAGAAGTAATTGTAGTGATGCCTCACATGGAGGAGGTCATCCTCTTCCTCGAGAACCATCAAACAATCTACAAACTACCTAATCAAAACAAAGGCTCATACCTAGTAACCGCCACCCAAACATAATGCCATGTCTAGTAATGAGTGCCCGAAATGGGCGCCACCTTGTCAAAACCTCCACGGGAGCTCTGCTGCCAAGGTTTAACTTACGTGGCAACTAAGGCCACCACCTCGATACTATAAAGACCTTCCACCAAGGCCACTACCATCCAAACCTTGGCCTCATCAGCCTCCATGTGCCTTCCTCATCATGTGAAAGGCTGCCTACCCAACCACCCACAAATAGCCTTTTTAAGCGACTTCTTTGAGCTCTTTCCGTCTACGCCCAAGTTTGAGAGTAAACCAACCTCAAAGTTGCCTTCCCTAAGCACATGATTAAACATAACTTGATCAAAGGAATTAACAAGATTCAAAGCAATGTCCAGAAACACACCTAGCCTCCAATTCTGCAAATGTTTAGCTCTAAGGGCATTTATCACCAGCATAGAGTAACCTTCAATGACCACATTTCGCCATTTCCTATCTTTACAGAGAGTCAAGCCCAAAATTAAGGCTTGAAACTCTGCAACATTATTCGTACCCACTACTAAGGGAGCCGCTAACTTTGCCAAAGTTATACCTAAATGGTCTTGCATTATACAACCCACCCCTAAGGGGCCTAGATTATTCCTAGACGCCCCATCAAAATTTCATTTGACCCATCCTGGATCTGGAGGGAACCATTTAACTTTGTTGTGATCCTCCTTTCCCAACCAATGTCGACACTAGAAGACCAAACCAGTTGCGCCTGACTCTAGCGTCCCACATTGAAAAATTACACCCCTTTACCAACTGTTTCTCTATCCATGCATTGAAAAGTTCAACAATATTGGCCTCAATTTTGCATTTCAACCTAGCAATAGATAGCTCTCGATCCTAAAAAATACATCTATTCCTTTCTTTCTAGATCTCTCAGATGACAATAGATGGAGTTATTAGCCACAAATCACTAAAAATGGATTGCTTGGTAGGGGAAGGCCAAGAATTTAGCAGAATGAGCAAGGAATTTGGGAATGCTGATTTCCATTCTAGCTTTGCACATAACCAAAGCTAACAAGCTTGTGTATATTGACAATTTAAGAACAATGATCTCCAAATTCTTCTGCATTCTTACACAAAGGACACCTGAATGGACCCAATTTCAAAAGTCTACCCCCCATAAGGACTCTACCTTGAATCGCTGCCCATGTGAAAATACCTGCCTTTGGTAAACAAGCTTTATTCCAATACAACTTTATCAAAAAATTTGATTCTACCTCTTCATTAGATGCCAAAATATTTATATCCCGCCTTAACTGAGTATAGACCATTTGAAGCTATAGACCACCTCAAACGGTCCTTGCCCTGTCTAAACCACACTCTTCTATCCCCCAAAGCCTTCTCGAACATTTCAACATCCGTTTGTACCAAACCCAAACCACGTGCACTTTTCCACCTATAGCACCCTAAATCCTCTATCCTAGAAGGTTCAAAATAATTTCACAAACTTTCTCTCCCCATACTTGTTTAGTTATTTCCTTCACATGCGCTAGTGCCTCTAACTCTGCCAGTATGGGATGACCATCCCAAGAGTCCTCCCAAAATAAAGCATTCTTTCCATAAAAAATTTCCCAAGATAGAAAATCAGAAATCAAATCCCTCAAACAATAGATGAAGTTCCAAATTTTGGAACCACTAGGGAGAGAAGAAGCCTTAAGAATGTTGCAGCTATCACCTTCCAAATATTTTTCCTTTAAGATCTTGAGCCACTTAAGCTCGGGTTTGGAGAAAATTGCCCATAACAGTTTGGCGCATAACGCCTTATTTTGAAGTAGCAAATTCTTAAGACACACACCATCCTCTTCCTTTTTTTCACATACCTTTTACCATTTTATTAACAAAATTTTGTATTATCCGAATTCCCTTTCCAAAAGAAGTCCTTCATCGACCTATTTAAAATTTTGCTCGAACCCTTCGAAAGAGGTAGACAAGATAACATGTACGTTGGAATAGCGGAAATAACAGACTTAAGCATTGTTAATCTACCTGCCCAAGATAGCCATTTGACTTTCCAAGAGGACAATCTTTCTTTCACCTTCTCTAAAAGGCCATTCCATATCGTTCCATTTTGCACACCTTTTGCTAGGGGTAAACCCAAATATTTGCAAGGTAATTGACCCCTCTTGAACCCCAAAATTCTTAAAATCTAAGTCTCTAGGATGTTGCTTACATTAAAGAAAAAAACCTTAAACTTATGTAAATTTATTTCTTGACCCGATGCTCTTTTATAGTTATCCAAAATCTTTTTAAATCTACGAGCTTCCCTCACCGATGCCTTGCTGAACAACATTGTATCATCTGCAAATTGCTGATGAGAAACTGAAGCAATATTGCTGGTAACCTGTAACCCTTCAATCCAACCAACATTTCTCGCTTTCTCCAAAGACCTACCGAGAGCCTATACCATAATTATGAAAAGAAATGGAGACAAAGGGTCTCCCTGTCTTAAGCCCCTTGAAGCACTGAAGAAATTTTTTGGGGTACCATTAATTAAAACTAAATACCTAGGGATAGCAATCCACCTAAAGATCCAATCAAGTTGCTCCTTCTGGAAACCAAAGGTTTCCAGGACCTTAAATAAAAACCTCCAATTTACCCTATCATAAGCTTTTTTAATATCCAGTTTGAGAAGTATAACTGGTTTTTTAAGTATTTTGTATAGAGTGAATGACTTCTTGGGCAATAATTACTCCATCCAGAATAGACCTCCCAGGCACAAACCCAGTTTGCTCCTTTGAAATGATAGAAGGAAAGATTATTTTTAACCCATTCACCACTGTCTTTGCCAAAATCTTATATAACATATTACACAAAGATATTGGGTGAAATTCATCCCATAGCTCTGATTTCTCTTTTTTGGGAATTAGTACTATAAACGTGTTGTTCACCTCCTTGAGGATTTTCCCCGTACTCGTTGAGTCTTCTATTGCCTCACTTACTTCCTCTCCCACAAAATCCCAACATCTTTGAAAGAAAGCAGCTGGAAAACCATCTGGCCTAGGCACCTTCTCCGGGTGTACTTGGAATACCATCGCTTTGATTTCCTCTTTAGAAAATTTTGAATATAGGGCCTACCTTTGATCATCCGAAAGCAACCTTGGAATACAACTAATAATCTCATCCTGATCTAACCTGCTAGAGCCTTTCCAATCATTCAACAAATTCTGAAAGTGTTCCACACCTCAATGCTTAATATCCTCTGGTTCCTCCAATGAGGTTCCATTTATTGATTTGATATTGGAAATATGGTTAACAACCCTTCAAACCTTTGTAGAATTATGGAAGAATTTAATATTTCTATCTCTGGCCTTAAGCCAAGTTTCTCTTGATTTATGTCTCCAAAATAATTCCTCCTTTGATAGTAGATCATTCAATTATTTTGATAACTCTTTCTCCTTTTCAAAATGATAATCAAACATTCTCGTCCTTAAAACCTCTTCATGTAGATCCTCCAAAGCGGATTCCACTTTCAATCTCTCTTGAAAGATATTCCTGAAACAATCCTTATTCCACATCTTTAACTGTTGTTTGACAAGTTTCAGCTTGCTGACTATATTAAACATTTTCGAACCACCAGGGCAACATTCCGACCACCATTCACTGATTAAAGCTAAAATATTATGATCCTTGAACCACATAATTTCAAATTTAAAAGGACACCGCTCAGGACCCCTTTCCCCAACAATTTCCAATTGAACAGGAAAATGGTCGGAGCCTAGGCCCACCATGATTTTGCTCTCCAAAAGGAAGGGAAAGTGACCCAAATCTTCTTTAAAAAAGAATCTGTCAAGCTTCTCCGCAATATTACAAAAACCTTTCCTTCGGTTTGTCCAAGTGAAACAACCATTAGCTGATTGAACTTCAATCAACATATTTCTTTCAACAAAGTTGCAAAAGTCAGCTTGGGATTGGAGCACATGACACACCCCGCCTTGTTTATCTTCAGACCAAAGAATTGCATTAAAGTTGCCCCAATTACAAAGAATTATGACTGTGAAGATGTAAGAATCTAATCCAATTCATGCCAAACAGTCCTTTTCTAAACACATGAATTCAGGTCGTAAACATTGATGAGGATAAACTACAGATTGGAGATTAAACTTCTTGCCCTAGACATACTATCCAGGATTTATTCTAAGAAATTTCCTCCACCAATATTGATTGAGGTTTCCAAAGAATTATGAGACCACCTGAGGCTCCCTCAGCGCCAACCCCAAGGACCTTCCATCGCTTAATTTTATTGCTAAATTTGACTACCTCATGCCTTCCTAACTTGGTTTCCTGCAACATACTTATATCCACTAAGCTTTTCTCCAGAAGGTGCCTGATTAGACACCATTTGTTAGGAGTGTTTAAGCCCCTAAAATTCCACGTTAAGATTTTCATTGCTGTTTGGGAAGAGTTTCACTCTTCCCTACTTTCATCATTGAGTTGAGCTTCTTCTTCCCACAAGCCTCGCCTACCCATTTTAGCTTTTCCTGATTTAAAATCCTTCCCCATTTTTTACCTTCACCACAGTCTGGAGAACCTTTAACCAACACTTTCTAACAAATCCCTAGTTTTTCCTTAGCAACCTCCAAATCCAAAGCCATTTTCCTCTTTTTACCTGCCTGCAATTCCTCTAAATCAACCTGAATATCTCTGTCGTCCTAAACTTCCACATTTTCCCAGTCTTCAACCAAATCATCCAACCCCTGACTTGAAGAGTGCACTTTAGGTGCCTCTACTAATTCTACTGGTCAGCTCCTTACCTACTGAAATCAAGACATTTAGCTCTATATTTATGCAATCTTCACCTAGAATCTCCAAAGCCTCTGACATTTTACCCACTATAGGTGACTCCTTGCTTGGTTATTTCATTGATTTGTCCTCTAGCTCCTGGGTGTCAATCAATCCTTCCTTTTCCTTCTCCACTAAAGGAGAAGTAATCTCTATGTCAATGGATCCTTGGGAAATCGACTTCCCAGGAGCAGTCAAAACCATAACCGACTCTTTTTTGGGATTTGACACTAAGACCTCATGCTTCAAAGACACTGCCTTATTTAGGCTAGCCCCTTAGGACGTCTTGCCATCTCTATTTCTTACCACTCTACAACCTAATGGTTTCACTAACCCAACTCTCAGATGGGAATCCAAAATCAAAATTTGAATCCAACAACCATAATCAGAGATGAGTTCAATTTCATCCCAAATATAGCGATCCGGTTTATTTTCTACACACATTCTTACATATGTAGTCACCTCCTTAGGGTCTTGCCTTTCCTCAGCACAAACATAGGTCCCCAACCTATTGCCAATTTCTTCCAAAATACTCAGATCCCAATATTCAAAAGGCAAGTTGGGAAGTTTATACCAATCCTGTATGATTTCCAATTCATATTTTGAAGGATCAAACCCTGCCTTCCATTTCCTTAAATAAAAACCACAACCATCCAAAACCCAATTCCCATATCTACAATTTCATCCCTAATGATTCTCATCAGACAGACAACCAGGAAAAAACCATTCTGCAGGATTTTAAAGTAAAGATCGGGACCCCATTTCTCCCTCCACCACTTAATTAGATAATCCCAATTTAACTTATCCTCGAACCATTTACCAAATAACCCAAGATTCTCTAGTCTTAAGACCTCAAAATGCAATTTATTAGGGCTTACAACCAAAGAGATCCTACCTTTTTTCAAGCCTCCACCATGATCCTGGTGCTCCGACCCAAACGACTTTGCATGGATATCTTCCCTCCATCCTCCCATTCCTCTTTGGACCTCTTGCGCTACCAAACGGTCTTTGAACCAACATTCCCATGATTAGGGTTTGGCCCTCTTACACTATTCAATTCTATTTTACCATAGCCACCCCTACCGGTGCGTCTATAGTCAATTGGCTAGGGCCTTTGAAACGCCATGTTTTTGTAACTGTTTCTTCCAGCATTACCCCTAAATTCTTTAGGACCTTTGGTATGGTTTTGGGAGCCTTGAAAGCCACCACCATGCCTTTGCTCATTTTGACTAGCCTACCGAGATCTATCCCACCTTTCCAGCTTCAAAATGCCCTCCACATCGACCTTCCGATTAGGATGAAAACCATTTTGAGCTTTGGCAGTATTGCTTGCAACATTTTGGCCCCCAGTACACTGCCTTGCCCCACCCATTGTCGCCATGGTGGTCTAATAATTAATGTTATTTAATTAATCAGGAGGAATAAAGTTAGATTAGGACTTTATTAAATAAATAAAATTTATTTAATTAGTTAAAAATGATGAAAAATAATTAATTATATAATTATTCAATTAATAGAGGAAATTATAGTTTTTGATGCAATTGATGTGAAATGTAGTGATATTAGGTGATAATGATATTGATGATGAGAAAATGTCGTTCAAGATGTGTGATATGCGTTAGGTCATTTTTACATTTCTACAATATCAATATGACTTTACAAATTCAATGTGCATACTTACAAATTAATCCAACAAATCATCCGGGTCTGCTATACTCTTTATTGTGTCAAGTATTGCCTCATGGTCAAACTCACACACCTTCCACAAGTTCTAATTCAAAGTTATACTCTGATATTGTATCAAATGAACATTGGATGCCAAAACAAGGTTCGAGTAATGAAGAATCTTCCAATGCATGTCAAAGTCTTGAAACAACCAAACATTAACACTCTTATGTGGGTACCTTCTAAGCCATGTTCCAGTAACAACCATCGAACCTATAGGGTATTCGATGTTTTCTACATCTATAACTAGGGCCTCCAATTTATTTTTGGCCTCAACACAATGAAACAAGTAATAATCCATTCCCTCTCCATTGTTTTCATCTACACTAATTGCATAAACATGCCCTACATTTATATGTGCCACAAATTAGATGAAATTAGTCAATATTACAAAAAAACTACAAAGTAAGATAACTTTAGGAATTTCAAAAAATATGCAAGTAGATATATTATTTGGATGAACTAGATTTGATATATGGTCAAAGTCAACCGATGATTCCATCCGTGTTAGTTCCAGTGCTATCAAGAGCTGATATGTGTCAAGCGGGCTAAGAAAAATTAACCACCATTTGTCAACCCACTCCTTTGACTTGTACTCATTCCAAGCTTGAATTGTACATGAAGAACAAAAGCATGCCATCTTGTGCATATGGATACTTCATGAACCTATATTTGAGCATTTGAAAGAGTGTAGCTCACTTGATCTCATCAGTGTACAACAATCCTCATATTGTGCGATGTTAGTATCATCTATCAACCAAAAAATATATGATCTGAAGACTTATCTTCATTTCCTAGACCCATCAAAGCATTACACCACTTGATGATTGATTTTGCACCTGTCAACTTTTCATTCTCTTTATACTTTAACTCTTCTCACGCTATGGATCTTTTGATACATGCTCCTACACCATCATGCTCCCCCTTTCCATGCCCGACCTCACAAAAGTTCTACATATGCTAAACAACTATAATATTATGCATCCTACTCAACCAATAGAACATCTGTGATTTCTTGAATTGTGATGCACAATTATCCGACCATATGATATGCTGATAGAATAATTTGCCCCTTCTAGCCAAATAATTGTAGAACACCTAAAAGCAACCTTGCATGAAATGTGTAGAATGCGTTCACTCCCTTATGATCTTTCTATCATCCTTTATACTATCATTTACATGAATGAATGCTATGTGCACAAATATAGAAACTTATGTGGAGTTGTAATATTGTGATTGCACCTCATGTTGTGGATGTAGATTTTAGTTCCCTACAAAGTAGATGAATGAAACAATTCTACCAAGTGGAAGTGTGCCCTTTCATAGTTCTTGAATTGTAATCCAACCATTGAGCTCTATGGGTATGCATTGCATACTCATGAATACACTATATTGTCATGAAATATAGTACACCTTTTTGCTTCTTTACCATCTTTTGTATTGTAGGCCACTATTTTAATATACTTTCCGAACTCAACTGGTTCATTTCTGACTGCATGTGTACTTTACATATGTTCACATATTGACATACGTTGCAAGCCACCACAATGATGACATGTGCCATCCAAGGATAATTTCCTGTAGAATATTTGTCCTTCCTCTCTTTCACATAAAATTGTTGATATGAAGTCTCTTGAAGATGTAGGTGGGGCATGTATGCCACAATCCTGCAAAACATTATTAGTATGCAAATATAAACATATAGACCGATAAACATCAAAATGGTTAGAAAATTCAATATGTACTCTATAACAAAAATTAGTGCGCGTGTAATTTATTTTGACATAAAAAGGTTTTAGCATTTCAAAAAATCTTTGAGAAATTTTAACTTGAGGATACATCTCTAAAAACTTACCAAAAAATTGTGTTTGAGTCATATCCAAAAAATGATTTGGATGTGGCTCACGGTTTCGACTACCAATTCTCCTTCTTACCACATCCCTTTGATTTGGAGATACCCTTGTGTAATTCTTCCAAAATTCTTATATTAGTGATTTCAAAGCTTCAACAATTGGTTTATCTTTTCATGGTTGTGTCCCCAAGAATGCCCATAATTCATTGTCATCGATGTCTTTGATTCTTTGGCACCTTCCAACAACTCTTGATAAAGTTTTTCTATTATTCTCGATGCTTGACTTGTCTTTCTAATGAGATGAGCTTTCTTCATTTGATTACTTATTATTTTTGATGCAATGACACGTCATGACATTACTATCTTTTGTGTGTGAGGTGTTACCCACACTCTCATATCCACTCATTGGATTCTTCACAATAGTTTTTCACTTGAAGCCTCTGTTGTTCTCAACCCAAGAGTCTTTTTGATGGACCTATACTTTATACTTCGTATCATTTCAACAAATAGTTGACATCTTCTGGTCTCATTTAATTTTTCAAAGAACACTCTCCAAATCTTATGAGCATATCTTCTATAAGTGCATTTTGGAATCTTATCTTCCATTGGCTAGAAATTATTCTCATCAATATCAATCGAATACAAGTGGGATTTATATGAAAAATTCTAGGTGGTGTTCTCAAAGGTAAATTTATCTCAACATTACAAATTTCATCAATATTTAAATGAGATGGGATAGATCTGGCATACCTTCAATTGGAGATGGAATAGATGAAGTACATTGAAGTTGAGATTGGAACGATGGTGTACCTCCTTCCTCACATGTGAGTGATGATGCACTTTCAACTTGAGATGCGGTAGATGGTGTACCTTCATCTTGACTTGCAATAGAAGACGTGTCTCCAACCACAATATTCAAATCTCTCATAGCACAAAGGTTTTGTATTCGTTCCCTTTGTGCCACCAATACCATATCTCTTATTGATGGTTGAGGTTCCTCTTCAATTGGCATGTCTTCATCTATCGTGTCCAATTTCCTCTTCTCACAAAGTTACCTCATATTTGTTGCTTTCTTTGCATTCTTAGCTTCTTTCTCTTCTAGTGTTGGTTTAATCCTTGATCGTTTTTTCAACATGATGAAGAATTTTATCTGTAGCATGAAAAAGAGATAAATATTAGTTCCAAAATTGTACTATAGAGTAAATATATAGAATAAGGTATAGTTACAGTTATATGTTAATTGAATAAATATAATTTAAGGTTGAAACTATATATTTTCTTCAACATTCTTAATTATAAATATATTTCAAGTTCTTTTAAATGAATATGTATAATATTATGTCGCCAAAAAGTGTAGCCTCGACACTTTTCACTCATTTGGGCCCTTTCTTGTGGTTTTTGACCTAATTTTGCTTAGATTCTATGGTGTCTTGCAAAGGTGTTGTGAAGTGTTGTAACACATTTTCTCACTTGTAAGACCCTTTCATCATAATTCACCTAAATAACCCCTTTCCAAGCCTTGGTCAAAAGTGTTGTAAGGTGTTGTAACTAACCCTCCCACTTTTCTAGGCTTGTCATGACTAAATCAACCCTTTCTTATGCTATAATGACCCCTTAATGCACTTATAGGTCCAAATTTAGTGTGTTTCGGAAGACAATCCTGAAAAACATCATTAACCACATGTTAATTCCCGACATTCAATCAAAATTTCCCAGGTGGACTAAGTCGCCACCTTGGGCGACTTAGTCCCATGTGGCATAAAAATCAAAATAAACTTAAAATTCTTGCGGGATTTTGTCTCCTAAACCCTAAGGTCGGCCTGCGAGGTGTTATTTTCAAGAAATTAGGGCATCACATGTATAAATAAAGGGTTTTTCCCCTCATTTCTCACCTTAACAACCCTAATTCTTCTTCTCAATCACTCATCTCTCCTTCTCAAGCAAGCTAGGGTTTGAGAATTCCAAGTCATCAAGACATCTTTTCTGAAGCATTCAAGAGTAGATTGTTGCAACAACTCAAGATATCACATTATGGCAAGGTACTAGCTACATTGTTTCATGTTCATACTTCATTACATTTTCTATTCATTTTGGTTTAGTTACCTAAAAGGGGTTTGACCAAGGCAAACCCCCATGCCCTAACAATCAATATTTTATCCTCCTCTCCTTGTGTGTTTGCAGATTTAGGTACATTGAAGATCATTGAAGTCTTTGAAGACTTGTTGAATACCTCTCCTTTCTTGCAAAGTACAAACATCCACTCAAAGTCACTTTCAGGCTCGAGAATCAGAGTTTCAAAAGAAGACATTTGTGAAGAATCAAAGTGCAGACCAAGGGCTTCCATTTCCACTCTCTAATTTTTCAGAAGTCCAGAAGTGGACTAAGTCTCCAATAGTGGCGTCTTAGTCCCACAGAACTTGATTTTCAATGTTTTTTGCATATTCAGACACCCATTTGGCAGAAACGGGTTTTTGGGCCCAATTTTTCCAGATCTGAGACAAAGTTGCCCAGATTGGCACAAGTGTCCTAGTCGGCTTCTGCAACAATTTCATCAGCATTCCAGAACTCCATATCATCCCTCTTCAAATTCCAAGTGCACCTCATTCTCCTCTTTCATTTATATCATAGTTTTCTTGGATTTCATAGTTCATTTCTAGGTCTTTTGCATACAACATTATGTTTTCCAACACTTTGTATTTCACTAGTTTGCATTTAATAAATCATCTCTTTTTCCAGTTTGCTCCATTTAGATCATCACATTCCACACACATTCACATCCCTAATCACATCTACCCCTAATCTTTGAATGTAACATATGCATTTTGGTATCCCTCTCTCCTTTTAGGTGAAAAACCCTAGAAGTGTTAGAGACCCTAAGTGGGTACCAAAATCTTCGTTACACATATGTATTCATAATTTTTTTAAATTTTAGTGAAAAATCTTAGCTTCTTCAAATAATTTAAATATATTAAATTAGCAAATCTTGAATTTATAATTAAATTAATTTTTTTTTTTGAAATTAAATATATTTATTTAAAAAGTTAAAAAGAAATAAAGTAGAGAGATAAAAGAATAAACAAATTTATGATATGGTAATGGTGTAAATGTGAATGCAAGCTTTAAAAAAATCTAATAAATAAAATAATTCTTAAGTAGTTTTAAGCTAAATTAACATAATTATTCAAATAAATTAGTAGAAATATTTTAATTGTATATGTATGTGTTCCATTTCTTGAGTGCTTAGATGATTCAATGAGTATTACTGTAAATATTTTACCTCCCAAGTGAGTTACTTGTTAAAAACAATAACAAATTAAATTTAAAAAATATTGTTATTAATTATTTGAGGTGTTTTTAACATGATAAAAAAATTAATCTAGATTAAAATATTAGAAAATAATTATTTGAGGTGTTTTTATTTACACAATCACTCCACATTGACAATAAAAATAAATAAGGAGATAAAGATATATAAATAAAATAAAGAAAGTAAAAGATGAGGAAGATAGAAGCGGAGAAAGAAGATATATAAAGAGAGAGATAGGGTCAAAGAGTTAAAGGAGAGATAAAAAAGAGGGATAGAGAGATTTAGATGAAGGGGGTGAGGACTATTAGACATGAATATTGAGGGTCAGAAGGTATATATGCAAGAGAAAATGTCAGCTCATAACATGATTAAATGTGTATCTCGAGGTGAGGGATTTTGAATATTTAATTATTTCAGTTGATTTAAATTGATTTTTCTTTCATTTCATTCCAAACACTAATGAAAACTTTCCATGCTTACAAAGAATGCCATACCACATTTTTTTTTTAAGTTTTAAGAATAGCCGACATACAAGTGATATCATGTTAACGTGTAATAACGGGCGATGATGGTATTCAATATTTTAAAATTATTTTTTTATATAATATGAAGTTGTTTAATGATAAATTTTTACTATGCACTCAAACCTTCATAGTAGAGTCACATATTTGAAATGCAAGTAATTTCTAGAACCAATTGATTCTTACCAACCCTAGTAAAAGATAAAGATGTGGAGCCATTTCCAACAATATAGTAAGCAAAGATAGTAGCAAAGGGAGCAAGGGAAAAACCTTGTTTCACATACCTTCTTATTCGATGCCTACTACAATGCCCCCACCAAGTTTATAGCCACTAGTTAGGGTGTCAATGAAAGGGATAACAACATAGATAAAAATTAAAAAAATGGTCAATGGTTCCATGTCTAACAATAGTTCACTCATACTAGTGTTTCTCTCAATTTGTCTACATATCAAAGAACAAAACCATCTTGCCAAATTTTGGCAAGAACTTCACAACAACACGACCTTGTTAAATATTGATAAGGAAATAATTTTCTTGTAAAAGGCCTTTGCAATTTAATTAGTTAATTCTAAATTTGATAGCCAAATCTCTAGTAATATGCCACCACATAACACTTCTTTAAATATAAGTTTATTGTGTTTGAGTTTCTTTAATGTATATAATCACATTAGGATGAAACATGTTACTCTAAAGCGTCTCTTGGAATAATTATGATTATATAATATTATTATACTAATTATAAAATTTATAATAATCTTGATATAAATACTTTAAATTGTTGACCACAACAATATACATACTTCCTCATTTAGTATTTGATACATGTGAATATAAATTTCCCCAAGCTCCCTTCGGGTTATTTTATTTTTTGCTAAGTACCGGCCATGCCCATCTATTGAATACAACATCAAGTTCCTTTTGCAAAACTTTATCTGAATGCTGCCACTTGTCAGCCAAGCGCTCCTCGCAAGGATTCTTTCCTTCACTTTTAAACGACCCTCACCATGATTCCACATGTCAACAGTTCACACTCTTCAGTACCTCTTCTCATCGCTTCCCTATTGGGCCCTGACTGTATGCCACATAGCATCAGTCCACACACATTCCTTGGTGGTCGCCACCCACAACGTATTATGTCTGGGAGACCTCCACATGTCTTCACCGCACAGGTTTTTATTGCAAGGAGGAAAGAATGAAACTCGGGCCCCGACCGCTTGCCGCATGGATCTTCTAAAGGCTTCGTCGCATTGGGGAATGAAGCAAGCAATAGCCTCATAATAGTTGCCATGCATTATAACTGCCGTCATGAGTGGGTGACACATGTCGACACTCTGTTCTACTAGGACCATTGCCATCATTCGTAAGGGATGCATGTGGCATTGGGGCGACCTCGTTCATGGCTCAAATTTTTTCCGTTGCAACGGCCGAGGAAATCATTACCATATACATCATTGCTCATGATCGAAGGATCTTTTCTGTTACTCGCTCACTAGGCTAGGGATTTTATTATAAATACTGCTTCTTCCAAAGAAGGAGTTCAAAATACCTGCTGAAAAATTAGAAAGACACCAAGCCTTTTGTTTTGATAGATAATTGTAAAGACTCACAAACTGTGCCCTTGTAATTTGGCCTCTCCGTTTCTTAACTATTTGAAAAATATTATATTGTGTTGTTACTGAAGAGCTTGTTTGCAACTTCAATGATTTGAATAGAATGCTGATTTAGGACCATGTCTCCAACTCTTTCTTTCTAGTAAATCTCTATGCAAATTATTTTATGTTATTAAATGGATTATTCAGGTCTTCCTCTTTGATGTTTAATATTTTAGGACATAGAAGATTGTTGAACAAGCCCTTAAATCAAATCCAATAGATAGATTTATCGTGCCTTACATCTAAATCTTGGCGCATCGCCTTAGTTAAATCTTTTATTTTTATATTTCCTTCCTTTTCCCATTTAAAAACCTAGTTATAGAAGGTCGGCTTCTTTAAAATCCGGAGGTCACTCAGTTTAGCGCAATAGGTCCCCCCTTTAACTGAGTTTCCCATAAAGGCTGTTACCTTGTCAAATTTTAGCATCAACAGTTTCATTTTTTTGGCACGTCTAGTGGGACAACTTAAATGTACCAAAAATCAAAGAGGGTGTATAAGCCATCGACCTATTACTAGGTCACAAACGATGAATAATCCTGGCTTGTTAGTGCCTCCGTTAGTAACAACATGAGCCCAAAATCACCGAGTAAACTTTTCGATCCCTCCACCAGCCATGCTACAAATTGCAAACCAAAATTATGTGGCTTGGGACGCCAGGAGTCCCCTTGTAGCCCAATTGCGCCCACCGTTTGGGCCCCTATCCTGGTCTTTACTCTCAAAGCTATTCCTAAGTTTACCGGAGATGGCTCAATAACACCATCTGAACATCTGCAAGATGTGGCAAATGTGTGTTTGGTACACGGAGTTACAAATCATAACATAGTGTTGAGGTTGCTCGCAACTTCTTTCAGAGGAAAAGCATTAGATTGGTATTGCACTCTGCCAGCTAACACTATTGGTACTTGGGATCAACTTGGGGATCCTTTTTATGAAAGATTCTCAAATGACAAAGATAACTCTTTGCTATATCATCAACTATCAACAATAAAGTGGGCCCCATATGAAGCCATGCCGGACTTCAATGCTCGGTTCCATACAAACTGGCAGAGAATCCACACTGCCATCCATCCACCAATCAAGATGGCGTTCATGTTCTACTTAAAATCCATCAACACCGATATCTCAATGATGATCCAGTCACTTGGCAAAACTACATTATTGGATGCATACAACATAGCGGTTAAGGCGGAGAACAATTTGATCAACATTGAGAAGTTGCCACCTTAGCCCATTATGCTGATATTCCTTGAAGTATCAACTTCCACCTAGGAGGTGTCATCTACTAGCACACCTGCGCCACCCACGTCTATGTACACATATCCAAGTGCGCCACAAAATGCCACTTCTACATCCTATGCTTTGAAGGATGAGATAAGAGACATAAAGGAGATATTACAGAACTTAACCAATGAAGTAACCGCTATTAAGCACAACCAGGATGCTCCTCCAAGACCAACCTACCAAATTTATCAAGGCGGAAGACCCTCCTACCAAAAAAACCAATATCAAGGAGTTGTGTGCACAAATTCGCAGACTCAAACAAATAACCAAATAGTACCGGTACTGATTCCGTTGGGAGCTTCTCAAACAAGAACAAGTAGAGAGTTGACCGTAGGGTAGAACAACCTCACCAAAGATATCAATCCCTGGTGCTTCCCCTGCGGCGATGCGTATATGCCTCAAAATTGTCCACGTGGAAATTTACAAAAAAAAGTTGTGGAACAACGCAGGAGGTTATACATATGCCTCTCCCCAAATGGAAAATGTGGTTCTTACCGCACAAATGCAAGGAATGTCCCTGGAATAAGAAAATGACATAGCTCTCGATCACGCTTTTTTCTCATGGATGGAAGGAGAAGAAGTGGTGTTCACATATGAAGCATCCACATCAGAGACCTTGCAAGTACAGTCTGACTACAACACTCGATCAAAAATGAGATTCACAGGCGAGCAAGTCACTCCACAACCTAGAAGCATCCTGGACCAACCCCCTATCCCTTCCATAATTTCTCTATAGTCGCAACTGTGTAAGGAGATTGTTATCACCAGGGCCAAGGGACAAAAGCCTCTGAATCCACCACCTTTCCATGTAGTGGAACAATTGAAGAAATATTTTGCTAATGTATCCCTTTGGGATATCATAGCCATTCCAGAGCAAAATTCATTAAGGCCCTTCAGAAAGATGTGGTTGTGCAATCGATAGAAAAAACTTTTGAAAAGGCTACTGACTCATCACCTTTGGCTAAAGTTCTTGCAAATACCATAGAGGAGGCTTCGACCGAAGTCAAAGAGGAGAAACCAAAACCTAAACCTTTTTTCTTGACTCTCATTATGGGGAAGAAACTGCCGCACAACTCCTTGATTGACTCTGGTGCCAACACCACAGTCATGCCCAAGCAAATAGCTGAAGCCTTAGGGCTTAGCTATGAGCCCTTAAAGAGAGGATCTATGTAGCTGGATGGGAACAAGGTCAAAATTGTAGGTCTCATTAAATACCTCCCCTTGAATTTTTTCTCTTGTCCTAGCATCACGGTGCCACAAGATACTATGATCATAGATGTCCCTCCCATGTTTGGCCTCTGCCTATCCCAAGAATTCACCTCAAAGATTGGCAGATACCTTTCTTTGAATTGGTCCCACCTAATTCTCAGGACCAAGCACAGAGCTAAAATAAAGATAATATCAGAACCTCTACATTCAGAACATGTAGTTGACGAAGCCATGATCAACTTTGAAGACGCTCATACTTCTTTCACCAAAGAAGAAACTGTTGGTATCAGGCTACTAGGAGATGAGAAAATAATCAAAGACCAGGCCAATCAGAAAGAGGTCCTCTTGAGAGAGTATATAAATGTCAATCCTTTCGGCAATTATCATGCTACCAGGTTGGGCACCTACGTCATCTATGATGAGGATCAGGAGTTCCCGAGGGTAGTGAAGGACTCTGTGACTAAACAAGCCTAAGAGCTCTAGACATTACAGTTTGATGGTGTAAGATGCAAGGTTGGCGTTGGTGCCAGGATATGCTTAACATCTCCAACCAACGAGTAGATTCTCAGATCTTTCTGCTTCCAGTTTGCTTGCTCGAACAATGAAGCCAAACATGAGGGTCTTGTGCAAGGTCTAAGCCTCACAGAACACATGGGTGTCAAACAAATAATGGTGTTAAGAGATTCCTAACTTATAATCAATTAAGTTAGAAACATCTCTGCTGCAAAAAATATTTGCATGCGATAGTATAGACATAGGGTATGGGACCTCATTAGGTGCTGCCACAATAGTGGTTTACAATTTCTGGGAGATTCTGATTTTTGCTGAAATCACATATTTTTATAAAATATAATGATTCAAGCTTAAAAAGTTCCATTTTAAGGATTCCAATTGAAGAGGGTTTGATCTAAGGTAGGGTTTGATCAAACCACCTTAGATCAAACCCCCTTGGATAAAACACCTCTAGTTTTAAACCATACCTATAACAAAGTCTCCTTTACACCTATCAAAATGCTGATAAAAAATCACTTTTGATTTACCTTATGGGGGATCAAATGAATTCATTTAAAATTTATTTGAAATGATTATGGTAGTCCTCGACGTGAGCTATCCAACAAATATAATTTTAATATGTTTTGGTTTTATTATGTATTTGTTTTTTTAGTTTTATTAAACATAGGTTTTTCACCGAAAATCAAGCTCTTTGTTCTGCACATGTGGAAAAATAGTAGATTATCAATTTTTTTTTGAAAAATATGAGTGCACCAGATATTGAAGTCCTTGATCCAATAAAAATAAATTGAATTTTGATATATACAAAAAAAAGTTATGCGTTATACGGTCACACTATGTCTGAATTGCAATTGCTTTGACTTCAAAACTTGATTAAAGAAAACAAATTCAATAAAAAACTATCTAACCAAGTGTAAGCACTAGATATCAGAGTTAAAAATATAAATTCGAAAGAATTAGAATTTTACCCTTCATGGAAAAAAGTTATGCGTTATACGTTGTGTGTCACTTTTTAAAAATGTTATTTTCTAAAAAAAAAATAGTTTTCATGGGAGATGGAAAAAGAATTGCAACCTGATTCCAAAAATTTTGAAAAAAATATTTTTAGAATCTACAGAAAAAATGTGACTAGACTCTAGTTTGCATCATCTTCAAATTCCTCACGGTTTAGCCGCTATAGGTGCTCGAATGTGAAGATTTAATTAAAAAATAAATTTTGAGTGTCCAGTTTGGCCAAAAAATGTAAACCACTATTGTGGGATCACCCCATTGAAATTTTTGAAGCTTTTAACATCCACACGGTGCCAAGGGAGCGAAATTCAACTGTAGATCGCATGGCAATGATAGGATCTCAATTCGATTCTATCTCCGACTTGATTAAGAATATACATTCTGTGCGAGTGATCGTTCAACCCTCCATCCCGAATAATGATCAGAGTTGGAAAGTGTTTGAAAGTGATGAACACATAACCTCATTCATTCAACAATCAAGAGAGTTCGCCGATCTATTTTAACCAAAGATTGAGGAAGCATATGAAGGGCAGATCATTCAGCTGAGATCAAACAAGCTTTTGAAAGGGCTGACCATGCTAAAACATCTGTTCGACTATGATGATGCAGGGAATGATAGGAGAAAATTTGTAACAGACCAAGCAGACTATGTTGACCTTGAGGTCGGAGAGGAAGAAAACTAAAGGTCGGGAAAGAATTTTTGTAGAGTGACAAGGATAGACTTATGCACTTCTGCGAAAAATATGAAGGGGTCATGGCTTGGTCTTATGATGACCTTAGGGGATATGATCCTGATATCATCCAACACACCATCGAACTAACAGAAGGTGCTAAACTTGTCTGACAAAAATAGAGGCTCGTCAATCCAAAGATTGAAGCCCTAATGGCATAAGAGCTAGTGAAGCTGATCCAATCCAAGATTGTGTTTCCAATCAAGCACAGTACGTGGGTATCTAACCTCATTCCGGTCCGAAAGAAGAACGGAGAAATTAGTCTCTGTGTTGACTTTCGTGACCTGAACAGGGCATTACCCACTACCTTCCATGGAATCAATCTTGCAGACTGTGGCAGGTTCAGAGATGTGTTCTCTATTGGATGGCTTCTCAAGCTACAATCAGGTTCGGGTTAAAGAAGAAAATCAACACAAGACCACGTTCACCAACAAGTGGGGAACATTCACATATGATAAGATGCCTTTCAACCTCTCAAATGTGGGAGCCACCTTCCAGCGGGCAATGGACATCGCTTTCAACGAACTGATCAACAAGATTATCCTCATCTATTTAGATGATCTGACTGTATTTTCCAAGTCTAAAGATGACCATTTTGATAATCTAGAAGAGGTTTTCAAAAGATGCCAAGAGTTTGGGGTATCCCTGAACGCGAAAAAATGCATCTTTGGAGTACCGCAAGGAAAATTGTTGGGACATGTAGTGTCCCAAGAAGGAATCACTATTGATCCTGAAAGGGTAAACAAAATCAGGGAACTTCCCTTTCCAGTCAACAAGAAAGGAGTCCAGTTTTTTTTGGGGAAGGTTAACTTTGTAAGTAAGTTTATTTCTGATTTTGTAGGAATAATTAGACCAAGCACCCTGATGCTGAAAAAGGAACAATTTTTCAAATGGACAAAAGAAGCAAGAGAAGCCTTCGAGAGGGTGAAGGATGCTATTTCTTCGGCTCTTGTGCTGATAAATCCATACTTGTCAAAAAACAAGTCATAATGTATGTTTTTAGTAGCAAGACAAGCATCGCTACTGTTATGACTTAGAAGGACGATAAAGGAAAGGGAGAACATCCGATAGCATTTCACTCCCGAACCTTGAAGGAATATGAGATGAACTATAACTTCGTTAAGAGGAAAGAATTCACAATTGTAAAAGGACTCAAGAAGTTTCAACATCTTATATCTAGCAATAAGGTGATCATTTATGTCGCACATTCCAGTGTGCGCAAATACATTATGGAATGAGAAATCACCGAAAAAATGGCCAACTGGATCACTCCTAGAATACGACATCAAGGTCAAGCCTACAAAGACTATCAAAGGAAGAGGGTTGTGCAAATATTTGGTGCACGATGAAGAAATGGAAATTGAAGAAGATCAAGCAGAGCTGGTCCTAACAAATGAGTCGAAACCTGAAGGTTGCTGGCTAGCGGATAGAGTAAGATTTATGCACACCAGAAAGTATCCGTTGGGACTTCCTTCTCAAAGAAAAAGATTCTACCGACTTTAGAACCACATTTACTCACTCATTGAAGGGATCCTCTTCAAGAGGAATTTCAATGGCGTCCTACTACAATGCATCACCATGGAGGAGGCAAATAAAATTCTCGACACCTTTCATAGTAGCCCTGAAGGTGGACACTTCTCTGCGAAGACCACCGCCATCAAAATTTTGTGCGTTGGGTACTTTTGGCCTACACTATTCAACGAATCCTACAACATGATAAAAGCCTACAAAGAATGCCAATTCTATGCAAGGAGAAGAAAAAATTATGCCATGCCTCCCAATCCGATAGTAGCGGATGAATCATTTGCACAATGGGGGCTAGATTTCATTGAAATGATCAATCCCACCTCTAGTACTAGTCACAAGTGGATTCTCCCAGCCACCTACTACTTCACAAGGTGGACTGAAGCCCTACCCCTGAAGAATGCGATAGAGGTAGAAATTGTGGACTTTCTCGAGGGGCTAGTAATGAGATTTGTCCTGCCAAAGACTATCATTTTAGACAACACCAAAGCTTTCCTAGGCTCTAAGGTATGTTAGTTCGCATTTGTGCATGGCATATTCTTGAAAATATCATGGAACTATTACCCACAAGGGAATGGCCTGGCCGAGTTGACTAACAAGAATATAGTCTGACTCATTAAAAGGATCGGGTTTGATCATGAGAAGGAGTGGCACAAGAACATTCAGATAACATTATGGGAAGATTGCATAACTCCTAAGCAAGCCCTAAAAACTTCACCATACGAGCTAGTGTATGGGAAGGAAGCGTTGTTGCTTATCTCTATGGAGATACCTATGCTATAGCTACTCAAGTCTCTAAAAATTGAGGAGAACAGAGCTATGGAGGTTTGGTTGGCCGAATTGCTGGAAGTGCAAGAAAAACGGGAGAAAGCCCTAGTAGCCATGTCCAACCGCCAGTAGGTGGTTAAGAAGTGGTTTGACAAGAAAGCTTCAGACCAAGGTCTACAGTGTAGAGACTTGGTACTAAAATTCAATGAAAGGACAACAAAGCCTGGCCAACATGGAAAATTTGACAAACTCTAGGAGGGTCCTTTCAAAATAATTCAGTGCAAACAACATAATGCATTCAAATTAGAGAATATGGAACAAGAAGCACTGGGAATTTCGGTTAACGTGATTCACTTAAAATTGTTGAATTAAGCTTCAGTCACTTCATGCAAGTGTAAATATGTGAATAATGTAATTAGTTTCCCTTTCTTGTTTTGTCGGCCAATATTTTCAATAATTTCACGAATATAGGAAGCAGGGAAATTCATGAAACTCATTATTATGAGAGTAGAGAAGGACTATCATGCTCGTATTGCAGAAAATAAATTCATATACGAAGAATTCAATTCAATCCATATTGCAGAAACACAAGAATGAAGACAAGGAGTTTAAAATAAGCAAGTATATTCGTTATATATATACTTTGATAGAAACATTGTCAAAATGGATTTGAGGCCATGCACTCAAAAGTATGACTATATGTATATGACTTCCTTATATATATGTACGCAAGCCCTTTTTTTAGGAATATATATACAAAAAGGAAAAAAAAAGCATTTTAAGCTTCAAGTATCTGGAACATGAGCATTATCTTGATCAACAGGAGTATTGTTAGAGGCAATAGGAATGTTATCACTAGCAGCAATGGGACCTGGAGCAACAACATCAACACCCAAAACAAGTGGCAGAGGGAACACAAGGTTCCTGAAGTTAGTGTACCAATCCATGTCATAAAACAACACTACATTGTAGTAGTGCAACATAAAGTGGCACACATGGGTGGCTCTCTCACGATGCTCAATGAATGAATGAAGCTGAAGCTCGCTCAAGAATGGCACCCATGGTACCACCACATCTTCTTCAATATGCCTCCACAGGTCACTCACAACAAGAAGGCCCAAACCATACACTGTATTACTCATCGCCTCACAGAGACCTTCGAGGTACCTCTTTAGAAAAATATGGAGTGTCAAACGCAAAATCATGGCTTTTGGAACCTGAATATCAAGCAACAAAGCAATGAAATGGGAGAAGATATCGGTATTCACCCGATACTTGTCTTCATACTCAATACCTACCTAGGACCCATTTCATGGCTATAATAGCCAACGAGTGCTTATTTTTAGTCATGCGCTTGAGGCACCTATTTGAAATCTCTCCTAGAAAGGCTGTTTGAGACTTGTTACACACTAGTCTGATTGGAGTATTCATCGTATCAGTATCTGCTCAACTACCCAATTCTAAGCTCTAAGAAAATTTAGAACCTACTCAACTGCCTAAACGATAATCCTCTAATCACCCAATGCTATCTTTTGCTAATCACTAAGAGTGATTTCGCTACTGTATTAGGGCCTATTTATAGAAATATCCGAAGTAGCCTGCATACCAAGTGTGATGATAATCGAGTGTTAACTCAAAAATCCCACCAAAAGGCCAACTCGATATTCCAACCCAATTACGTCCGTAGGTACGAATTGCTGCATGCAAGATTAAGAAGCAACAATCAATTAGTGAAAATTGGTGGCAATCCTAAGCAATGGCTCATACAGACAGATGCTGAGGTGTCACGATGCAGGCAATTTCAAGATCCAAGGTTGAGCGCAAATCTTTTCTAAGTTCTCATTACAGTTTTAGCTTAATTATGCTTTTTGGGATATTAATTGCTAAGGCGTGCAAAGGATAGCAAGCATTTCACCAACAACTTAATTTCCCAAGAAAATCGCACTGAAGGGAATTTAGCAGTGATGTATTTATGAATTCTTGTCTTTTCAAAAGGGGCAATTATTTCATTTCGAATGGATGGAGAAGCTATAGTACATGCCAAATTAAATGCATAAAGACAACCATTGTCTACCGGTTGAAGGCAGGAAATCGAAGAAAAAGCTAAGTGTCGCATGCAAGGGATAAACAAAGCATAAAACTTATTGAGTACACAAAGAGACTTGGAAGAGCAGAATTGTTAAGGGAACCAGGTGTGGTGGATCTAGCAAAAAATCAACTGAATGAAAAGGTAATTGCAGAAGATTCATTGCCCCGATGTGGATTGAACCTGAAGCAGGAGGCTATCTACGTTTGAGTTCAGAGCCTTGTGTGGTGTTCTAGGTTCCATTCATATCGCTTCAATGTGCTTTCTTAGTAGAAGTTTGCAAAAGATGGAGGCCGCTCTGAGTTCCCAAGCAAAAATGCAAGAAGAGAGAACCCAAAGTTTATTTGAAGCCATATGCGCAACACCAATTGCCTATGTCTTCGAGAATATCTCTTACGCTTCACCTAGTATACCAGACAAGCCAACGTGGGTGAATACACGGGTTACAAGAAAGAAGAGTCCCCACAAAGATAAAATTTGAATTAAAGAAGAATGGGATAATATTCATGATCCCATCCTTGTGAAGAATCCTAAGACGCTTAGGGAGGCAGCCTGTGAAAGAATGAAAAGGAATAGCGACTTGGATTCCTTGGTGTAGAAATGTTGGTTAAGTGGGCTTCCACAATATATGGTCTCGCTCATACACTACTGCCTTGAATTGGTCGACGAGGCCATCAGACATTTCAACCCGGGTACCAACACCATTGAGGGTCGGGAGCTAAGTGTTATTATCTGCAAAGAGGCTATCTGGATGATGTTGTGCATCCCCGAACAAAGCTCCAAAGTATCTCAAATGGAGTCATTCACACTGACAAAGGGAGAGACCTATTGGAGAACTAGAGATTTTGCTCTGAACTTTTATAACACAGAGGCACAAAGGAAAAAAGAAGCTTAGAAAAAGCCAATGCAGATCCCAACAACACATAAAAAATTTAAGGATGATATGAAGGATTCCTTCTCAATGATGGCATTTGTTTGCGACCTAGACACCGATAGAGAGGTTCAGGAGTTTCAACTGGGCTTGGGTTTTCAGTTGCGTAGGCAATGATCTCTTTTCTGGTTTGATTTCATGGAATTCCTCATCCGGGAGATGCTCAACCAGATAGCAGAGTACCAACTATAACAAAGGTTTAGGATTTTGTCCTTCCTTGCCCACATGTTTTTGCATCAGAACCCTGACTTCTTCCAAAAGCATCTGGGATTGTCCATTTTTGACGAAAACCAGAGAAAGAAGCCAGTTTCAACTTGGACTCCTCTCCTCTCTTCAACATATGATTATTATGCATTTTTCAGATTATTTCTTAAATCCAATTTTGTAGGATTTGAGGAAGGGCAATAGTGTCTTATGATTCAACTCAGATCAAACTGAGTTCATGCAAAATTTCACTCCGAAGTGTGACTGGTTTTTGGGTGAGGAATTCACATTCGTCTGATTGTGTGGCTTCACCGGGGAACCCTTCCGACTCTTAGCATGTCCTACAGATCAAATATTGGCGCTTGAAATTTTCTGTTAGGTATCAATTATTGACTTTACCTTTTGCAGGGAAAAATCAAAGAGAGGATTTTTTAGCTGCCCGATGAGCTTCAAGACCATGATCATGGCCAAGAAGAGGACTCATGACTTGCTTGAAGCAAAGCTGGCTCATCTGGGACTGGTATGGATTTGCGATAAATGGAATTACAACCCTGATGATGAGTTATCGAATGAGTATGTCAAAGTAACACACAACCCTCAAACTTATTGGAGAGGCATCAGAATTCAATGACAAATGCAGATGAACTTATGGTCAACCTAGCTCATATTCCGATCGAAGGTGGTCAGCCTCCTTGGCTTAGATTCTACTACCGGACCGAGAATTATGATAAGACAAAGCAGATTGGGGCTACTATTCGCAACAACCTAGTGAAGAATTACAACTAGAAGGAAGAGAATATTAATGATTTCTAGATATACTGCTAGGAGACCCGATGCATTGAGGCCCCTTAGCATAGCATGGAAATGGATGACAAGTTCGAAAAATTGTGGAATGATGAGCATCTGGATTCCGACGATAGTGAGGAGAAAGACTCTGGTTTGGAGGAGGCTGAAGCATAATCAGATGAAGGGGTAGAACCAGAAATAGAAGCTCAAACGACCTTGACGCAATAGAAGGGGAAATCCATGAAGCAACCTAGCAAGGTTTCTTCTAACGTGCGGGTAAACATATCGTGTGCAAGGTTTTCAATGACTCACACCTAGATGGTAAGGAGGGCCAGAACAACCCAGCCACAATAATATGAAACCGTAGTGGTAGAAGACTCACCACCAACATAGTGGGAGCACACCGAAGCATCTTTCGGAGTGTTTGTAGGAGCCTAAGGCGAGCCAAGAACTTGCAATGAACCAAGGATCGAAATCATCCGCACTGTAGGTATCTTTCTCTCTCTTTTCTCTTGTTTCATAGTCCTTAGTTGCCCCTGTTGTGTCTGTTTTTCCTTTCGTTTCAAGCATTGACCCTTCCTTTTCAACCTCTACTTCAATGGTCATGGGGGGTTTCGCGCAATTCTCTCATACGATAGTTCTCCTATTGCCATGTTGGTCCCAATCTAGTCTTACCAACATATGGAATCTGCCATGACACCGCTTCCCTCGAGTCCTCCTACTGGTTCGCAGGTCGGGTATTGGAATATCCCTCCTTTCTCTCCTCAAACATTTAGTGTTCCAAGAAGGAAGTTTCTTGGGACCGCTACCATCTCATTTCCTTTTTCCCTTCCTCCTGGTGCACCTTTCCCAGGTGGACTCATCAAGTCGCCGTTAGAATTCTTATCAGAGGACGATAAAACTAAGCAGACATGAGCAATCAAAGCCCATAAGCAAAAAGATAAAGATGCTAAAAGGTCAACAGAGCCAAAAGTGCATACTATTTTTAATGAGGCTCAACAGTCGCTACATTTTGTGACTATGTACCCAACTATCAACAAACCGCAAGGAGAGATCCAACCAGATGACTACAATATGTATGCCATGGGGCTCAATTTAAGCATAGCTTGACCTCAGGACAAGGTAGAGCTCATGGAGGAAACACAACAAGTGGTGACCACCGAATTTCTGAAGTTCAGTTGCCAAATAAAGAATAGGGAAGAAGAGCTGAAAAGCGTTAAGAAAAGGGTCGAGGTCTTGCTCGCCAAAGAAAAGGTGAGGGATGTTGAATTTAAGCGTTTGTCCCAACAAACATCGACGGAGTAGGTGAAGCTCCAGGAGGAACTTGCAAAGTTCCAATCTCTCGATCCTAACTTGGTTGTTGAGCTGCAATAGAAGAACCAGGGATATCAAGACCAATTGGCACATTTAGAGCAAGAAGTGCAACAAAGAGATGAAGAGTTTCACCGCCAGAACGCTTAATTAGAGCAATAAATGCAACATAAAGATGCAGATTTCAATGTCCGCTGGGCCCAACTGGAGAATGAGTTCCAAGAAATAAGGTCTTCTTTAGAGAAGGAAGCAATAAACAAGGAACGAGCTGAGACAAGCTGGATCGTAGAATCACAAATACTGCAGGGACAACTCACCGTAACAAACCAAAATGTTGCGGAGCTCGTGCATAATATGGAATAAGGGATGCAGAGATAGTCCTATTGAAGAACTCTGCCCAACCTCCTGTTGTTCAGCTAGACATTCTTCAGGTAGCCCAACGGTTATATGCTTCATACTGGGAAAGAGTTAAGGCCTTCTGCCTGACTCTACAACCGACGCTCCAATTTATGACGGAGGCAACAAATTTGGGAAGGGATGTTTGTGAAGCAATCAAGTGGTTCCCTCAATCCATCGCAGAGAGAGTTTTGGAAGCCAAGAGGTTGTTGGACAAGCTATATATGGTCCCAGATGAGGTCTTAGCGAGTGCAGGGATTGAAGATCAGAAGACCACTACTAAAACAACTAACAGGTTCATCCATTGCCACACAAGCATCCTTCATGCTGGTGAGTACACCATCACATTGGACCAGACCATGAATAGCATGTGGGCGAGGTTATCCCACCTAACTCAGATGGGCTTACCATCCCCATTTTTTGGAGATGAATCGGTGGCCACAACGGAGCATATTGTGGAAAAAATTGAAGAGAAGCATCGAGATGCATCTATTTTTAAGATTTTCAGTCAGCCCCTTGCTGCAGAAGATATTGAGAGCGTCACTCATCCAATTGCATGACTTCTTTTCCAACTCAAGTTCTGGGCCGGCATATCAACGACGTTGCCTTACAAAGAAATGATCGATTTGCATGGAGTGCAAGAGAGTTTGTGCAACATATCGACTCCATCCGAGGTTGAATGGCTGCCTCTACAAACTACACTCTCTAAGCTATGATCCTGTTGCCCAATGGATATGACTTTGGTCTATGAACAAAAAATTTTTGGTTGCTCGTTCTACAGGTGAAACACCCCTATTAGTCGCCAAAAGCTGTGAGTATAAATTTCCCAAAGCTCCCTTTGGTTTTTTGCTAAGTATCGACGCCCATCTACTAAATGCAACATCAAGTTCCTTTCGCAAGGCTTAATCAGAATGCTGCCACTTGTCAGCCAAGCACTCCTCGCAAGGATTCTTTCCTTCGCTTTTCAACGGTCCCCGCCATGATTCCATGTGTCAACAGTTCACACTCTTCAGTGCCTCTTCCCGTCACTTCCCTATTGGGCCTTGACTGTATGCCACGTAGCATCAGCCCACACACATTCCTTGGTGGACCCTACCCATAGCGCAATATGTTTGGGAGACCTCCATGTGTCTTCATTGCACAGGTTTTCATTGCAAGGAGGGAAGAATGAAACTCGGGCCTCAAGCGCTTGCCACATGGATCTTCTAAAGGATTCGTTGCGCTGGGGAATGAAGCAAGAAACAACCTCACAACAATTCCCACATATTATATAATTGTCATCATGAGTGGGCGACACATGTCAACACTCTGTTCCGCTAGGACCACTACCATCATTCGTAGGGGATGCATCTGTCGCAGGGGATGCATTTGGTGCTGAGGCGACCTCGTTCATGGCTCAAATATTTTTCTGTTGCAACGGCTGGGGAAAATCATTACCATATACATCATTGCTCATGATCGAAGGATCTTTTCTGTTACTAGCTCACCAGGCTAGGGATTTTATTATAAATACTGCTTCTTCTTCTTCCGAAGGAGTTCAAAATACCTGCAAAAAAATTAGAAAGACACCAGGCCTTTTATTTTGTTAGATAATTGTAAAGAATCATAGACCGTGGGCTTGTAATTTGGCCTCTTTGTTTCTTAACTATTTGAAAAACATTATATTGTGCTGTTACTGAATAGCTTTTTTGCAACTTCAATGATTTGAATAGAATGGTGATTTAGGACCATGTCTCTGACTCTTTCTTTTCAGTAAATCTCTATGCAAATTATTTTATGTTATGAAATGGATTATTCAGGTCTTTCTCTTTGATGTTTGTTATTTTAGGACATAACAGATTGCTGAACAAACCCTTAAATTGCATCCAAAAGATAGATTTATCGTGCCTTACATCTAAATCTTGGCTCATCGCCTTAGATTTTTTATTTTTATATTTGCTTCTTTTTCCCATTCAAAACCCCAGTTATAAAAGAAGCCGACTTCTTTAAAATCCGAAGGTCACTCAGTTTAGCGCAATAGGTCCCCCCTTTAACTGAGTTTCCCATAAAGGCTGTTACCTTGTCAAATTTTGGGATCAACAATACCTACCTATTTTAAAATTTTGATATATATTTTACTACACATGATCAATAAGTAATAATAAGTGATGCAAATATATTTAAAAATTGATTTCTCAAATAATTTGAATTTTGGATTTACAATGAAATAAATAGAAAGATAGGAGAGTCCAAATGTGGCATTCAACAACTCAATTCCAATAAATTGTATGTTAGGGTTAGAAGGCAGATATCTAACAATTAAATGCAGATTTTATCAATAAATTGAGAAATAAAACACACACATAAAATTATAACACAAAGAATTTAACGTGGTTCACCCAATATGGGCTACATCCACCTAACCGTAGCCATCCAATGATTTTATAATCCAGTGCAAAACATATTACAATATCGCAAAATGCCATACTACAACTCCCCATCCCAACCACTTATAACAAGCTTTTAGAAGCTTCAAGAAATTAGGGTTTACAAAGTTTGCTTTTTTCTTTTTTGGTGACGAAGTGAAAAAAAGGTGAATTTTGGGGCTAAACCCAACCCAAGGTCCAACCCTAGACCCCAACGAAGATACATGAAGAGTGTATAGTATAGCATGATTAGTCGCCACATACCAACAATCTCCCACTTGGAGACTGATCCTAGACGACACTGCTGCACTTATAGCTCCCACTGGAAATAACCACCTTGGACCTTGTTGCTCTTGTTATACTTTTAACCATGAAGACCAACCGAAGCTGAAGAGGAGCTCAACTTCTTCCTTGTCACTGCCTTTGTAAACATATTTGCTGGATTGTCATCTATATGTATCTTTTCCAGCTTTACCTGTCCATCCTCCAATACTGACCGAATGAAATGATATCTCAATTGTATGTTTTTGGTTTTAGAGTGCAAGGCAAAATTCTTTGCAAGATTTATAGCACTCTAGCTGTCTGTAAACAAGTGATTTTTAGCCTGTTTTTTTCCCAACTCTTCCATGAAAACTTGCAGCCATATCATCTCCTTTGCTGCTTCTATTGCAACCACATACTCTACCTCTGTGGTGGATAAAGCAACCACCTTTTGTAACTGAGATATTCAACACATTGCTGTCCCACCAACTGTAAATACATAATTTGTGGTACTCTGTCGGGTATCTATATCCCCTGCCAAATCTGAGTCAACATAGCCTTGTAAATCCGTATTAGAGCCCCCAAAACATAAACATTTAGTGGATGTTACTCTCAAGTACCTGAGAATCCATTTTACCGCATTCCAATGCTCAACTCCGGAATGACTCAAATACCCGCTAACAACTCCTACAACATGTGCAATATCCGGTCTTGTGCATACCATGGCGTACATTAAACTACCTACAGCTGAAGCATATGGTACCTTGGATATTTTTTCTTACTCCTCTTGTGTCTTTGGACACATATCCTTAGTCAATTTGACATGACTGGGCAAAGGTGTGCTGACAAATTTTTCATTTTGCATATGAAATCTCTGCAACACCTTTTCAACATAATCAGCCTGAGATAAAAACAATTTCCTATTTTTCCTATCTCTTGTAATCTTCATACCAAGGATTTGTTTTGCTGCCCCCAAATCCTTCATAGCAAATGAATTTGCTAACTGCTATTTTAACTCCTTTATGTGATCCATGTTAGACCCTGCTATAAGCATATCATCAACATATAAACATAAAATAATGTAACTATCTTCACATAATATCTTAAAATAAACACAATGATTTGAATTACACCTGTTGTAGCCTTGCTCAACCATAAAACTATCAAATTTAAGATACCATTGCCGAGTTGCTTGCTTCAAGCCATATAAACTTTTCTTCAATCTGCACACAAGTTTCTCCTTACCTTTGACCTCAAATCCTTGTGGCCGCTCCATATATATTTCCTCTTCCAAATCACCATGGAGAAAGGTAGTTTAACATCAAGCTGTTCTAAATGCAAATCTTTAGCAGCCACAATACTTAAAACAATACGAATAGAAGTCATTTTAACAACTGGAGAAAATATTTCATCATCAATACCCTTTTTCTATGCAAATCCCTTTACAACTAATCTTACTTTAATTTGTTGTTTACCTCCATCCTCCTCTTTCAACTTGTAAACCCATTTGTTTGATAAAGCCTTTTTACCTGCAGGCAACTTGCATAATTCCCAAGTTTGATTTTTCAGCAAGGAGTCAATTTATTCTTCCATTCCATGCTCCCATTGAACCTTGGTGTCCACTTGCATAGCTTCATGATAACATTCTGGTTCACCATCACTAGTTAATAAAATAAAATACAAAGAGGGAGAAAATATTTCTGGAGGTCTACTTATCCTTGAAGATCGCCTAACATTCACTAGAGTTTGTGGTATTTCTTGTTGTTGGTGTTGCAGAGCATGAGGAACCACTAGAACATTGTTGTTTTAATATCATCCAACATTGCATAATCATTTTCTTTCTTTTCATGCTACTGCAACAAATCTTTCTACAACACTTTCTCATTGAATATGACATCCCCGCTTCTCACAATTTTCTTATTTTCAAAATCCCAAAGCCTATAACCGAATTCATCAATGCCATATCCAAAAAATATACATTTCTTTGATTTTGCATCAAGCTTGGTTCTATTTTTAGAATCTACATGTGCAAAGGCTTCACAACCAAAGGTTTTGAGAAAGGAATAACTCACCTTCTTACCTGTCCATGCTTCCTCTGGAATACCACAACCTAAAGGATTAGAGGGACCTCTATTAATTAAATAAACAACAGTGTTTACAGCCTCTGCCTACATGTTTAAAGGCAACTCAACATGCAATTTCATAGTTCGTGCACGCTCCATAATTGTTCTATTCATGCGCTCAGCCACTCCATTTTCCTATGGAGTCCTTGGAACCATTTTTTGCCTATGAATACCATTAGAGGAACAATAATCTTCAAAATATTTGCTACAATACTCACCACCATTATCAGATCTGAGACATTTTAACTTTTTACCCGTCTCATTCTCAACCAAGCTTCTCCATTTTTTAAAAGTTTCAAATACATCAGATTTCTGCCTAAGAAAATAAATCCATACCTTCCTAGTTGCATCATAAATGAATGTAACATAATAATGAGAGCCACCGAGAGAAGATAACTGAGCTAGTCCCCATACATCTGTATGCACAAGCTCCAATTTCTCATCTTTCTTTTGTTTCCCATCTTTGAGAAAACTCTCTTATGTTTTCCATACACACAACTTTCAAAGAAATCCATATTAACACATTTTAGACCTGGTAAAGAATTATTTGAATGAAGTACTTTCATACCTTTTGCACTCATATGCCCAAGTCTATTATGCCATAGTGTTGATCTTCAGAATCCACAACAACTATCTAATTTTCTACCTGCTGAACTTCAACAACTGTTCTTGAACATTGATTCTTATCTACAATAGCTAAAGTAGAAGAAACAGTATGACCTGTACAAAGATATAAGGTGCCTACTTTCACAACTTTTGCTACCATTAAGGCACATTTTGTAACCTTCCAATTTTTATCACTAAATGTAACAACATGTAACTTTCATCATCTAGTTGCCCTACTGAAATTAAATTTCTTTTTAACTTTGGAACGTGCCTTACCTCATGTAGTAGCCAATGATTCCCATTCTACAACTTGATCTTGATTCTTCCCTTTCCAACAATTTGATAGGGTTCATTATCTCCCAAATAAACTAGCCCAAAATCCCCTTGGACATAATCAAGAAAATAATTTCTATGGGGCGTAGCATGAAATGAAGCCCCTGAATCTAACACCCAAGAATCATCAATATTGTCAAGGGAAAGAATCAAAGCATCCTCATCAGATTTATTACTTACCACATTTGCCTCTTTATTTCCTTCTTTTTTGTCTCCTTTATTTTTCTGAGACCAACAATCTTTCTTTAAATGACCCAGCTTACCGTAGTACTAGCAATCCCTCTTGTCTCTAGATTGGGACTTCTATCCCTTGATTTTCCTCGTGACTTCCCATGACTTCCAGAATTGTTTCCTCTCCTTTGTTGTACCCCTGCTTTTTGTATTCAAAACACCCCCTGATGTGGATGTTCCACTTGAGCTTTTCCTACGAATTTCCTCACTCAAAATAACACCAACAACATCATCAAATTTCAATGTGTTCGAACCAAAAACAAAATTGCTAACAACCATTACCAAGCTATTCCAACTTTCAGGAAAAAAACACAAAACCAAAAGAGCCCTAACTTCTTCATCAAAGTTTACATTTACAGAAGTTAATTGACTGGTAACCCTATTAAACTCATTTAAATGATACAACTGACCCACCTTCTACTATTTTCATATTAAATAAACGCTTCATAAGAAATACCTTATTTGAAGCGGAAGGATTTTCATATAACTTTGCTAGGGTTTCTATCAACTCTTGAGTTGTCTTTGCTTTTGTAATATTGAATGCCACCATTTGTGCTAGACATAAACAAATACTGCCAAGTGCCTTTCTGTCCAAAATATCCCATTCCTCATCAGACATTGCTGAGGGTTTCTTGATTTTCCCTTCCAATGGCCGCCATAAATCCTTCTGATAGAGGCAGTCCTCCATATGCATCTTCCATAACTAATAGTTCTACCCATTGAACTTCTTAACCTTCAACTTACCCTCGTCTGCCATTGCTCCCACTCAACCGTGAGACCTTCATGTAGAGGATAACTGAAAACAACTTGCTTTGATACCACTTGTTAGGGTTAGAAGACAAATATCTAATAATTAAATGCATATTTTATCAATAAATCGAGAAATAAAACACACACATAAAATTATAACATAGAGAATTTAACGTGGTTCACCCAATATGGGCTACATCCACCTAACCGCAACCATCCAATGATTTTATTATCCAATGCAAAACATATTACAATATCAAAAAATTCCATACTACAACTCCCCATCCCAACCGCTTATAACAAACTTTTGGAAGCTTCCAGAAATTAGTGTTTACAAAGTTGACTTTTTTCTTTTTTGGTGACGAAGCGAAAAAATGGTGATTTTTTTTTTCTCAGGGGCTGCTGCCCCCAAACCCCCGCTTGGGGCCCAACTTGACCCCAGACCCCAGCGAGGATACATGAAGAGTGTACAGTACTAAAGAGTGTACAATATAGCATGATCAGTCGCCACATACCAACATTGTATAGAAATGCATTTAATATGAGTTAAAAAGGCCACTTGAAAACATTGTCAACTCTAAATGGTATAGCTAGCCCAATCGTGAGTTTAATATATATAGTTGGTCCACATCTCCAAAGGAGGGGAATGGTGTACTGATCAAGTGAATTATTGGTCAATTCAATGGTGTAGTGCTAGATGAAATAGTGTATCTATTCAATGTGTTTGAGTCGATTCAACCATATGATCTTACATGTAAGAATTGATTCAACCACGGTGAGGACAATTCATCAATTTGCAAAATAATTCAATTGCTTAGTCTTTAGTTTCGATTGAAAATTGGTCTTAGAAATTTATAATCTAATCTACATTAGAACGACTATGATTAATGTTCCCAAGATGACATTTTTTAGTCACTTTTCTTTTAACTTTAAGTGTATATTTTCTCAATGTAGATTGTATGATAAATTATAATAAAGATAATAAAACAATGTCTAACAGTCACAATTTAATTAATAAGAATAAGAATATGTTCCTTAATTACACTACCCACTACAATCCAATGGCTTTAAAAAATGAAAACTAAAATAATGTAATAATGAAGTTATGACCCTTCACAATCATCCAAGTGGCAACACCTATTATATCTCTAGGTATTATTATCTCTTTTTATAAGAATTAATATGATTCTTTACTCTCAAAACCCTTTGATTGGATGACTCCTCAGAGCACCTGTAATTACCCTCTCAACTTGTCACCTCCCAACCTAACACACAATTGTTGGGTCCCCGAGAGCCTACTTTACCTAGTACTCCTCATGAACACTACCACTGGTGCCTTGATTGGGGAAGTATCTGGGATCTGCTAGGACTTGATAGTTGTGTCCAATGTCCAACTGTTAATTCTTAAAGAGGAGTGGGAAAAGAGAATTTGTTGATTTTGCAACAAGGGAGTGGTGGATATAGATTGACACTTCATCACAAAATGGTCAACATATAGTGACATTTGTACCAGCTATGAAGATGCCTTGAAAATTGACAATTTAAGCATCTTGTTTGAGGAGACAAGACTAGTGAAAACTGCATGCTTCTTGGTCAAAATTCACTGCAAAAGCTCTAATCTCGAGAATAATTTACAAACTTTATAAGACTTTCACGCTAGGATGTTGTGATGCTCTTGGGATACATCACACGAGCTCATTGTCCTTGTATAATCGGTCATTAATAATCCTTGACTAAATTAAGTCAAGTGTCCAATTTATTAAGTTTAAAAAAAAAAATTGAATGGTAAAACAACCCGAAACGTAAGCATCACACAGATGCAATGAATGCTAAGTGGACCATTCATTATCATGAGAGATGGGTTCTTGTGAACCACTACTCATGAAACATGAGTCAATGAGTTTGACTCGAGAAACTACACACTTGAAATAATATCATAACCCATAACGTATTAAAAGTTTTGAGCATTACAAATTGAAACAATTAATGACCATAATGCGGTCTCCTACCTTCCACCACCATATTTAGCACCACCAGATTGAGCGAGAGCAATTGGAACGTCAAGCACTCCCACCCAAATTGTAGTCTAATGTATATGTCCATGACCCTGCAATTCATAGCGCAAGGATGCAACAGTCTTATGATTCTGCAATCAAGAATACCCAGATAAATTTAACATTGAAATCAAAAGAAAACACAGATAATTCTAAAACCTCAAATCAAAAGAAAAATGTTAAACGCCTTGGCTTGAAAGTTAGTTTTTGACTTCAACAGTTACGGTCATTACCTTTTAATATTGTGATTAAGACGTTCAGGTTGTCTCATCTAATCAGGCGTGAATTAACATAATACTTCGAAGATTTCCACAGTCAAGGTTTTCTTTTTGCTCGATTGAATTAAAACCCAAGGATAACAAGTCCTCATTAGGGCTGATTGTTGAATCTATCAGGGGAAAGAAGGGCCTCTGGATCTCCTGATCTTAGCCCGCTCGGTGTGAAGACTAAAAAGTTTGCTCTTTTAACGAACAAGGGGCTAGTCATGGAACTCTGCCCGACTGCTGATATATTCTCAAAATCGGAGGGCTCGATCTAGGTCAAGCTTGTCATTGAGATATGTAGGGCCCACCTTTCAAGAGAAGTCGATACGTTGCATTCCAGAAACGAACTGATTGATCAATCACCAACTTGATCTCCCAAGTCGCATATAGATATGTCAGTAGAGAAGTACGCACAAGTCTCTTCAATGTGGTTTAGATAGTCTCACAAGTGCGACTCTCTCCCTCTTCTTCACGCCAACTCTAGGAGTTGGTACCACCCCTCGACCATTAGAATACCTCTCACCTAATAACTCTCTCCCTCTTCTTCACACCAACTCTAGGAGTTGGTATCACCTCTCGACCATTACAATATCCTCCCGTTAATAATTAATCATGAATGTAAAGTGACGATAGACTATAGTCTCCCTCCACATCAGCCTATATATACTGCTAATAGCATCGATAACAAATTGGTATAAAGGGCAATTCATAGGCTCCCCAAGGGAGGTTGAGGGGGAAGAGAAGGTTTTTCTTTCTACTTTCTAGATTAGATAGATATTCATTTTATGTTTAGTTTTAATATATTTCATTCTATTCAATTATTTTTCATAGTTTTTTTTCTTGATCATTGCTTTCCCCTTGAAACCAAGATAACAAACATAGATATCGCTTTGATAGTCTGTTAGCTATAGAAGAGCTAATCATAAGTGCCCCGAACCCCCATATAATCACCTTAACCTATATATTATGCCTTATATAGATAGCAATGAAACAATATGTCATCAATAACGTTCATTGGTAACACAACAAACATTTTTTTTTGTCTCCTAATTTTCTGCCCTATTGATTCCATATTAGTCATTACCTACTTTCTCGTTATTGTTAAAAAAAATAAAAAAAAATAGTGTAGACAAAAATGTATTGTAAGAAAGTTGTTAGCTTTCTTAGAAAAGAAAACGGATCTTATTTATGAGAAAATGCTTTGATGATATTGAAACTCCTCGAGCAACCACCTTTTATGCATATGTGAAATCTACTAATGTGATAAAACATTTAAACAAATCAATCCATATGTGAGATCTACTAGTGTGATAAACATTTAAACAAATCAATCCATTAATTCTCAATCAGGTTTCAAGGCCAATTGAATATATATATAAAAAAGCTGACTGTCCTGTTTGTTAAGATAAACGTTAGATTAACTCGCTGAGCAAAATAATCTATAACCCCACCTCCACTTCTTATGGAGTCTATCCCCTTTGGCAGTTCCGAGCTCTTTCACCCTAATTGAGAAGGAAAACATTTTTTTCATGGATAAACAAGAATTACCAATCTCATACAAAATATGTACTCCCCCGTCCCACTCCATACTCTCGTGAGCGATGATCGACAAGTGTAGACTGAGTTGCGTCTTCACGAACCGGTCCGCCCAATCAACAAGCCGCCCCTTGTCAATGGCTTGAATGAGCATTCACACGGAAAAACAAAAGAAGATTAAAGTAGATTCGTCTGTACTCTGTAGATCGTGAGATTCGCTTGTATGATTAGAGTTTAGAACACATCTCTGTAAGTTCTTTCTGTTCTCTTCTCGTATGCAAATGAGAAATATGCGGTTGGCTGTGCAAAAGGCTCTTGCAATACTAACTGCCATGGCGCTTTTAGTATTTGCATTTCCGATCTTCCTCTGTTTTGGGTCCAATGCCCAGTTCCCGACTTCCTTTCTCTTAAACGAATTCAACGAAAGCGGTTTAATTTTGCTACAAGGCGCTTCAATCAAGTCGAATGTGCTGAGGCTAACTGATCAGTCGACGAATGCTGTGGGGCGTGCTCTGTTGGAGGATCCCCTGCATTTGAAGACTAATAATTCCATTTCATCGTTTAGTACCACATTCGTCTTCTCCATAGTGCCCGCTGCTAATAACCCCGGACATGGACTAACTTTCCCGATATCCCCTTACAGGTCTGCTGTTAGCGCATCGGAAATTGGCTATCTTGGTTTGTTAAATGCGTCCAGTGATGGAAGGGAAGACAACCATTTATTTTCAGTCGAATTTGATACTCATCTCAACCGCTGGAATAATGACATCGACAGTAACCACGTTGGAGTCGATCTCAACACCATCAATTCTTCAATGTCTAGGACTGCAGGTTATCAGAGTGGTGAACAATTTGAGGAATTGAAAATGGCAAGCGGGCAGAACATTCAAGCATGGATTGATTACGGTGGTCATCAACACAATCTCAATGTTACCATCGCCTTAGCCGGGATGTCGAGGCCTCTGAATCCGCTGATTTCTATGCAAGATATTGACCTTGCTGACATCTTCAAAGAAAAAATGTATGTGGGATTTTCTGCAGCTACAGGACGTGATGCCGTTGAAGACCATTACATTCTAGCTTGGAGCTTCAATTCGGACGGCATGGCACCAACTCTAGATCTATCCCATCTTCCTTCCTTCGCACGCAAGAGCTCAACGAAGGTATCTGTAAGAATTAAAGTTGGGGTTTCCGTAGGTTTACTGATTTTAGTCGTTTTGGGTAGTCTGGTTGTATGGTATTGGTTGAAACAGAGCAAGCAGAGAGAGGTTGTGGAAGAATGGGAGATGGAGTTCTGGCCCCACAGAATTCCCTATAAAGAACTGAGAACCGCCACACATGGCTTCAGTGATGAAAGCTTGATAGGTAGAGGAGGTTTTGGGAAGGTTTACAGGGGAGCTCTCCCCAGCACAGGGGTTGAAGTTGCTATAAAATGTTTAACCACAGATCTCCACCAAGAAAGGAGGGATTTTGTTGCCGAAATTTCGAGCCTGGGGCGTCTGCAACACAGGAATCTGGTTCGGCTTCAGGGATGGTGCCGCAACAGGAATCAGCTCTTTGTTGTTTATGATTACATGCCAAATGGGAGCCTGGATCGATTCATATTCGGCGACCCAGAGAAAGTTCTTGGATGGTCGCAGAGGTATAGCATTCTCAAGGGAGTGGCTGCTGGTTTGTTGTATCTACACCAAGAATGGGAATGGGTAGTTGTGCACAGAGACTTAAAGTCTCAAAATATTTTGGTTGACTCACAATTCAATGCAAAGTTGGGAGATTTTGGGCTTGCCCGTTTGCATAACCAAACTCAGATACCCCAAACGAGTGCCGTAGCAGGAACCTTGGGTTACATGGCACCGGAAATCATGCGCACAGGAAAAGCCACAGTTGGCACAGATGTATTCAGCTTGGGTATAGTGTTGCTGGAGGTTGCTTGTGGAAGACGGCCTTTAGATGAATCTGCTGAAACAGAGAAACTAGTGTTGGTGGAGTGGGTGAGGCAGCTGTATGCAGAGGAGAGGTTAATGGATGCTGTGGATACAAAGCTTGGGGGAGAATATAGTGGTGAAGAAATGGAGAGGGTGCTTAATTTGGGAGTTGTGTGTTCTCATCCTCAACCAGAGTGCAGGCCAGACATGAAACAGGTGTTACAGATATTGGAAGGAAAATCTCCAATTCCGCTTGTTGATATTGTTGTAGTTAATCCAGATGTCAAACAACTCTCCACCGCCAAGTATTCACTGAATAGTGCTGGTTGCAGTCCTCCCAGTGCTCGATAAAAGAGTAACAGGAAAATGCAAACTTCAGGCAAAATTGTGTCCAGTTATTTGGGCTTTCTCAGGCAATTTCAAAGATCAATGCTGTTAAACGTTCAAAAATGGTGTCAAGTAGTGAAGATAGTGAAGAGTATCTGTGTTAATGTAATGTTGGCAGTTAAATTGTTTGGTATTTTTTTTGGTAATGTCTGATAGATTGCTTAGTGTAGTCAGAAATGTTGATTTATAAAAGCACACAATTTTATTCAAAAGCATTTTTTAAATATAATATGGATTGTGGAAAATTTATGTCAATTAATTAATATTTTTTTAGTTGTTTAATTAATAGAGTCATGACATTAATTTAGATATAGATTAAATAACAGTTTGAAATCAACAAATTTCTTATAAGTCTAATATGTCATGATTTTATGAAGTTGATGAATATTGCAGTTGCTAATGTTGATCTCAATCTCAAATTTAAACAATGATTAACATTTGGAGTTGAGTTTGTTCAATCGAATAAATGTTTATTAAATATTGATGAGGAGATGATTTGTTGATAAAGAGCCTTTGTAATCAGCGGAAAAGCTACACATAGTGTGAGATTTGAGCTTGAAACAAGTTTCACGCCCGCAAACCATTGTGGAGCCGTTGGAAAACAAGTTTCAGCTGCTGTTTAATGGTAAAAGCCTCCAAAATATCAGGTAAAAGCCTCCAAAATCTCACCTATCACATAAAAACTAGATAAATATTGATTTGACAATTGGATAGGAACATTCTATTTCCATCTCTAGTGTTTTTTGTCAATTTGATGACAACTTTCTCTTTTTGCATTGCTTTATGTTTTAAATATGTATGCAAATATTCCATAATCAGATAATACTTAATTTCTTTAAAGAAAATATCTAAATTTGTCTAAGTTTATTTCATTCCATTATTTAGCATTTATTATTAATTGTTTAATCCAACAACATGCAACTAAAATTTGCATGCACAAACACGTACTCTCTAACATATAATTTTCTATCGGCGTACTTCTTGAACCTCCTTTAGGTGCAAGTGCTAGTTTAATTAGTTGATTTTGAATTTGAAAGCCAAATCTCTAGTCAAGAGATCGATATTATGTTACTTTATTTATGAAAGAGTTATTTTGTTTTAGTTTAGAACTATTTAAGAATGATTCTATTTACATTGTTTGTTTTGTTTCTATTTCAAAACTATTTAAATATTTATTTAATTTATTGAAAGCTATATTATTATTTATTATTTATCTAAAAATTATTATGTTGACAAATATAATTATAAGGGCAACAAGTGGCAACAAGGGGTGGAGTGTAATGATGTGAACATATCAACAAAAACTATTTGAACATTGACATACAAACATACTAAAAATATAAAACAAATAAAATATATGACCAACATAAAAAAGGTTTAACAAGTCTTAAATACATTGTTGTAGATAATCAAGATGTCAAAAAACTCTCCAATGCCAAGTATTTGTTGAATAGCAAGTTGTGGTCCTCAAGTGCTTGATGAAATAATATTTGGAAAATGTAAGCTCTAGGAAAGAATGTGTGCAGTTATTTGAGCCTTTTGAGGCAATTTCAAAGATTAATGATGTTAAAATGTTGCTTATATGTAGTATGGTAATAATACTATTTGTTTTCTTATCAATAGATAAATTGTGATATTAATCTAGAAATCATCAAATTCTTGGAAGTCTAATGTATCAAGATTTGACTAGGTTGATGAATATTATAGTTGCTAGGCATAAGTGTGACTAACACTTGAAATTGAGTTTGTTCAATAGAATAAATATTAATTAAATATTGATGAGGAAATGATTTTTTATTAAAAATCCTTCATAATTTAATTGGTTGATGTTGAATTTGATATAAAAACCCCTAATCAAGAGATCAATATTGAGTTATTTTATTTACCAAAAGGGTTTTTTATTTGAGTTTAAAACTATTTAAGACATATTTTATTTACATTGTTTACTTTATTTCTATTTCAAGAACTATTTTTATTTATTATTTATTAGCCGATAGGCTACATATAATGTGAGATTTGAGCCTAAAACAAGTCTCACGCCTGCAAACAAGTATCGAGTCGTGAGAAAACAAGTTTTGGTTATCGTTTAATGGCAAATCAATTGTTGTTTAATTATAATTTAGTGGTAAAAGCTTCCAAAATATTGGATGAAAGCCTCCAAAATCTCATTTATCATGTAAAAGATAGATAAATATTTACTTTTCAATTGGATGGGAACATTCTATTTGAGTGTTTTTTGTCAATTCGAGGGTAACTTTTCTTTTTCATTTGCATTTCTTTATGTTTTAAATTTGCATGCAAATATTTCAAAAATTAGATAATATCTAATTTCTTTAAGGAAAAATCTAGATTTGTCTAAGTTTATTTCATTCCATTATTTAACACTTATTATTAATTGTTTAACACTTATTTTCAACACTTATTATTATTAATTGTTTGACACATACTCTCTAACATTTTAGCATATATATAGTTTTCTATTAGTGTAATCCTTGAACCTCCTTTAGGTACAAGTTCTAGTTTAATTAGCCGATAAGCAACATATAGTGTCATATTTGATCTTCAAACAAGTCTCATGTCTCCAAACCACTAGAGTCATCAGAAAACGAGGTTCAACTATAGTTTAATGGTAAACCACTTGTTGTTTAATGCTAAAAGCCTCCAAAATATTAGGTAAAAGCCTTTGAAATCTCACTAATCACATAAAATCTAGATAAATATTGATTTGACAATTGGATGGGAACATTCTATTTCTATTTGTAGTGTGTTTTTGTCAATTTGATGACAAATTTCTTTTTTCATTTGTATTGCTTTATATTTTGATGACAACTGGATGGGAACATTCTATTTCTATTTCTTTATACTTAATTTCTTTATGGAAAAAATCTAGATTTGTCTAAGTTTATTTTATTCTATTATTTAGCACTTATTATTAATTATTTAATCCAACCACATGTAATTATAATTTGCAATGCATCCATGCGCAAACACATACTCTCTAACATATTAACATACATATAGTTTTATATCAGTGTAATCCTTGAACCTCCTTTAGGTGTAAGTGCTAGTAATTATTACGTTGAGAGATGTAATTACAAGGACAACAAATGACAACAAGGGATGGAGTGTAATGACATGAACATAACAAAAATCATACAAACATTGACATACAAAAATACTAAAAATATAAAACAAATAAAATATATGAACAACATAAAAAAGTTTAACACTTGTCTTAAATATATCTTATTTTTTTCTTTTCAAAAGATCAATATTCAGTTATTAGCTAATAGGCTACATATACTATGAGATTTGAGCTTGAAACAAGTCTCATGCTTGCAAACCACTATTGAGTTATCGGAAAACAAGTTTCAACTTCTGTTTAATGGTAAAAGCCTCCAAAATCTCATTTATCACATAAAAGCTAGATAAATATTGATTTGACAACTAGATGGGAACATTCTATTTCCATTTGCAGTGCATGTCAATTTGATGGAAACTTTCTGTTTTCATTTGCATTGCTTTATGTTTTAAATCTGTATGCAAATATTTCATAATCAAATAATACTTAATTTCTTTACAAAAAAAATTCTAGATTTATCTAATTTTATTTCATTTCATTATTTAGCATGGGTATGTGTAGGATCATGATGGGCCAAAAAGTGGCAATGAGAAAAAAATCACGTTTTGGATTGAATAAAAAACGCGGAAATGCCGAGTTGACTTTTCTAGGTTCGAGTGTCAGTACATTTAGCCGAACCAAAGCCTAAACCTAGTTTCTACAAATTGGATATCCAATTTGTGGAAACATTATATAAAAAACAACCGACTCTTAAAACTTCATTTCTCACAGTTTGCACGCGGGCGCACAAGGAAAAGCGAAAATCCGATATCCGCTTCTATTAGATATCCAATTTCAAAGGTAAGTATTTGGTTTTTTAAATGTTGTAATCAATTTTTCAAGTAGATTCTCTTAATTTTAAGTAGTTTTTATGATTTTTTTTTCAAAAATAAGGTTTTCTATTGATTTTTATTAAAAACTTGAGTTTACATTGAATTTTTATTAAAAATTAATGTTTTTAAATGGATTTTGATTAAAAACTAGCGTTGTTGATGTATTTTTATCAAAAATTAGAGTTTGTTATGGATTTTTATGAAAAAGTAGGGTTTTTTTTGGATTTTTATAGATCAGTCACAGGGGAGTGGAGCGCACCCTACAGAGTCCTCTCCTACTAGAGAGGGGGATGCTGGAATAGTGACACAGGTAAGATTTAAGTTGTAATTTCATAACTTGCATTTGTTTTTAAATGAATATTAATAAGAGATAGTATCAAGTACTAATATTTATTTACATGGTCTATTTAACAGTTGATGTCTGAGGAGGAGCTCACACGAGTGACTGATAGCACCCTTAGGGCCATTTCATTTGGCTTGGACACACACACACATAGTATATATTTTTGCACTCACTCGTTTACATTTTATAATATATACTTGCTTGTCATTTGAATTGTCATTAATGAAATTATATAATAACTTATATGTTTATCTTATTTTCCTCTTGTAGGAAATACCTAGTGCGAGTGAGGTGCAACCTCGTCCAGACTATGGAGGCGCAAAGTTAGATAAGGGGAAGGTAATTGAACTCAAATTGGATTGAATTAAGATTTTTAAGATCTTATATTGATTATACATACATCGACATAGATTGGTAGTTTCATATGTACTTGTCAATTTTATGTACAGGCAATTATGAGCTATACAAATTTGTTGACAAGTGACACACCGCCCAAAGGAGTAGGTATTGGAACACCTCAAGGAGTAGGTGTTGAAACACCTCAAGGAGGAGGTGTCGAAACACCTGAAGGAGATAAAGAAAAAGATCAACCTAAAGAGGTATGTGTTTATTTTATTTTGTTTGGTAAATATGTTCCTATTACCAATAATTGTATGCTAACTTGGATGAATTTTATGTTTTTGTTCATATATAGATTGGCATTTCAAAAATTGGTTTGGTATATTCTAAGACTCCTAACCCTTTAAAGAGATGTATATTTCAGGTAATCAAGATTTCAATTTTAGAGTTCAATTAAAATTCAATGTATATTGATTTTGATGTTAATTATTTGATTTTAAATTATATAGTATAACTAATCTCAATTGTGGTTTGAATTTTTCTTGTGTAGCTACCTTCAGAGCCAACGAGTGCTTCAAAGAGGCTCCATTTTGATGATCCACTAGTAGTTTAGGATGAGATAGACATTTTGGCATGTAAATTTTGAATACATATTGAGATGGCATATGCCACATTTTGTAAAAATTTGTTTGAGTTGGCATTGATGCCATTTTTGTATATGGACATACACTTGATTATTGGATAATTTGATATATAGAAGTTGACAATCAAAATTTAATTTGTTCCTCATGTGCATGATTAAACTCTTTGAAAAATTTATCTTGAGCAATGGTTAAATATCAATGTACAATAGCATAAAAAAGAATGGTTATATTATTTAGTTTATATTTATATCGCTGATTACATTGCATTACATATCTTTCAAACTCAAATCATTACTTCACATTGCATAACTAGCAACTAGATGTTCATAGATGAAAAAATTTCAATTACAATATAGTTTTTACAAAGTCAACCTAAGCAGTTATGCAATTACTTCACATTGCATAACTAAAAACTATGAGCAGTTGTCAATTGCATTTGTTTGTCATTGAATTCTATGAGACCACATTTCTTTGAAGCTTTTTTTCAAATAGTCCATTGCCTTGTCTATGATACCACATTTTTCATACATGATAGCGATCACATTAAGTTGTAATAAATTAAATGATAGCCTATGGCTATTTAATTTATACTCATTTGATTTAAATGGATGAGGCCGACCTTCCTTGCTATTATTTTGTAATTTATTATTTTCAAGAGAGGCCGACCTCCTTGAAGAGTCACTTTATTTTGTATAAATACAAGGTGATGTTTGTTCATTTCTTCAATCAAGTTCATTCAACATAATTCGCATTCCAAGCAGAAGTTCACACTTGAGCAGCAATGCTTCATCTTGCAGCAGCAAGCCGATTTCAAGGAGAAACATATTCGATTGTATCTTTGCATCTAAGAGAGGTGCTATTATTCATTGTATCAAATTCAACCATGAGCTGGGCCTGAGTTGTAAGCAGATTTATTGTTGTGTTTATTGTCTTATGTGTTGCATTTTTTGAGTGCTTTCAGTTGTATTATCTGATCATTAAAAAACTAACATGGTATCAGAGTGGGTTTGAAAAAGATCGTGATCAGATTTGTTATCGCAGCGATACCTCTATTCCCTTTTTTTTGTCTATCTCTATCTTAGTCAAGATGGTGAATGGTCTTAAAATTAAGGATAGACTCGATGGAGCATCAAACTTCACTTCATGGAGATTCATAATTATTCTCACTTTGGAGGAAAATGAATTGGTTGAGTGTGGAGAGAAAAGTTTCTGAACCTACGAATGAGGAAGAGAAAGTTCAATGGAGGAAGAAAGATATCAAGGCGAGGGAAGATGTTAGTTGATTCCGTGAAGGACCATATTGTTCCTATCATCTCTAAGTTGAAGACAGCGAGAGAAATGCTTAAGACTTTGGAGGAGATGTATGAGATCAACAACACAAGTCGTGCTCTAGCCTTGAAGCAACAACTTCATCATGTTAAGATGGTGGAAGGAGAATTTGTCATCACCTACTTCATGAAGATTTCTGAATTGAGAGATCAACTCTCTACCATTGGTCATATTGTTGATGACAAAGATTTGACCATGTTGGCTCTTAATGGTCTTCCTTCATCCTGGGAGTCTTACATTTAATGAATTAGTGCGAGATCGAAACTTCCCAAGTTTGATCGGTTGAGGGCTGACTGTATTCAAGAAGAGTCAAGGTTGGCTGTGAGAGGTATTGGACGAAGCCCTACAAATGAAGACATTCATGTTCTTTCTGCTCAATCCTTGAAGAAGGAAGGAAAAGGAGGAAAGAAAAGATGCTTCAAGAGGAATGGAGATAAAGTGTTAGATGGTGCTCCTGCATTCAAGAAGAAGTGGGACCTCTCTCGTATTCAATGCCTTAGATGTGACAAGTTTGGTCACTATGCGAAGGTTTTCCCTACCAGGCCTAATCAGTATGCTTCATTTGTGGATGTGATTGAGATCTCTCCCCAAAATGATTCTAGTGAATTTCTACTCTAGTCATGAGCCTATGTTCAAGCCATGAAGGTCATGTACTGATATGAGCGCAAGACCAGCATTTCGTACTTCCACCCTTCAAAATATTTAAGAGATAAGTATTCTTTGTTTTGATTGTAATTACCCTTCTAGGCTAAAATTCAGCTTGTTGAGCTGTACAAATCTGACATTATTTACTTGGATTATGTGTGACCAGTAAATAGTGATCACTAGCATAAGATTCTTTAGAATTAAGAATTATTCATTGCAAGTTGTATCATGCTAATGTATGAAGATTGCTTTCAATAAGAGCTTGATGCATCCTATAGGTTGAAGAATGGAGACACTACTTGCAACTATGAGTCTGAGTGAATGGCTGAAGACATCTCTTTGAAGAGGAAGAATTAACCTTAAGAGGGAGTTTTATGACTCATTGGGAATAAGTAATAGTTGCAATGTTGCAAGGCCAGATGCTAAATTCTTGAAGTACCTCTTTAGCAGCTAAGATCATATTTGCTTGAAGTCAGTCAACTTGGATTTAACATTGGTAGCTCCGCAAACCTATTCAGAATAAAGTGATCTGAAGAGGACATCTCTAAATCTCTATAGAGGTGTAAAGTTGCAAAGTGGTGCAAATTTCATTCTTGAACTCGTACGACCAAACAGACCATTCAAAAACGTCCGGATGGGTACGTTTATGCTAGGTATGGTCCTCTTTTGCACCTAAATACGCCGAATTACTCTGAGCTACATTGGACTGATGATTTCCCTTAAGAGTCCAAAGTGCTAAAAAACATAAATCTTTGATGGACTATTTCTTAGAAATCGTGATTCTTACAGAATCTTCATCTGAGGATATGGGATTGTGTTGGGACCATCTACAATAACCTCTCTCGGTTTTTGCTATCTCAAAGGCGTTTTCCCGTGGTGATGAGTTTTTAGTTGAGGGAAAAGTTACCAAATACAAGCAGTGTAAAGTTGCAAAGTGGTGCATCTTTCATTCTCGAACTCATATGACCAAACAAACTATTCCAACACATCTGGATGGGTATGTTTACGATAGGTATGGTCCTCTTTTGTACCTAAATACGTCGAATCACTTTGAGCTGCATTGGACCGACGATTTCCCTTAAGAGTCCAAAGTGCTAAAAGGCAGCAATCTTTAATGGACTATTTCTCGGAAACCATGATGCTTACAAACCTTTTCTCGACGATATGGGATCATGTTGGGACCATCTACAATAACCTCTCTG
>CM021100.1:480002814-480051280 GCA_007115665.2 Sequoiadendron giganteum | reverse complement strand
TTGATAAAATCATTTGAATTATGTGCCTTTAATTTTTCTTATGATTTTGAAGAAATCATATAATTATTGGCTCCCTATGTATTTTGCTAACTTGGGCTTTATGCCTTAGTTATCTTCAATTTTTTTAAGAAAATTAGGTGTAATTCAATGCCTTTGCATTTGTTTTAAAATGTAAAACATTTTGATTAAGTGATATTTTTATAAAATCACTTATGTCAAAATGTTATTTTAAATGCAAAAATGAGGTGTATTATGCCATTAAATGTACAAAAGGGATATAGTTGAATTTTTATGCCCTTGCAATCACACCAAGGGTATGAGTCAAAGCAGTTAGGAGGCATGGTTGAAAAATGATGACTCATACCAAGCTTGTGCTAGGCATGTGGGCAGTTTGGAGATTGACCAACATGTGGAAAGTATGTGGGCCATTTTTTATTGAGATTTTGGTGGTAATGAGACCTTTTGGAGGTAGTTTTTTCATGCTTTTGGTATGGATTGGGTCATACCTTGACTTTTATTCACTTTAGAGGTATTTTGGAGGAGTTTTGGAAGCTTCTTTTTTGGCCTTTCTGCTGCATCCAACCAGAAGTTTCTAGAAGGACATGTGTGGGGTAGTTGTTTCAAAAGGAATGTCGGTGACAAGTCAAGCATTGAGAATAAATAGAAAAACTTTATCAAGAGCCATTGGAAGGATCCAAAGAATTGAGGACACTGATGTCAATAAATTATGGGCATTCTCGGGGAGACTACCACGAAAAGTTAAACAAATTGTTGAAGCATTGAGATTAATAATTGAAGTTTTTTAGAAGAATTACACAAGGGTATCTTTGAATCAAAGGGATGTGGTGAGAAGGAGAATTGGTAGTCGAAACTGTGAGCCACATCCAAAGCATTTTCTAGATATGACTCAAACACAATTTTTTGGTAGATTTCTTGAGATGTATCCTCAAATTAAAATTAGTCAAAAAGTTTTTGAAATGATAAAACCTTTATATGTTAAAATAAATCACATGCACTAATTTTTTTGTAGAGTACACCTTTAATTTTCTAACCATTTTTATTTTTATCAATCTATATGTTTATATGGGTTGATGCAAGAAGTTGGGTCCACAAAAAGCTCAAAAAGTGGAAGTGTTTTTGCTGTTTTTCAAAATTTGTCACACTTGGACTGAAAATTTGAGGCACTTACACCATGAATCTTAAAAAAGGTCATTAATATGAAATTTATCATTTTGAATTTGGCTTCCAAATATGTAATTTATTCAAATACCCAGATGATAGAAATTAAATTTTGATAGGGATGATAAAAACCACTTTTTAAAAGCCTATTTTTTTACCATACCATGCACGTGTACGGACACCATTTTTTGACCCAAATTAAAGTATTTTTCTAATTCATTTTTGGGAAAGAGAGCTAACAACATGAAGATTGATGAGGAATTTTTTTGTAATTTTATTTTTTTTATTTTTTTTATTGAATTTTTATTGGCCTTAATTGTTGTTTCTAAAAATCAACATGTATGAACAACATAATTCGACCTAAACTAAAAAAAAATTGAATTTTTTTTTTCATTGTGTAGATAATTGTCTGAAAATTGATGCCATATAAAAAAATTTACAAGAAACTTAACCAAAAAAAAGTTATTAAAAACAAAAAAAGCCTGATATTTTAAGTTTGTGGACTAGTTTCCTTAGAAATTAATTTAAAAATAACAAATATAATCCAATATTAATAAAAATTGTATATTTGGAAACTAGACATCATGTTCTCTAATGGGTTTTAATTTCATAGATTGATTCAGAAAAAAAGTCCATCAGCCATATTGCCAAAGTTGGACATTCTTCTTGAATTTGCTTTAGTTTTTTAGTTGTAGGTCAAAGGCTAAGGGTCTGGTTGCAAAGCCTTTTCCGAGCCTAAAACCGAGGCATCATGTGGGTTGGGGATTCAAAATTTTAAAAACGTGTATGTGTTTTTTAAAATGCGTATGCGTTTTAAAACACATAGCGTTCTTTATTTGCTTGATTATTTAAAAAATTAAATGCTTTTAAGAAACGCATAAGGTATTTAATTTTTTAAATAAATGACTTGTACGTGTTATAAAATGTGTATGCATTATATAACGTGTACGCATTTTTTATCACATACATGGTTTTTTAGGCTTGGGTACCCAATGCATAACGCATACACGTTTTTTTGATAATGCGTATACGTTTTCTACGATAGTTTTTTGGTCGAATCTTCCCCTCTTCATGGACCCAACTTCTTTAAAATGTGTGTGTGTTTCTAAAAAGTGTTTATTTTTAAAATAATTGGCTTGTACGTGTTATAAAATGTGTACGCGCTATATAACATGTATGCGTTGTTTAGCAAATATGCATTTTTTTAGGCTTGGGTACCTGATGCATAACGCATACATTTTTTTATAACACGTACGTATTTTCTATGAGATTTATTTTTGGCTGAAACTTCCCCTCTTCATGGACCTAACTTCTTGCTTTTACCCATATTTGCATACTAACAATGTTTTGTAGGACTATGGCATACATGCCCCACCTACATCTTCAAGAGAATTCATTTCAATAATTTTATGTGAAAGAGAGGAAGGTTAAATATTCTACAAGAAATTATGCTTGGATGGCACATGTCAGCATTGTGGTGACTTGTAACATATGCCAATATGTGTACATATGGAAAGTACACATGTGATTGAAAATGAACTAGTAGAGTTCAACAAGTATAAAATAGTGGCATATAATACAAAAGATGGTAAAGAAGAAAAAAGGTGTTATTTGGTTATTTAAAAGATTCCAGTGTATCAATTTATGTCTACATTTTGTGATAGTATAGCGTATGAGTATGTAAGGCATACCCATAGATCTCAATGGTTGGACTTGCAATTCAAGTTATGCAAGGACACCTTTCCACTTGGTAGAATTATTTCAATCATTGAATTTTGTAATGCCCCACCACGCAACCCTAGAGGAAGTTTCAATTCACAATAAAAGCATACTAAAAATTTTTTTACTAATGTGTATTAAACATACATGTTCATCTACAATTGATAACCTCACCTAAGGCTACGTAACCGAGATTACTTAAACCCAAATAACATACATCATTTAAAATTCATTGCATTTAATTACTCATGTAATAAGCATTAATTCAACATACATAAACAACATAAGATAAGTAGATAAATATCCATAACATAAATTCATTACTTGAACATCTGGTTACATCACTCATTCCCAGAATGAGGCAATATTACAAAAGTGTTACATTACAAAATTCCACCTCGTAAATACAAGAGGGGTAAAATAACTTATTAAAATTTGAAATAAGAAAATGCTTGAATTAAAAACAAGAACCGTGAGCTATCCAACTGGATGTCTTGCCACCAAGTACTGAAGATAAAGGGGGACCCAACGGTTTATGGTGCATGTTCCACCCAACCAAGTGGTACCCGAAGGCCCACCCCCCATGCTAGGAGATAGTAACAACATAACATGGACAAAGATCTACAACCTCTAACCAAAGGCAGACTCATACTAACACATACTGACTCAACAAAACACATGCACAATATAATTCTAACACTAACATGGTCACATTGCTTCCAGACATAAAATCGATCAAGTATGATAAAGAATCCATACACAACACAAATCCCAATGTTATCCTAGACAGAGTGTCATCGCACAGTTAGTCATGAGATCTCCTCTGGGCATTCTTCATAGGATCCGGAGTTCCTGGTGACCTCTAACAAATCTTGGCCCTCATGCTTACTCATGCGGAATCAACTACCTCTCGTGAGGACAAGATAGTTGACCTTGCCATTCTAGGCCTTCCCACTCATCCCAAGTCTAAACGAGCCCTTGTGTCTATGAGCGAGGCTAAGTTATCTTGATTAGTGTGAAGATCATCCTAATCATCTAAGTACATTACTTTAATTATCACTTGATTAAATCACTTCTAAAGGTTACCCAGTTTACCTCTTTGGGCTCTGGCGCCTAACAGAAGCCACTCTTCTAATGGATAACACACTATACAAAACTAAACTCCAAGGGTAACTCAAGTGCTTACAAACTACACAACACAATCTCTCCTATTCTAGGAGGCAATAATTAAAAAAAAACTCACTCCAAACACTTGGAGGAAACAATTCACATAAAGCATTACCCAAGGGAAATACGAACGGTTGACTTAACAAAGCAACAACCCACATCCTCTAGAAGACTTACAATTTAAAAACACAATAACCTTTTTCCCAAATCAAGAACGTAAGGAAAAATAAAACAATAAGCAAAGGCAAGGAAATTACGCTAAATATTTGGATATATTAAATCCATTTCCCTAATAATACTTTTCAGTAAATAGCCAATTGCATCAAACAGATAAATATTAAAACTAAATTAATTACCTTTACTTTTACAAGGAAAGGATAAATTCTAATTTAACAAAACAAGATATTCAATTGCATTTAAATCATATTATATACATGCAAGAAAGTTTCTTTCTATTTTCCCAACTAACTTAACTAATTTCTACAATTTATTTAAATTTCTCTTTTTCATTTAATTTCCTATCATTCCTCAATCAACATTTCATAACACAAATTAATTAGAAATACTATTGTTTAAATTTTCAACATCAATATATAATATATATATATATATATATATATATATATATATATATATATATAATAATTTAAATAAAAAACTTAATTAAATTCAAACAAACTCTATATATATATATATATATATAAATATATATTAACCGAACCAAACAAAGACTAAATACAAATAACCATTAAAAGAATAATGACGAAATCTGAGATTCTGTCGATCTCCGGACGGCGCTCACAGCAGAGGACACTTTTGTGTCATATAAATTATATATACCAAAAAAACTAAAAATAAAAGAAAATGGCAGTGGGTGCATTGGTTGTACCTTATACAGGCTGGCCACTCCCCACGTACTAGGAATGGGAGCAGCGCTTCCCATGGGATAGCGCGTCCCCCTATGAGGTGGGCACGTTGTCACATGGGCAGCGCCTCTCCCCACCCTTGTACCATAAGGTGGACAGTGGGGCTTTGAATCCCACCTCCACTTAATAACAACCAAAAGTAAATTTCATACGCCATTTCAAATTTTCTCAATTTCGTACAAGTGACGAATAATCAATCCGCATACAGCATTTTTTCATAAAATTAAAATAAAATTAAACCTTCAGCATTAACAAAGAATATATATATACATATTATATGTATATATGCATAAGTATAATACATATAATGTATATATATATATATTTACACAAAATTATTTTACTGGTAAAATTAGGCAAAATAGACAAAAATAACTACCTACAGGAAAATAAAATAAATAAAATTTTCCAAAGAACTTTCCTAATTTCACAGAGGTTTAAAAATAGGTTCCTTTAATCAATTTTCTAAAATTCCCTTCAATATAAGAATGAGAAATCTTAAAAGGAAACTAATTTATAACCAGAATTCTCAGATCTTCTAGATTTTTTAACATAAATTTTCTACAGAGATTTTAAAAATAAATTTGTTTTCTACAGAGAGTTAATTTTATATAACAATCTAAATATGTTCTTCAACCTCTAGGTTTGATTTAACAATCAAAACTAACAATATCCTCAACTGAAAGTAAATCCTACAGAGGTTTTTTTTCTTTTCAATTTCCCTGAGGAATTTTCACAAGAAAAAAAAACAAAACTTCCAAAATCTAAATAATTAATTTCAATTCTCAAATAGTAATCTCTAATCCTAAATGAATCTAACAAGCAATTCTTTAATCACTACCAATTTAATTTAAACAATTCAAGAGCAATAAACCACAGAATAAAACCTGGTGTTGAAGCTACAGGAAAAGAAGATTTTTGATGCAGAGCCTCCTCCAAAGATCTCACAATTTCTCTTCAACCGTGCAATAATCCAAGCAAGCAAACAATCCAAAAGCACAACCAAACTTCAACAGAATTTTCCAAATCAATTCTACAGCCAAAAATTTCTTCCAACCATCCATTGTGCAATTTTTCAAAAAATATCCTCTCACACCTGAAGAAGCTTTTTCCTCTCCAAAATTCTCTCCGTGAATGAATTTGCAACCAACTCTTCTAATTAATTAAACTCGCACTTGTTGACATAAATCAAAAATATCCTCAACAACCAAATCTAATTTGCATTCAATTTAAAAATTAAAATATTAAATTAACTCCAATATTTTGAAAACTAACTTCCCAATTAAAATTCAATTTCAAATATATTTCAATTTTTGCTTTTATTTAATTTAATCCACATAAAACTTAATTAATTAATTTTAATTACTTAATAAATAAATTCAACCCTTTTGGGACTAAATTTAATTTAATTAATTTAAATTTTATTAATAAATTTAAATATAACTTCTAACCACAATTTTAATTTTAACTCTAATTAATCACCATATTTAACCAATGCAATTATTCTAAACATAATTAATTTAATGAACAAGCACTTTCCTGAATCAAATATCATTAAAACAAGGTAAACCATAACTCAACAAACAAGACTTACGACACACTAAGGCTAGGACGTAGACTTGACACAAGTTACCTAGCTACTATCTCCCGTTCAACTTAACCGTTGGATCGACATGCTCAAACCTGTGAAACCAGGTGGATTCGATGTCATGTACCTGAAACCTGAAAACCAAGTAAACAACATCATATAATATAACCAGCATATAATACACACCGTGAAGAAGAAATCACGGATTCGTAGGGCGCTCACAAGCGAGTGATGCGAACCCATCCCCTTCACCAATACACTCATCAAAACTTACATTTACATCATACTCAATAATCTCATATAAAATCACATGTTATAACTACTAACATCATTACACCATTAAAGCATGTGAAGCAATCATCAAATAAACCACATCACACAATAATAGTTCGCCGCTCAATAAGTAGTGATCAAAACACAAATAACAAAGTGTGTCCAATATCAAATTAGCTGCAACCAAACAAAGCATAAAGCAATCTAAACAAGAAGCAAAACGGAGGGTATTACATTATAGAGAACTATAGTCTAAAGCCACAGTGTGAGGTGTAATCAAAATATTACAACTCCACACAGGTTTCTAAATGTGTGCACACATAGCATTCATTCATGCCAATGATAGTACAGAGAATGATAGAAAGATCATAAGGGAGTATCATTTGTATATCAGTGATGATCACACACATTCTACAAAGTTTGTGGGTATGTGTAGGATCATGATGGGCGAAAAAGTGGTGATATTTAAGTGATATGATGGCCCATGTGGCTGACGAGTTTTTTTTAACCCAAAATTGATGAAATGAAAAGGGTTTTTAAAGGAGATTCTCATCTTTCCACCAATATGAATTATTCTTTACTTTGAATTTAATAAATAATTATTATTCATTTTCTATTTGAATTATGAGTAAAGTCCTCATTGATAGGCAGATTGAAAAAAATCTATAGCTTTCAAACGGTATGAGATTTTTTGAATCCAAAACATGCATCACATTCTATGCTTCACATACTATAGGATTAAAAAAAAAAAATCATGAAGTTTTGACCAAGTTAAGGTGGTCGGACATACGAGTTTTTATATTTTCTAAAAGTTGTAATAAAAAATTCATAATTAATTATTTACTTGGAAAAAAATTACAAAAAAATATGCATCACATCGGGACATGAGTTCCCTACTTATCTCTAAAATCTTATAAAAAAATATTATCATTTTATTGTGGTTAGGGTGGTTAGACAAACACCTACTTCTTATTTTTTCCCTGAAATTTAAGTACTACTGCATTGAAATTTCAAATTTTCAACAAATAGATTTGTTTTTTAAAATAAACCTAGTAGTTTAGAAACTAAATTCAATTTTCTACAGATTCTATTCTTGCATATTTTTGAAATAATATAGATAACTTATTCAAATTTTTACGTCAAGTTGCCTAACTCTGATTTTTTGAATTTTATTGCCACTTAAGGGCCTATTTTTTCCATGATGATCCTACACATACCCTTGTACAAGGTTGCTTTCAGTTTTTCTACCATGATTTTGCTAGAAGGGGCATATCATACAGTCAACATATCATATGGTTGCATAAATATGTATCACAATTCAAAAACTCCCAGATGTTCTATTTGTTGAGCAGGATGCATAATATTATAAGTGTTCAGCATATGTGGAACTTTTGTGATGTCGAGCGTGGAAAGGGGGAGCATGATTGTATAGGAGCATGTATCAAAATATCCATAGCACGAGAAGAGTTAAAGTATAAAGATAATGCAAATTCGATAGATTAAAAATCAATCATCGAGTGGTGTAATGCTTTGATGGGTCCAGGTAATGAAGGTAAGTCTTCAATTCATATATTTTTTTGGTTGATAGATGATACTAACATTGCACCATATGACGATTGTTGTACACTGATAGGATCAAGTGAGCTATACTCTTTCAAAATCTCACATGCAAGTTCATGGAGTATCCATACATGGAAGATGGCATGCTTATTTTCTTCATCTACAATGGGAGCCTGGAATGAGTGTGAATCAAAGGAGCGGGTTGACGAATGGTGGTTAATTTTTATTAGCCCACTTGACACATATCGGCTCCCAATGGCACTCAAATTGACATAGATGGAATCATCAGTTGACTTTCATCACATATCATATCTGGTTCAACCAGGTAATATATCTACATGTATAGTTTTTAAAATTCCTAATGTTATCAGATTACTTTGTAGTTTTTTTTAATGTTGATTAATTTCATCTAATTTTATATTCATATCAATGCAGGGCATGTTTATGCAGTTATTGCATATGAAGACAATGAAGAGAGAATGGATTATTACTTGTGTCATTGTGTTGAGGCCAAAACTAAATTTGAGGCCCTAGTTATAGAAGGAGAAAACATTGAATACCCTACAGGCTTGGTGGTTGTTACTGAAACATGGCTTAGAAGGTACTTGTGCATAAGAGTGTTAATGTTTGGCTCTTTTAGGACTTTGGCATGCATCAAAAGATTATTCATTACTCAAACCTTGTTGTGGCATCCAATGTTCATTTGATACAATATCAGGGTGGAACTTTGAACAAAAACTTATGGAAGGTGTGTGAGTCTAACCATGAGGCAATACTTGACACAATAAAGAGTAGAGCACACTCGAATGGTTCATTGGATTAATTTGTAAGTATGCACATTGATTTTTTAAATTCATGTTATTGATATTAATGTATTTCAATTGATAGCTAGATCTTTTGTTTCTATATTTCAATTTTACATATGTTTGTCTTTTTTTTTGCTGCTATATTTTTACACGTATACAGTGAATATTGGGTAGATTATATGCATATTTATGGTTTCACCATTTGACCATCTTGAGACCTCAATTTATAAAGTTTACCTTTACAGTCCTAGATCCAACTTGGGAGACCCTTTTATCCTATCCTATCATATCCAATCTTTATCATCTTTTATTCTATCTCATCACCCAATCATAATCTATATCATATCTTATCAAAATCAATCTTGTAAAGAGTCCATCTAGATCCTAATCCTTATTATCAAAATCCCCATCAATTCATTTCTTAGGTGATTATCCAAGCCTAAGTAAGCATATTCAAGCCTTTTCTAAGTGATTATCCAAGCTTAGGTAAGAAAAAACATCCTCTATCCAAACCTTAATCAAGTGATTGTCTAATATTAAGTGAGAAATTCCAAGCCTTGCCTAGATGATATTGGTCTTGTATTTCCCTTTTCATCATTATCCCCTTTTCCATCCATTTTATCATTATCCCCTTTCCATCCATTATATCTCAATCACACTTACATATCAAAATCAATACCAACACATACCCCCTCACACACCCAAAACATTTCATCACATATCTCACAACCACAACATTATATCCCTTCTCCTCATATCTCAACACCTCCAATCTACTAATCCCATTTCTCCCTCTTATCAATACAAACACATATCATCCTCACAACCTCCCATATCCAAATATCAATAACCACCCTTCATAACTAGGAAATGGGAAAATGGCAATGCATAACTGGAGCAACAAGTAGTAGAATACATGAAATGAAAAAATGAATCTGCTCTTGAGAAGTTGAAGAAGGTGCATGTGTAGTATGTGCAATGGGAAAATGACAATGCAAAACTAGAGGTAGAAAGTACTAGCATGTATGAAATAAAAAGGAATCCAATCTAAAAACACTTGAAAAGAAGAAGACCAAAGTGAATGAGATAGATAATGTATTGAATGAAGAGATTCTTCCTTCTATAGGTGGATTTGAACAAATGAAGTCAAAGATTCTTGAACTTAAGACTTTCATGGAGCAAATACAACTAGATATAGATGATAAGGAAGAAGCAATATCAAATGTATGTGCAGAAAAAGAGAATCGGTGTGATCAACACATGAAAGTATTCAAGACATTGAAAACTCTTTCAAACAAAGGGATGTTGTTGTCCTAAGTGTTGATGATAGAGCAGTTGGTCCAAAGCTCAAAGCAAAAGATATGAAAAAGAAGTTGGAAGATCATGAAAAGGAATACCAGGGGGTGTTAATAGGTAAGATCATTAGAGATGGGGAAAAATATGTGGATGGTCAAGTTGTAGATGCAAAAGCAATAGTTGGAAGTGTTTAAATTGAAGCAAAACAATTGAAGACTAAAATTAACCACTTAGAAAAGAAATTAAAAAATAAGAAGATTTATCATCAATGAAAAGGAGGTTGGACTACTCTAAAAACAATTGAAAAAGAAGAAAATTAAAATGAATGAGATAGATAATGTATTCAATAAAGAGATTCTTCCTGCTCTCAAGAAGTTGAGGAAGGTGTGTGTGTAGATTCTTCTTTGTTTTTCGTGCAACCAAATCAATAGTTCCAACACGTCCGGATGGGTAGGTTACCACTAGGAAAGGTCCTATTTTGCACCCAAACATGTCAGAACAGTCTGAGCTACAGTGTATTGATGAATTCTCTTAAGAGACCAAAGTGCAAAAAGGAAGCAATATTTGGCGAGCTATTACTTGGAAACCATGTCACTTAAAAACATTCCATATAAGGGTACAAGATCATGTAGGGCCCCTCTAAAATAACCTCTCTCATTTTTTCATATCTCTAAGGTGTTTTCCTATGGTGTCAAGTTTTTAGTTGATGGAAAAAGCATCAAATGCATGTAGTGTAAAGTTGCAAGATTGGTGTAACTTTCATTATGTTCATCATGCGACCAAACTAACAGTTCCAACATGTCCAAATGGGTAGGTTTATGATATTCAAGATCCTATTTCGCATCCAAACATCTCATAATAGTCTGAGCTACTTTGTACCGGCATGTACCAGTGAAGTCTCTTAAGAGACCAAAATGTAAAAAGTCAACAATCTTTGATCTGAGCTATTACTCACAAACCATGTCACTTAGAAATATTTTTCTAAGGCTACAATATCATGTAGGTCCCCTCTACAATTAACTCTCTCAATTTTTTATATCTCTGAGTCATTTACCAGTGGTTTCGAGTTTTCAGTTGATGGAAAACGGGTCAAATACATGTAGTGTAAAGTTGCAAGGTGGTGTAAATTTAATTCTATTCATTGTACGACCAAAATGATAGTTCCAACAAATTTTTATGGTTGGTTTTATGCTAGAAAAGGTCCTATTTTTTCCCCAAACATTCCAAAACAGTTTGAGCTACATTGTACTAGTGAAGTCTCTTAAGAGACCAAAATGCAAAAAGGCAGTAATCTTTGAAGAGCTATTACTCAAAAAATATGTCACTTAGAAATATTTCATTTGAGGATATGGGATCATGTAGGGACCCTCTACAATGACCTCTCTTAGTTTATGATATCTCTAAGGTGTTTGTCTGTGGTGTCAAGTTTTCAATTGATGGAAAAAGAGTCAAATGCATGCAGTGTAAAGTTGCAAGGTGGTGTAACTTTTGTTCTATTCATTGTGCAACCAAACAAAAAATTCCAACACATTCAGAATTGTGGTTTTATGCTAAGAAAGGTCTTGTTTCACACCCAAACATGCTGAAATAGTATGAGCTACATTGTATCGGTGAAGTCTCTTAAGAGACCAAAATATAAAAAGGAAGAAGTATTTGAAGAGATATTACTTGAAAACTATGTCACTTAGAAACATTTTATCTAATGCTATGATATCATGCAGGGCCCCTCTATAATAACCTCTCTTGGTTTTTGATATCTCTGAGGTGTTTTCCCGTGGTGTGAGTTTTTAGTTGATGGAAAAAGCGTCAAATGCATGCAGTGTAAAGTTGCAAGGTGTTGTAACTTTCGTTTTGTTCATTGTGTGACCAAACTGATATTTCCAAAATATTTGAATTGGTTGGCTTATGCTAGGAAAGGTCCTATTTCACACCCAAACATGGAAATATAGTCTAAGCTACATTGTATGGATGAAGTCTCTTAAGAGACCAAAGTGTAAAAAGGCAGCAAATTTTGATGAGCTATTACTCAAAAACCGTGCGAATTAGAAACATTTCATCTCATGCTATGGGATCATGTAGGACCCCTCTACAATAACCTCTCTCAGGTTTTGATATCTCAGAGATGTTTGCCGGTGATGAAAGTTTTTCTGATGCTCCACAAATTGTCAGATGCATATAGTGTAAAGTTGCAAGGTAGGTTACTTTTTGTTTTGTTCTTTGTGCGGCCAAACCATTAGCTCCAACACATCTAGTTGGGAAAATCTATGCCAGGCATGGTTGTCGCACTTCATTATAAAAGGGTCATATTCTTTCCTATTCGAAGGGTCACACCTTTTTGCCTTTAAAATGTCACAACCTAAATCATATCATCACTATTCGTGAGAACCTAAATTAATTTATTTGCAATATTTCATAAGGTTGTATTATTAATTGAATTCTTCAAGGATGTTGTGGATTTCTTTCTCAACGATAAAATTCTATCACTTTTATGTTAGTTCTTATCAACCTAGAAATCATTTTGACAAACAACGTTTTTAATACACATGGAGTAATCTTGTTGAAGATACATCTAGTCATGAATCAAACAAATAGATATATGCAATAAACGAAATATGATGCATACACATGAATACACGTAATATGTGAAGTATAGAGATGAATCATGAACCATACATGTGAATAAATGTGATACATGAATTCTACATAGGAAGCATGAAGCATACACGTGAAAACATGAAGTATACACAGGAAGCATGAATCATAAACATGAAAACATGAAGTATACACAAGCATGAAGCATACACATGGAATGGTAGATTTCTTCCAAGAATTATATGACAAACTTCTAGAGGTATGAGGTCACCTGTAACAATGTCTTGCTCATTTTTAGTTGCATACTTCAAAGTGAATTGTATAATTACATGAATTTACTTACCATGCTACAATGATCTTAGAGAGTATGGGCTAAGATGTGTAGTGGTAGAGAGACCTAGGTGTTAAATTGCATCATGCATTATTATATTCATATGATTGATTTAATGTTCAACCATTTTACAAGAGAATAATGTTCAAACTTTATATATTTAGAATTATATAAAGGAATAGTGCATGTAATATAATTGGACTTTAAATATTTGAAGTAAACCATCTACAAATATCCATTGAAGAATGGATTTATAATGCAAATTATATGGATACCATCAATAAAAAAGATGTGTATTAACCAAATAGGCATATAGGCATACATCAATATATGTTGATATTTAAGTATAACATATATACAAAATAGCCATATAGGCTTAAACAATAATGACATATAGGAATACAATATCAACTATATGCAATACAAAATATATGTCCACAAATTCTATATAGGCATACAACAAAGGAACCCAACAAAAAGGCATTCCCCTCAGGGTGAAGAAAATAGATCACGGGTGGCCTTTGATCTTTGATGGGATGGAGACACATATGGGAGTGGCCTACTTTGAACTTGAGGGTTTCTCCTCCTATTTAGTTCACTATTGAGCATTAGTTGCTCCAATAAAAAGTATATACATTAATATATAGAAATTAGATTATAAAAAATGAAATATTTAACAAAATAATCAGTTATCGCCTCCAAATGATCTCTCTCCTCATTTTCCATAGCAGCAGGATCAAGTTGTGGCATTCTAATGTCCTATAGAAACCATCCAGATAGAAATTAAACTAAAAATCAATAATCATTTGGATTTTCAATAATAAACAACTATAATAACGAATATAATTTGAAATTTACTAATTTGCCTCATACCACCATCAAAGGCATTGAGCTATCAATTGCAAAAGACATACCATGCTCTGTTGTCATATAAACATCACGAGATGTCTTTGCCTGCATCATCTAAAAATAAAATAGTATAATTTAATTACGAAAACTAGAATAGTGATGCAGGTCATGGCTTATAATGTATGAGATAGTCAACAAAATTTTGAGTAATTTGGTAGACATGTATGAAAAATGTGGTAGCATTGACAAGGTAGTGAACTATTTGAAAAAAAATTGAGTGTACTTTGATAAAATTCTTTGGTAGACATGTATGGAAAATGTGGTAGCATAGACAAGACAGTGAGCTACTTGAAAAAATGCCTCAAATAAATGTGGTATCATGGTGATGCACATCACCATGAGACCACATTTCTTTGAGGAATTTTTTTAAACATTTCATTGCCTTTTCTATGTTATTGCTTACTATTATGCTTTGATAGATTTTTTCCAAGAATCCATAGTTTGTTCGAAAGCATATATTTTAGGATTTTAGCCATAGCAACAAGGAAGTGAACTGTTTCATAAATTTCTTTGGTAGACATGTATGGAAAATGTGGTAGCATAGACAAGGCAGTGAGTTGTTTGAAAAAAATGCCTAAAAGAAATGTGGTCTCATGGTGATGTCCTAGTCTCATGGACATCACCATGAGACCACATTTCTTTGAGGCATTTTTTTCAAACAAGTCACTGCCTTGTCTATGCTATTGCTTACTATTATGCTTTGATAGATTTTTTCCAAGCATCCATAGTTTGTTTGAAAGAACCTATTTTAGGACTTTAGCCATAGTAGCAAGGCAGTGAACTATTTGATAAAACACTTTGGTAGACATGTATGGAAAATATGGTAGCATAGACAAGGCAATGAGCTGTTTGAAAAAATGCCTGAAAGAAATAGTATGATTGCATGATCTTCTTTCTCCTTGATAATCTCATTATACTTTTGGTTTCTTGATATTTGACCTTGGGTATGATATGTATAGCTAGTTGTATAAATATTTTCTTCATAGGGTTCATTATCTTATTGATAGAAAAGGATAGTGTAATTATCGTCATTAGAGAAGGGTTTCTTTTTTAACTAAGGAACTCATCAAAGTAAGAGTGAAGCATGATTATAAATATGGATTAAGATGAACAATGCAAAGATATAGATTGTGGATATAGGTTTTTGTTGGATAGGTCAAATGGATATTCCAATTTGGATGGTGGATTTATAGGACTTGGTAGATAATGGTTTGTATCTAAACCTTATGGGAATGTTGATGTCATGGCATGGTAACATATGGGAAGTTTTTTGAGAAATTTCTTGACATATATATATTTTCTTGGATGATATGAGACCAAATTTCTTTGAGGCATTTTTTCAAACAATTGACTTCTTTATCTATGGTATAACTTACTATTATTCTTTGATAGATTTTTTCCAAGCATTCATAGCATAGATAATGTAGTGAACTATTTTAAAAAAAATATCAATAAAATGTGGTCTCATAGAATGCCCTGACATGCAAATGCAATTGGCAACTGCTCCTAGTTATTAGCTATGTAATGTGAAGTAATTGTATAACTGCTTATGTTGACTTTCTAAAAAACTATATTGTAATTGAAATTTTGTCATCTATCAACATCTAGTTATTAGTTATGTAATGTGAAGTAATGATTTGAGTTTCAAAGATGTGCAATACTATGTAATCAATGATATGAATATAGACTAAAAAAATCTATTAAGTACAATTCATTAGTTAAACTCTTTATTTTATTACCTAAGTGAAGCTTTGAAGTCCACCCCCATTGGGAGGTGTTATTGTGAAATCTCCAAGATTAACCTATTCAACATCCAAAATCGGATATTAGAATACCATTCATATAACAATTTTATTCATGTATTTAATATTTATAATTGTTTACTAGTTGCATACCTCCACAGTACATGTCATCGCATAATAGGGAGGTGGAGGATTGTTGAAAACTGAATGAACACTATGACCCTAAAATTTCATTATAAACATTAAACTAAATTAGTTAATCTTTTGTTTCAAAGATAAAATTTAATAAATTAAATTCAATGAACCTAGTAACATTTACCTAACTATCAAGGCTGAAATCCTCATTAGGGAGGGCATCTTTCATCACCAACTATTTAGATGCAGATATAGCCTATGCACCTACATCCTGACTATGTGTGGGGTCATAACCAAAAGGTGACCTGCAAGCCTAACGAATATGGGGTGGAACCCTACTCCCCAAAGACTCCCCTAGCTCATGCTATGTTGCTGGACTAGAATGCTCTATGATGCTCCAGGTCAAGGAACTAATGGACTGTAGTGCCTCGACCTCAACACTCTCCTTCACAATGGAAGGGATAGCCATGTGCTCATAGGCTGGTCTAGCAAGTGCTCATCTTGTTGACCATTGTGGGTCAAGACATACCCCTACTCTATCTTGTGCAGAGCCCCCACCTCTACCCTAGAAGTCCCACATATAAAAATAGTTTGAGACTTTATTAAGGACAAAATCATAGTAGATTTTCCTCAAAAAATATTACAAGACCTCATTATTTTTGCATGGAAGATGGTCAAAAACCATCCACCACCTTCGCCAAAAATGGTTCTTTATCCCTTGGTGGTTGCACCAATGGATAGGGAACCTCTTTCTTGAAGGGTGTAGAGGTTGATTTGTTTGTGGGTTTGTGAGAAGGGAACATAAGTCAAATTTAGTAATTTTTCGATCTTTGACTTGTTTATAAGATAATTTATTTGCATAGAATTGTCTAAACTCTCTCCTCTTATCTGACCAAGTAGTCATTTGCTTGCTAAATGAATCTATGTTTGATAACATAGATTCAATAGATTGAGCAAGTGTGACTCTATGCGAGGTTGAAATTGTAGGATCTTTCAACCTTGAAATTATGTCCTCAATTTGTTTTTTGTTGTTTTCAATTTTCCCAATTAAATTTTCTTGTTTTCTAGGGGCATATTGAGGAATTACTGGACGTGTTTGTTGGGGTTGTTCTTCATCGGGTATTTGGTGTTGAGGTGATTCAATATTTTGAAGAGAATGAGGTTCATTATCAATCCTTGTAAATTAAATAAATTTACACCAAAAAATATATTAAATCTACCTATTTAGTAACAAATTCACATAAAAAAAAAAAACCAAAACTTACTTCTTCGACCTCTCGGACATTGTGGCAGAATTTTGGTGAAGATTCATCAATGATTTGGTGAATAAATTGGTCTCCAATAACACAAGCATGCTCTTGTGGGTTTACAAGTCACGGGTTTGAAGGAAATTGTAGAAAATAAGAATGATGAAATGTTGCTTTTTTTGTTTATATGAGTTAAAACGTGCTCATGTTATAACACGAGCACGTTATGGCCTTGGTGTGGTCGATACTAAGGCTCAGTCACACCAAGCCATAACATGCTCCTGTTATGGCTTTTAAAAAAAAAAAAAGATCGGTGGCCACTTTTTAGCCCCCCATCTTCCTGCACCCACTTGTCATATGACTGTGACATCAATTGCCATAATATTATGTTTACTTATTCTCTCACCTTGATTATATAAGTTGTCGTGCCTATAATTTATCGTTAGAAAATCCCACAATTTTTTATTTTTTATTTTTATTTATTTATAGTATTTACTAGTCAAAATATAATTTAAACATTATTAATCTTTAACCAAAATAATAGACACATAACATCTTAAATTATTATAAGAGTTAAATATTACCACTAATTTTAGAATTTACATTATTCTTAAAATACTAAGAATATTCACCATCTAATAATATTCAATATTATTTTTATATTGTTCTTTAAATACTAATAATATTTACCATCTTATTGATATCATTCTTTTCACCATTGTTAACTCAAGAATTGAATTTAAATTAACATTATTATTTTATTTATTTTCTTTAACTATCACTTAAATAATTGTCTAGTTACTCATTTGTGTAAATGAAAAAATTACAAATCCTTTGTATACATACATGTACCCTATTTGAAAATTATAAAAACAATACTTATTATTATTTTTATATATTTTATTTTACTCAAAAAACAGAAACTAAAATTAACGAAATAAATCTTTTTCTCTCAAACGATAAGAGCATAAATTCTCTTTTCCTCCATTTAAGGGATCTTGAAACGTGGAGAATACGTGGATTCTCTAAAATTAAAGTTAGGGACTATGAATAATATGAAGGAGCTTAGTTATTTATTTATTTACTTTATTACCATGACTTTAAACCATTTCTTATTCAAAAGAAGGTAAATTGTGATAATTTCTAACATCCCCATTAAATTAAGAATTTAATTACACAACCTTTTAATTTTAAAATTCCTAAAGTGACAAGTTCCATTATGATAATGTTACAATTAGTTATGATAACACTTGGGTTTTTATTTATTTATTTATTAAAATTACAATAACATCAGAGAGGAGTTTACATTGATATAAATGAGTTTAAAATTCATACGGATATTAACACGTTGCAATGAATACAAAACTGATTAGATAATTATTAACTAAGCATTATTAATTTATCTTATAGCCGGGTGAGACTCCTTGGAATCCCTATTAAAGTCTATTAGGATAGATAAATAATTTGGCTTTATGCTGTCTCATTCTGATTTTAAAGAATGACGACACAATGGTCTCTAACAACATTTAAATTCTTATTTTGCATTCTCGGGAAATCTTTATGTTTTCACAATTTCAACGGTAAGTTAAAGCATTCTCTTCCAATAATATATATTTACATTTACTTTGCATTAAATAGTGCCTATAAAAGGGCAAGGCGGTGGACTTCAAGAATTGATAAAGAAACCATCGAATATTATTACCTGCACTCCACCGGTAATTCAACAATTGATGTCAAATAACACCTATATTAGTTGGAGCTTTGTTACACAAGAAAATGATAGAGAATAATTAACTTTGCACCTGCCAATGCAGCATCATAATAGCTTATGGGAGGTGTAAAATTTTTGATCTTTAATCTAATTCTATTATGCAAGATCTAATGTTATTTTGTTGTTTACAATCGTGATGAAGTTAACTATGTTATACAGTCACTAACATAAATATCATCAATATAACGATATTAAAGAATTCACTGCCTTCAAGGAGATAAGGTTTATGGTGTATCTGTAGATATTACTTGCCAATTAAGGGTGACGTGATACACCATGGAGCAGTATTTACATTTTCGTTTCGTTACCTAATCTGTTAATTAATGTTAGGCATTCAAGAAAACATGAGCGAAATAGTTACTGCAACATTAAAAATTGCTTCAAGTTGCATGGTTAGAAGCACTGGAAAAAGAAATCATAGGTGGTAGAGTCAATATCACTTTTACTAGAAATATAATAATCCAGTAATAGTAACAGTGATAATAATATTATTATTAATTAAGTGTATTGTCAATTCCTCTCCCAAGACAAGGATAACTGACGATAATTCAATCGATGACATGATTTCCTTGCAGAGAATATTAATATTGTTGTGGTACAGAGGGAGGTAGTATTCATATCCAAAACTCAACGCCCAACCCTTAAACTCACCAATGATATCAACCTAGCAAGGTTAACTTGATGGGAGTGTTAAAATAGTATTCAAAGATTAATTCTTCCATTATTGAGACAATTCTGACTTGGTGAAAGAATTTACTGTCACATAATGCTTCATATTTTCATATCTCTGCCCATAATGAGTATCTCCAAAGATCTCCACTTTGTGTGTCCATGACTGCCAAAAGACTGCTGCATAGTTAAATTTTAATATTCTACGCAAAGGCTATAATTAATTTGCAACTTGACTTTATGGTATCAGCAAATGGGTATGCACAAGGCAATAAAATGCTCATTAACTCCAGATTTGACGTTGCACTCTATATTTGGCATGGCGAGTAGAAGTTAGTTTTGAGGTGATGTATCGATCAAAAGGAAAGCCAATGGAGTTATTCAGGTAGACAACTCTTCTTAAGGAAGGTATAAAAGACTTAAAGTGTACCACTATGAGTCTGATCACTGTGTCGATCGACTTCCTGACAGTGACAAATATAGGCTATTCATGGGTCTAGACTATGCATTTAATGAGTAACTCAGGTTGACCACTTCACAGAGTTCTCATGCACCAGTGACAAGACAAGCGAGTGGATGAAATCTATGGATTAAAGTATGGTGAGTTGGAATCGACACGCAACTACCCTTTTGTCTTCTTTATTATTATTAATATTTTAGGTTTTCCAAAATAACTATCAATGCCAAAGGGTTGCGTTGCCTAGGCTAAACAATAATAAAAGGAGTAGGAAGAATTAAGTATGTTGTAGGGGGGCGGCTAAAGAGGCATGTGCACACAGAACAGATAGAAGAGGGATCCCCAGGAAGATGGAGGCATAAATTTTCTCTTCCCCCTTGATTTCTTTACTTATTTTGCTTAACTAACTTCTGGTAATGATAGGGCTTAGTGCAGGTTTGCAAATGGATACTCAGACACACATGCAAGAAATGTGACTGCATAGATAAAGCATGTTGCCTACATTACAGATTTCTCCCCCCTCGAAAACTGGTTGCATGGGTTGCCATGAATGTGGAATGTGAAACCTTAGATCAGGCATATGTATTGTAACATTCCTTGTAATATATTTATTTTAAGTAGTTCAGGCTTACGTTGTAAGTAAGAGAATAAAAATTGATTAAGATGCTCTACAGTCTATGCAAATTAGTAATTCATCTTCATTGACTGTCCCAATCTTATAAGTGAACCCAGATGATATTAAAACCCTTTTTTTTCTTTCAATTATAAGATTTGCATTCAATAATTCAGCTTTATACTGAAAGGAGTAAGCTGCCACTCAGCAACTCCTTATCATACTATGGGTAAGTTGTTTTTGTCAAGTCCCTTAGAGAATATTAGATATCTACTTACTAATTTTCATTTTTCTTTTCTTTATCACATTTATCCTGGTCACATATATACACATACTTCAAAATGAGAATATCTGAAAAGATTATAATTCCAATCCAGTCTGTATGTAAGAGAAATACACGTTAATTTCATGCAAAAATATTACTTTTCTATTGTCTCTTAAGCACACATCTTAGATATATTTGTACTCATTGTTATGTTTGCATGCCATCATAATAGTAGGAGAAAGTACTCATTTCCATCCCAATATATGTCATTTATTTGTCTTATTTTACCTTTATTTCAAAAATACAAGGTATAGGCAATCATGCATCTAAAACTTCTTTAATGTCTTCCACAAGAATTTATATAAATTTCATTTCTATATTACAACCAAATTCAAAGAAAAATAATGAAGGAAACACAAATAAATAAGGCTTGCCCTTCCATTTTATATTAATCGATATAAAACTCATCTATTTGAAAGCTATAGTCTTATCAAAATATTTATGAAAACAAGTAACTTACACACCCATGAACAAGGTCTTTCTCTCCACCCTACCGTAATGGCGTCATGGAGCCTCGTGGGCTCTAGCCATACCCCCGAGCAAGGAAGTTTCTTAGCTCCAAGATGATGCATGGAGTCCTTGTAAATTAATTTTTACAAGAGAATAAGGATAAGATAGCACCCATTTTCATGTAACTAGATTCTCTACTCTTTGTTTCAACCATGATCCATGCAACATACCACTTTCTCACACCAATTAAACAAAGGGAAAATGGAAGTAAAAGAAACTTATCTCTTTTCTTTAGGTGAAGGGATTTAACTCTTTTATCCATCCTTCCCCTCCAAGCCAAGCCATCTTGATCACTATCTTCCCAAAGGGGTGGGCTCATCTTCTCTTCTCCTTCTTTCTACCATCTTCATTCAAGTTCTCCAAGAGGAGAATTGGGCAATGCCCAAATCTTCCATCTTCTTGAGGTATATAGGAATCCTCCAAACCTACACTCTTTCCCACAAGTGCTCACACATGTGTGAGTCTTGTCCCAATTCCAAGAACTTTTGGGGAATAGGAGGTTGAAAGTGACAAGTCACTCTTCCCAAGCCCCAACACTTTTTGAATTCGTCACATTCATGAATGTGGGCTTTTGAGGGGTCTTTTCACACTCCAAGGACAAGTTCACATGTCAAAATGGTTCCCAACCCATAGGTATAGGTCCTAGGGGTCTATTATTGTTCAAAAACCAAGGAAATTGACTCAATAATCCTTTTTTAAAATCCACACAAGAAACCATACGAGTTTCACACTTGGATAAGGGTTCCTAAACCCTAACCCCCACTTACACCTCACATGACACAATTAAACACCCTCACAAAACAAATAAATATATTAGCCCTTTAATATCCACCCTCACACCCTAGTCTACCAACACATTAACTCTATTTTCTTCTAAGCCCAAAAAGAAATCAAATACATAACCACAAGGGGATGTCTTTCCAGTTTCTTTCATTGGTTTTCTCTTCTCGTACTAGTACCCTGACTTTCCTACACATTACCAATTAAATCATTAGCAACAATCATACATTGCATTTGTTTGCTAGTTAAATATCCCAAGATTTGACCTTACAACAATTCAATTTAACATTTCAATTGTATTCTCTGATTTACATACATGCCTAAAACATTCATGACAATGTTCATGAAACAAAATGTCAAAATGAAATACCAGAATATTGCCACATAACCACATTATTTATCGCCTAGGTCACATCTCACCATCTATTCAAGGAAACATATAATAAACTAGGGTTATATCAATCACACATGAAATGGGGTCTTACATAAGCAATGCCTCATATGTCTATTATGTAGTATCATCGATCCATTTGATTATTGTATTATTATTTTCATCCATAATCAAACAATCTATTATTTTTCTACTCTCTCAAGAGGAAGGTTATTTCTTGTTTTGCAAGTGATCCTGGGAGCTTGAGTTCTTGTGTCTCTTATATGTTGGAAACAATTCCTCTACTTCAATTAATATTTCATATCTATGGCTCTAGTTTAAGTAAAATTTCCACAAAGGTACATTTTTGCATAGAGCATATTGGTAACCATTTTTTTTTGAAGTAAATAGATTCAAAAAATGCAATTACTTGGTTGGATGTATCTAATTTCTTCAAATGGATTTTTGGTTTGTTTTGAAGTTTGGTTGAACATGCTTGTCTTTCAATTTACATTTTTTATTGTCGTTTGACAATTTTTTAATAGTGATTTACATTATAAAATGACTAGTTGTTTTTTATTACTACTTCTAGTAACAAAAATGAAACAAAAGTTTTTTCTTTTTCTTTTTCAATTGCATCTACCACAAATTAAGCCTACAATATCCAACATCTACATAATTTCCTACATGTGTAAATGATCACAAGAAGCATTATTTTTTTGTGAATTTGTAGCAATCTTACATTGTGGCTTGTATAGTTAATAGGGAAAACATTCACTAAAACCATGGCAAGTGACTTACGTCAAGATTATGCACAAATTGTGTTGTTTTGTCAATGATGTTGATGAGAAAAAATGTGAAAAGTTTGCAAGAAAAATATTAGGAAACCCAACCAAAGAAGTGTTTTTTAAATGAGATAAACCAAAACTAATCTCCCTACAATTTATGCTTGAATTTATTCAAAATAAATGAAAAGTAGATCTAAAAATATTAGGCTTTTAGACCCACTAAATCTTGTGCTTCAAACAAAAAAATTGTATGCTTTTTATTGAAAATATTAGTTGTGAGCTAAAATTTGTTTTCAAGTGTTTGGAAAGGAATGTTTCAACCACTTAAATGTTGTTTTTCTCATGCAAAACAATATTTTGAGTAAAAGTTGTTACCAAATATAGTTATTTATTAAAAATAAATATTAAATTTTATTTGTGCATATCTAAATGTATAGATTTAGATGAGGTTATAAATGGCATTCAAGGAGACAATAATTTTAAAATCAACAATGGAATTCTAAATTTATTTTTATGTTAATTTACTCTACCACCTCATGTCATTCAAGGCATTCATAGAGTTGAAATTTGATTCAAAAAAATTAATGTATTGAACATTTAATTTAGAAAAATGTTAAATAATAATTTAATTTTTGCACCAACTGTTCTAACATGAATCAATAGAAAGAAAGATAAAATGATTTTTTTAAAATTAATAAATAAGAAAATTAATTGTAGACTATAGAATTGTTGCTCAAATTTTTAATTATAATTACCTTAATTAATAAATAAAATTGAATGCAAACAATATTGACATTCACCTATCGTAATCAATATTTGTTTATAACCTATTCGTCACCAATTCCCACTTCAATTATTGAAACCTTTACTTGTTTTAATGAATATGGGTTGAAATGTATTAGGCTAACATTTTGAATTTTTGTACATGACAGTTTCAGATATGACAATGATCCAATGAAGAAATTTTAATGAAATCCACCAAACCAAACAATCTAAGGGACCAAGAAACATACAATACCAATAGTAATAATAGTGATGGGTGGCATTCCACACAAGGATTTACTGATATTCAATCCATGACTGAATAAACGTTCATTGAATTTTTTTGAGGATTTGGGTGCGGAAAATTTTACTTTAATAAGCCTATTGTAATGAGATCTTATTAATTCTGGCACGCTGGGAAGGAGCATTGCAATAGAAATGCAAAGGTTTCATTTTATTGTTTGTTGCTAACAGAAACTACTACTTCCACTTCTTCACCATGGAAGAGGGCATTCAAGAGGTTTAATTCGAAATGCATTGAGCTTTTCTTGTTAAGCTCAATGTCTTTTAACTGAACCAGAGGGGGTTTGGCCTCTTCCACATATGTTAGTAATAAATTTCTCTTCTATGACCATGTCTCTTACAAGAGATTATAGCCATAGGCGTTATAGGAGGGGTTTTAGGCATGGAGGAGGGAGCATAAGTAGAATTAGAGACGGTAGCTTGAGCCCCCTAGTTTTGAGAATACATCAGCAATTGGGTAGATCCCTATCCATGACTAGCCTCCTGCTAATTAAAAGAGAAATATTTTCAGTGTTCACACCGAGCAGGCTTAGATCAGATCTAAAGGCTCTTCTTTCCTCTGATAGATTCAACAATCAGCCATAATGAGGACCTGTTATCTTTGGGTTTGACTTCAATCGAGCAAAAATAAAACCATGACTGTGGAAATCTTCAAATTATTACGTTAATTCACGCTTGATCAAATTAGACAACCTGAACGTCTGAATGACAATATACGTAGGTAATGAACGTAACTATTCAAGTCAAAAACTATTTTTCAAGCCAAGCTACATGAACATTTTTCTTTTGATTTGAGGGTTCAAAATTATGTGTTTTCTTTTGATTTTAGTGTTTTTTTTTGGATATTCTCGATCGTAGAGTCGTAAGACTGTTGCATCCTTCATTATGAATTGCAATGACACAAACATATACTTTAGACTACGATTTGGGTGGAAGTGTTTGAGGTTCCAATTGCTCTCGCTCTTCCTTTAAATATATTTTTGGTAATTTAATAAATGGGACTCTTGACTTAGTTAAGGATTATTAATGATTTATTATACAAGGACAATGAGCTGGTGTGATGCAAATGTTTAGGGTAAAAAAAATTGACATTGAACACAGTTTTAATGTTGCGACAAACATAAAACCTACAAACTTTAATAATATTCTACCATAAGTTAGATACAAATAAATAATAGGAAATATTAAACAGAATAACAAACAAGACACTTATTTACGTGGTAAAATCTTGACAATATGTCAAGGAAACATCCACGAGGCAAAGTATCGGTATTCTTATTGCTCAAAGAAATTGATTACAATCTTCACATAGATGTTATTTAATTATAATTATATTGATTTACCATCAAGAAAAACAATATATATATTATCTTTAAGATAATAACCAGGTCGTCTTGTTTTAATTATTTTTCTTGTTTTTGTTTTATTATTTTATTTTTTCATCGGATATGATTTTGATTTATTGTTTTAATTGTTGTCATTATCCAATAATCCCCACCTTGGCAACAATTTACCTAGTACTTTTTCATGCCCATTCATTATCTTTTTTGCAAGCCAAGAGAAGTCAAACTCCACTTCAGTTTCTCTAACTGTATTGATTTTGTTAACATGTCTACACAATTTTTTGGTGTATGAACCTTTTCAAGAGCCACTCCACCTCCATCAATAACTTGTCTTACAAAATTATATTTAATCACAATATGCTTAGTCTTAAATTGTGATAAGCTGTATTTTTAGCCAAATGGATAGCACTTTGACTATCACAAAATACAATCACGGTGTTCTACACTTTCCCAAACTCACCCAAAAGACCCTTTAACCAAATTGTCTATTTGCATGCATGTGAGAGAACTATATAATTTTCCTCAGTAGTGGATAAAGCAATTATTTCTTGAAGCTTTGACATCCAACAAATAGGTCCTCCTACAAGACATAACCTAATGTAGATCTCCATTTATCCAAATCACCTGTAAAATCTGAATCAACATAACCAAAAATTGAACCACTACAACCATTAAAGGTGATAAAATAACCACTTGTGCCCCTAAGATACCAAAGCATCTATTTCATTGTTGTACAATTCTTTTTACTTGGATTTTCCATATATCTACTCACAACACCAACTGCATGTGAAATATCTAGTCTTCTACATACAATTGCATACATTAAACTTCCTACTACATTAGCATTCGATACACAAGACATAATATTTTTCTTCTTTATTACTAAGACATAAAGTTGAAGAAATCTTAAAATGAGAAGTTAAAGGGGAATTTATTGGTTTCACATTCATCATACCGAATCTTATGAGGATCTTCTCCACAAATTTCTATTGTGATAACCAAAGCTTACCATGTTTCCTATTTCTATGTATTTTCATTCCCAAATTTTGGTTTACTACTCCTAGATCGTTCATATCAAATTCCTAGCCATTTGAGCCTTTAATCTCTTTATCTCAATTATGTGTTTGCTTGTGTAGATGGTGAAATCTGCAATTTGGTTAGAAAACCTTCAACACACACACACCCGTCTTAGTATGGTTAGCATTCTAAACACAAAACAAATAATCAAAATCTCCATAGAATAATCCAACATGCTTGCATAATGTCATAACAAACTAACTTAGTTGAAAGCAAGAAGACATATTAGATACCTATTCTATGATGGATTGGTGCTCTTTGAATATGTGAAAGAACCCTTTCCCAACCCTTGCCAATCTAATTAGATGATAGACAATGAGATGCTCATGAACTCAAGTTGCCTATAATAAGGATGCTCTAAAATGTAGATGTTGAAATGAGAGAAAGTGCATTGCATTTATAGGAGAAGTTGAGAGAGGAGAAGCTAAGATTGAGAGATGTGGGACTAAATCTCATCCAATAGGAGAGAGCCACTTGTCACAATGGGATTGGCCCATGATTGTGCAAGTTTTGGCTAATGTGTCCATTTCAAATCTGAAAATGGCAATAAATGAATGTGGCTGAGGGTTTTGAGGGGAATTGTGTTTGTCCAAAAGAGTCAAACATGAGAGTTAATGAGGGCATATTCTTTGGGAATATGCCCTTGTGAGGGAAAATAGGTGTTTTAATAAATCAATTAAAATGATTTATTGTGCAAGTGGATGGGACATGGGTTAGTCTTAGCATTAATTAGGGATTTAACTAATTAAGCTAGTGCTTAGTTGATTTTGACACTTTGATTTAAATTTGTGGGTTAAGATAAATCAAAGTGAGAGGATATTAGATATTTAATTAAATATATATGATTTAATTAAATCAAGACTTTAGGAGGTTTAATTAATTAATTAAGAGGAAAGAATGATCAAATGTGATGTTTAATCAATAATGTTAATTTTGTATGTCTACATTTTTTCCCTCTTTGAGGCAATGTACTTGTTGCATTGGTTCAAAGAATGATGCCACTGACATCGGAATTAAAAAAATTCTGATTTTTTCAGATGTCCCAATGAAAAAAAGTGCGTTAGTACATTGCCCCCTCGAGAGATCAAGCGAAAATATTTGTTTTGAGGTCGATCTCACGATAAAGAGGTTCAAAATGGATGTATGGATGCTTAGACTATATGATAATGATGATGAAAATGAGATGTTTGGAAGATGCTTAGAATAAAAAATGTATATTATCCTAAACAACTTAAATGATTATGAAAATGAGATGACATGATTATGTATGAGATGGATATGGCATGATTATGCAAGATCGGAGTGCGGATGCAGGATGGATGCATTGTTAGTGTGAAATAGGATAGAAGAATGAGAGGTATCAACCCTTGAATCCAATAAAATGCAGAAGTTCAATAAGCCAACTTTATTAGAAATGATGATGAATGATCATGATGTATTGCTTATCCAGGGATGGGAGAGATAAAGAGCGTAACTTTCCTTATGTTTGATAACACACATAGGTGCAATGCATCAAGGTATTAAGAATCAGGATGGCGTGGCACCTAGTGTGATGGACTTTGACTCGACAATCAGATAGGAGTGCTCTTGTTCACACTTGACATACGCAAACCTTGCTAGGACAGACCCAATAAAGAGTATTCGCCAAGTTATTTTACAAGAACATCCAACAAGCATAGCAGACAAAAAGTTAATGATCGTTTCCCCATTCCTTTCTCTCTAAACCTGTTTTTGTTTAGGCATCATCGAGAGGTCTTTGGAATGAGCACAAAATAAGATAAGTCAATAAAAGACCAAATAAAGAAAACCAAACAAGCTAATGTTCTTCATACCGCTAGCCAAGACTAAACTACAGTGGGGTACCTGATGCTTATGTCCATCGCAGGAAAGCTTTATCCTAGGATATGTAGTGATCAGAGTTTTGGTGAGACTGATTGGATGATAAGCTATTGATACTCTAAGTTGATCAACTTGCTTGCTTACTGACTTATACTTTCGAGACTTTGACGATTAGGGTGTTCACTTTGGAACCTGCTAAACTTGCTTCTGACTGACTCACCAAAGGGTGAAATCGACGATTGATTTTATTAGGAATGATGATTATTGCGAGTGAAAGTGAGATGAGACGGGTGCACCATTTTGGGTTTTTCAGATATTTGAATGTTTTTGATGTTTTGAAATGTTTTGAGGCTATTTTGATTTTATGGATTTTCTAATGTTTTTGGTATTTTTGAGATTTTTCAATGTTTTTGGTATTTTTGAGATTTTTAAATGTTTTTGGATTTTGTGTCTCCGGGGCTGATCAAGGATCGCCTTGCCTACGTTTAAGCTCAGAGACGACTTAGTTCAGACAACAATTGACTTGACTTTTGATGATATAGATGGGCAAATGGATTGCCAATGCGACGGATGCCTAAAGGACTGACCTTACTGTGAAATAAATGGGCAAATGGATTGCCAATGCGACGGACGCCTACATGACTGACCTAAATGTTTCGGGGGATGATCAAAGATCAACCTTGCCTACATTCAAGCTTAGAGATGAAATAGTTCGACAAGATGACTCTATTTTTTATTTTTTTAGATTTTTGACATGCTTTGGATTTTGAATGATGGATTTTCTAAATGTTTTTGAGTTTTTTGATGAATTTTTTGAATATTTTTGAATATTTTTTATTTTTATTTTCTAATTTTTTTTTGGATTTTCACATGATTTTGACAATTTGGATATGGATACGTGATGATATCAGTGCTTTTTTTTGGGATTTTGTTGAAAACCAAGCTTAATGTTGATCAATCAGATTGATGAATTGATAGTTTGACTAAGTGTGTTAAGTCAAACAAAAGTGATAATGCACTTGTAAACTCTAGGAAGTTGTGTTATCCCAGAGTAAACTCATACAAGAGGGTACTTTGACTAAGTGTGTTAAGTCAAATGAGGTGGTTTTGGATTCAATAATTTGGCTAAGTGTGTTAAGACAAACAAAGATGATAACGAATTTGTAAACCCAAGGAAGTTGTGTTATCCTAGAGTAAATCCATGCACAAGATGATAGTTTGACTAAGTGTGTTAAGTCAAACAAGGTGATAATTGATTGGATTCAATTGATCAAGATTGATGAAACTTGATTTGGAACAAAATTGTTTTGATGATTTGATGTGATGCTGACGTGCACATTGGATGCAATTGATATTGATTGTTGGATTGATTTTTGACAAAAGATAAAGCTTGATAAGGGATGTATTCTCATCAAAATATGTCATGGGCTAGTGATTTGGATTTTGGATCACAAATTCTTTAACCAATTTGATTTCACATTTGCCAATGCTCGGATCACCACATAAGTGTGAAGATATAGATCAAGATTTTTTCTCGAAGCAAGATGCAAATATCTACCCCCAGTGTCTAGCAATGTTTGAACGGCCATGGGTGGACTCTGGGATGAATGGATAAATGGATTATCTTGTGATAAGATAAGGGTATTCAAATAGAGGATTCTCATTCGGATAATGCTTCAAGGCTCTGATAATGTTAGGTAGGATGAGATTAATGAAAATGACCCATGTCAAGATGTTTCCCACAAGCAAGTGTAAAGTGTGCACCAAAATTTGCCAAGATCAAGATAACTTTGATTATGGATGCAAATATAATGAACATGGATTGGATAAACAGTTCATGGATGAACGAATGATATGGCTGGAATACGGGCTTTATTATGGATGTGATAAGATGCTTTCTCCTAAACTGGCGCATGTAGATGCTCGATTCTCCACATGACGCCTGTTTTCTAGGTTTTTATCATGGTACCTGTCCAAAGCACCACCGAAGTGGTTTTCACTAGAAGACGATTTTTTTCTTTACTGTTTTCAATCCTTTTTTTTATTTTTTTTGGATTTTTATATTTTTGATTTTTTTGTTGGCGCCAAGATGCCTGTTTGCCAAGTTTTCATCAAGGTGACCAATTTTCAGGACATTTTTCTGATATTTTTGTATTTTCTGAGAGATTTTAAGCTGATGTTGAATCACCTGGTACTGCTAACATTGATGCTTCTGTCATAATGTGTCATCGACATCCTGCTTGAGGAAGCTTCCTTGCCAAGATACGTGCACTTGAATGCAACTTTTGAGATTCTTGATCTGCTTTGTTGATACCAGAGTTAACTTTGTCTTTGTGCGCCCATTGCGATAGAGTGCCTTTTGAATCCTTATGATGAAAGGTCATTGCCAACACATGGTCAATGTGATAATTGGATATCATGCATAGAGGCGTGGATGGTGGAGTGTGTTTAGGAGTAAAAGATGGATTGGTTGATAGTTTGGAACCTTTGACTCTCCAAACTTGGGAAGATGAGCAATGATGGGTGGATATGGAAGTGTGCATAGAATTAGGACCAACTGCTTGATACACTTTGTATGTTGCTTGAGAAGCTTCTTTTTTCCTTTGTGGAAATCTTCGATGGATACTTTTCCCTTTTTTCTTTTGCCCCATAGTTTCTTTGACTAATGGAGGGTGATAGGGATAATCTTTCTTTGTATTCTTTGGTATCCAAGTGTATTTGATTTGTTCGATATGCTTCTTAGCTTCTTTTTCCTCGATAACATTCTTCATGCTTCGATTCAAGTCTTTTTTTTTACGTTGGTCCCAATTTGTGGATGGGTGATGGGTGGATGAGGATTCATGACATGGCTAGTTGTAGTATTTGCATCGGTTTCATCATAAGGATCCTTCGTGCTCCCTATGTTGACATTTTCTCGAGATGAAGTTGCCCCCAATTTTGTGGAAGTATCACTGATATTTTTATATCCCTTGCTTGTTGAATAACCAAGGCCTTGATGTTTAGGATTTCCAAAAATATGCACTAGCTCCAGGATACCCTGTTCATGTAGGCCTAATCCCCTACCTTGATAATTTATCTGCTCAAAAAAATTATCTGCAATAGGATATGATTTACCTTGGAAACAAGGTGCTAATCCTTTTGTGCTTTGTTGTGGACTTTCAAAAGTGTCAGCTTCTTTAGTGATTTGATAGCTTGCCCTAAGAAAGGTAAGTGATCCAAGTTTATAACTGATGGGATCCTCCATATGTGGGATGAATGCCTTATTGATATCTTTGTCTTGATCTTTTGAGATATCAGATTGTATTGCTTCTTCAAGGAGTGTTGATGATTTACTGTGAAATTATTCCTCCTGATTCATTCTTGATATGCTTGCATATGATGTTTTTTATTCACAATCTTTGTAGAAGCCCTCTTCATGACCCCTTTCTGATATGTCTCTGGATTTTTCTATATCTTGATCATGTGTACAAATGTTAAGAGTAGGAGACTCTTGTCCCTCAGTAATGATATCAAGAGTATGATACTCTTGTTTTGAATGAAGATCATCTATGTGTCCATCCAAAGAAAGCATCTCATGGGTAGATGGACGAGTGTGTGCTATATGGATATGATCATCATTTGCGACATCTTGTATAGATAAAAGAGTGCCCATTAGATCATTATAGTATCTCGGAGATACAAATTCTTGATCTTGAGTGATTTTAGAACTATTTTCAACATGCTTTGGATCAAGTTCTTGACATGGGTCAATTTCAAAGGATGGATTGCTTATAGTGGGTTCTTGGACATCATCATTAGAAAGTGGCTCAATATCCTCTTGAGCTTTGAGTGGATTTGGATTAAATGTTGAGCTAGGGATTCCTTCAATATCTGTAACCATGAGGTCGAAGGATGTCAATATGTCTTGGGAAGGAACATTGCTAGACCTTGGTGATAGATTTTGATCATGCTTTGGAATATGTTCTTGATACATGTTCTCTAACTCATAAGGCGATGTAGAGACCTTTTTGATATGATCATTGGTCGATGGATCGTAGATTATGTCAATGGGATCAAATAATTGTAACAAATCTTGAAATAGATCACTAAAAAGTGGCTCTTGATGAATGTTGAGTTGATCACTGGATGGGGTAGAAGCATCTTCAAGATCTTGAACATTGTCTTCAATAATTGTGGAAGAGAGATTACCAATGTCTTCAACCATAGGATCAAGTGATGTTGACATTTCTTGAATCTGATCATTGTTGGGTATTTTTGGAGGATTTTGATCGTGATTGAAAAGTAGCTCTTGGTGTATGTTGATTTGATCATTGGTCGAGGTGGAAACATCTTCAAGGTGCTTATTGATAGATTGATCTTTATTTTTTATTTCAACAATTTTGTGGGAATCTGTTGCAAGCTTTATTGAGCGAGTAATTCTTGTGATTGTTGTTGAGCCAACAATGCTTGTTGTTGGTCGTGTCGTTGTTGTGCCAACAATGCTTTTTATTGGGCTTGTTGTTGAGCTACTTGTTGATGAACTTGTTGATGGATTGCTTGCAATAGTGTTCGGAATTGTGCTTGTGCCTACCGAGCTTGGTGTTGGGCTTGAGCTTGAGCTTGTGCTTGTGCTTGTTGAGCAACTAGTTGTGCAGCTTGTTGGTTTTGCAGTGCCTTTTGGCGAGCATCTTGCAATATGATAGAGAATGAATTTTCCATATTGTGTTTTGGTGGTGGTGGTGGTGGATTGGGAATGATGCCAACCATAAGACCAAGTGATGTTGACATTTCTTGAATTGGATCTTTGTTGGGTATTGTTGGTGGATTTTGATCATGATTGAAAAGTGGTCCTTGGTGTGTGTTGATTTGATCATTGAATGAGATGGAAACATCTTCAATGTGTTCATTCATGGATTGATATTGATCACTATTTTCAACAAGTGTGGAGGAGAGATTATTAATTCTATTGCTAGTGGTTGAATTCTGATTAATGTCCCCAATAGCTATTAGCTTTTGATCAATCAGGTCTTGGATGAGATTTTTGAGTCGAATACAATCTGATATTTTGTGTCCCTTTACTTTGTAGATGGTGAAATATGAAATTTGGTTAGAAAACCTTCAACACACACACACACCCATCTTAGTATGGTTAGCATTCTAAACACAAAACAAATAATCAAAATCTCCATAGAATAATCCAACATGCTTGCATAATGTCATAACAAACTAACTTAGTTGAAAGCAAGAAGACATATTAGATACCTATTCTGTGATGGATTGGTGCTCTTTGAATATGTGAAAGAGCCCTTTCCCAATCCTTGCCAAGCTAATTAGATGATAGAAAATGAGATGCTCATGAACTCAAGTTGCCTATAATAAGGATGCTCTAAAATGTAGATATTGAAATGAGAGAAAATGCATTACATTTATAGGAGAAGTTGAGAGAGGAGAAGCTAAGATTGAGAGATGTGGGACTAAATCCCATCCAATAGGAGAGATCCACTTGTCACAATAGGATTGGCCCATGATTGTGCAAGTTTTGGCTAATGTGCCCATTTCAAATTTGAAAATGGCAATAAATGAATGTGGTTGAGGGTTTTGGGGGGAATTGTGTTTGTCCAAAAAAGTCAAACATGAGAGTTAATGAGGGCATATTCTTTGGGAATATTCCCTTGTGAGGGAAAATAGGTGTTTTAATAAATCAATTAAAATGATTTATTGTGCAAGTGGATGGGACATGGGTTAGTCTTAGCATTAATTAGGGATTTAACTAATTAAGCTAGTGATTAGTTGATTTTGACACTTTGATTTAAATTTGTGGGTTAAGATAAATCAAAGTGAGAGGATATTAGATATTTAATTAAATATATATGATTTAATTAAATCAAGACTTTAGGAGGTTTAATTAATTAATTTGATTTAATTAATTAAGAGGAAAGAATGATCAAATGTAATGTTTAATCAATAATGTTAATTTTGTATGTCTACAGCTTGCTACAAGCATATCATCAACATATAACACCAAGATAATGAATAAACCATTTTTCAAACTTTTAAAGTAAACACAATGGTCATACTCACTCCTTATAAAATTTTGTCTCACCATGAAGGAATCAAATTTCTTGTACCATTTCCTAGGAGACTATTTCAAGACATACAATGACTTCTTGAATTTGTAAACATTTTTTTTCTCGTGATCTTAAACACCCTTTTGGTTGTTCCATATATATTTTCTCATCCAAATCTCCATTTAAAAATGTTGTTTTAACATCTAATTTCTCTAACTCAAGATCAAGTAAAGCAACAAGTGTTAAAACAACCCAAATAGAAACAAGCTGAACAATTGGTTAAAAAAAATCATTAAAATCAATACCTTCCTTTTGAGAATACCCTTTTGCTACCAGTCTAGCTTTATACATTTTAATTTTATCATCAATTCCCTTCTTCAATTTGTAGACCCATTTGCAACCAACAACTTTCCTACCTGTTGGGAGTTTTACCAGCTCCCATATTTTATTCTTCTCTAAGGTATCCATTTCTTCTTTCATTCCTACCTATTTGGAGTTCTACCATGTCCCATGTTTTATTCTTCTCCAAAGCTCCATTTCTTCTTTCATTGCTATTTTCCTTTTAGCATTTTCAATACCATCCATTGCTTCTTAGTAAAAACTAGGTTTCTTGTCATTAAAAATCAAAGCAACAAATGAAACATAATCATCATATCTTTTAGGTGGATTTCTAACCCATGTAGATCTCCTTAGATCTAGTTGTAGCATTTCTACATTTTATTGTAGATTTTTTGCATCCTTGCCTTCTTCTTGCTCCCTATTTTCTGTAGATGGATGAGCTTCAAATTGAATTTGTTGATGTTGTGGTACTTATTCCTATTTCATTTCAAACTTAGTATGTTTGATTTTATGAGAGGAGATTCATCAAATACTACACCTCTACTAATGATGATTCTGTGGGTAGTAGGATCCCACAATCTATATCCCTTAATTTCATCGCCATAACCAACAATGATATATTTCTTGGATTTAGGGTCCAATTTAGAATGTTAATTTTTAGAAATAAGAGCATATGCATCACAACCAAAAAAAATTATATTTGTGTAATCACAAGAATGACCTATCCATACCTCTTCAAAAATCTTACAATCTATTGCAACTAATGGGATTGATTTACCAGATAGCAAGCTATAGAGATTGCTTCTACTCACAACTCTTGTGGAGCTTTGCATTACTGAGCATGCTCCTTGCTCTCAATAGAAGAGTCTTATTCATGCATTCAACAAAACCATTTTATTGAGGAGTGTAAACGATGGTTTTATGCCTTTTGATCCTAACTTCCTTAAAATAATTTTCAAATTCCAAATATGGAAACTTGCCTCCATTATCTATTCTTAAACACTTAATTTATTTTTCAGTTCTCTTTTCAACCAAAGCTCTAAACTGCTTAAATGCACTAAACACATTAGCTTTAGTTTTAAGAATATGTACCCACACCTTTCTAGAGTAATCATCTATAAATGTCATAAAACATGATGATCTTCCAAAAGAAACTGTAGGGGATGGCCCCCAAACATCTGAATGAATATATTCTAGAATACCTTACTTGTATGACTACTTGTTTTAAACTTTTGTCTAGACTATTTCCCATAAACACAATGCTTGTAGAAATTCAAATTCAAATATTTTAGATTTGAAAGTAAATTATGATTTAATGATATATGTAAAACTTGTTAAGCTTTTTTTATGTTGGTCATTTATTTTAATTGTTTTATATTTTAAGAATTTTGTATGTTAATGCTTTAATAGTTTTTGTTGGCATATTCACATCATTACACTCCATCCCTTGTCCTCACTTGTTGCCTTTAAGTTATATATGTTAGCATAATAATTCTTAAATAAATAATAAAATAGCTTTCAATAAATAAAATAAAATTTTATATAATTTTTGAAATAAAAATAAAGTGAACAGTGTAAATAAAATAATTCTTAAATAGTTCTAAACTAAAACATAATAACCATTTCATAAATAAAATAACAAAATATTGAACTCTTGACTAAGGATTTGGCTATCAACTTTAAAATCAACTAATTAAATTACAAAGACTCTTTACACAAATCATTTTCTCATCAATATTTAATAAATATTTATTCCATTAAACTAAAGCAACTCCAAATATAAATCAAAGATTACACAAATCATTTTCTCGACAATATTTAATAAATATTTATTCCATTAAACTAAACCAACTCCAAATATGAATCAAAGATGAGACTTAAAGATAAAAATCAACCCTAACAACTACAATATTTATCAACCTAAAAATTGTCAACTTCAAACTTTTATTTAATGTACATTTAAATTACGAGCATGACTCACTTGATGAAATAAACAACCCTACATTACCAGATACTCGCCACCTGTTTTGAACGTTTTAACATCATTAATCTTTGAAATTGCCTCCTCAGATAACTCCGCACATTTTTACCTGCACGCTCACTGAATACTTGACGGTGGAGAGTTGTTTGCATCTGGATTATCTACAACAATATCAACAAGCGGAATTGGAGATTGTCCTTCCAATATCTGTAACGCCTGTTTCATGTCTGGCCTGCACTCTGGTTGAGGATGAGAACACACAACTCCCAAGTTAAGCACCCTCTCCATCTCTTCACCGCTATATTCTCCCCCAAGCTTTGTATCCATCGCATCCATTATCCTCTTCTCCGCATACAGCTGTCTCACCCACTCCACCAATACTAGTTTCTCTGTTTCAGCAGATTCATCTAAAGGCCGTCTTCCACAAGCAACCTCCAGCAACACTATACCGAAGCTGAATGCATCTGTGCCTACGGTGGCCTTTCCTGTGCGCATGATTTCCGGTGCCATGTAACCCAAGGTTCGTACTACAGCACTCGTTTGGGGTATCTGAGTTTGGTCATGCAAACGGGCAAGCCCAAAATCCCCCAACTTTGCATTAAATTGTGAGTCAAGCAAGATATTTTGAGACTTTAAGTCTCTGTGCACAACTACCCATTCCCATTCTTGGTGAAGATGCAATAATCCAGCAGCCACTCCCTTGAGAATGCTATACCTCTGCGACCATCCAAGAACTTTCTCTGGGTTGCCGAATATGAATCTATCCAGGCTCCCATTTGGCATGTAATGATAAACAAGATAGAGCTGATTCTTGTTCCGACACCATCCCTGAAGCCGAACCAGATTCCTGTGTTGTAGACGCCCCAGGCTCGAATTCTCGGCAACAAAATCCTTCCTTTCTTGGTGGAGATCTCTGATCAAACATTTTATGGCAACTTCAAGCCCTGTGCTGGGCAGAACTCCCCTGTACACCTTCTCAAATCCTCCTCTACCTATCAAGCTTTCATCACTGAAGCCATGTGTGGCGGTTCTCAATTCTTGGTAGGGAATTTGTGGGGCCAGAACTCCATCTCCCATTCTTCCACAACCTCTCTCTGTTTGCTCTTTTTCAACCAGTACCATATGACCAGACTACCCAAAACGACTAAAATAAGTAAACCTACGGAAATCCCAACTCTGATTCTTATGGATACCTCCTTTGAGCTCTTGCGTCCGAAGGAAGTAAGATGGGATAGATCTAGAGTTGGTGCCATGCCGTCCGAATTGAAGCTCCAAGCCAGAATGTAATGCTCTTCAACGCCATTAAGTCCTGTAGCTGCAGAAAATCCCACATACATTTCTTCTTTGAAGATGTCGGCAAGGTCAATGTCTTGCATAGTAATCAGCGGATTTAGAGGCCTCGACATCCCGACTAAGGCAATGGTAACATTGAGATTGTGTTGATGACCATTCTAATCAATCCATGCTTGAATGTTCTGCCCGCTTGCCATTTTCAATTCCTCAAGTTGTTCACCACTCCAATAACCTGCAGTCCTAGACATTGAAGAATTGATGGTGTTGAGATCGACTCCGACGTGGTTGCCGTCGATGTCATTGTTCCAGATGTTGAGGTGTGTATCGAATTCGACTGCAAATAAATGGTTGTCTTCCCCTCCGTCACTGGACTTATTTAACAAACCAAGATAGCCAATTTCCGATGCGTTAACAGCGGACCTGTAAGGGGATATCAGGAAAGTTAGTCCTTGTCCGTGGTCATTAGTAGTGGGCACCATGGAGAAGACGAATGTGGTACTAAACGATGAAACAGAATTATTAGTCTTCAAATGCAGAGCATCCTCCATCAAAGCACGCCCCACCGCATTCGTCGACTGATCTGTTAGCCTCAGCACATTCGACTTGATTGAAGCGCCCTGCAGGAAAATTAAACCGCTTTCGTTGAATTCGTTGAAGAGAAAAGAAGACGGGAGCTGGGCATTGGACCCAAAACAGAGGAAGATAAGAAAGGCAAATACTAAAAGCACCATGGCAGACGGTATTGCAAGAGCCTTTTGCACAGGCAACCGTATATTTCTCATTTGCACACGAGGACAGAACTTACAGAGATGTGATCTAAACTCTAATCATACAAGCCATTTAGAAGGTGCGGCTTGTGCATCGGCAGGGCCGGCCCATATCAGACGCCACTCAGTCAACACATAAGAAGTGGAGATGGGATAATAGACTATTTAGTTTATGTCACATTTATCTTAACAAACATCTGAAGTAGTTCGAGAGTCATTATCTCTTTGTGTTTTATATCAATTGACCTTGAAACTTTCAACACCATTTCCTCATTGAGAATCAATAGATTGAGTTGAGTTACCAGAGTGTTTATCACACTAGTAGATCTCACATATGCATAAAAGAAGGTTAAAAGAAGGTAATGAGAGAAGGAGTTTTGATATCATCAAACCACTTTCTCATAAACAAGACTTATGTTCTTTCTTAAGAAAGCTAACAAACTTTCTTAACGTACATTTTTGCTTGCACTAATTTTTTTGACAAAAATGATGAAGTAGGTAATTACTATTATGGAATCAATAGGGGGAAATTAGGAGACATTTTATAATAAAAACAAAGTGTGGTGTGTTGCCAATGAACATTATTGATGGCATATTGTTTTACTTGAGAATGGATAGTTTAGGAATGAATTGAGGGCTCTAAATAGATGGGATAGATAGATATATCTTCTCTAGACTAGATGGAAGGAAGCTTGAGGCTTACTAGACTAGAGATGAGTAGGCACTTAAGGGCTTAACTAATTTACTAATATTTGGTATATCTATATAAGGAATAATATATAGGTTAAGTCACTATATGGGGGTGGGGGGCACTTATGACTAGCCCTTCTATAGCTAACAGACTATCAAAGTGATATCTGTGTTTTTTATCTTGGCTCCAAGGGGAGAGTAGTGACCAAGAAGAAAACTATTTATATCAGTTTGGGCCACCAAAGAGTAGCTCATTAGTTATTAGTGAAAATTGATGTGCATGGAAAGAGTATACTAAAACTAAACATACGTGTGAGTGTCCAATATCTATCTAATCTAAAAGGTAGAAAGAAAGGACCTCTTCTCTTCCCCCCTCAACCTCCCTAATCCATTATAAATAGCTACTATATAGAGGGGGGCCTATGAATTGCCCTTTATACCAATTTTTTATTGATGCCTTATCATGAATGTTCACCCTTTCCCTTATATTGTGGTTTATCATAATTTTAAATATTTTAATCTAAGAGCCATCTAACAATGAACACCCACTAGCTTACACTATGTGATGGCTACCAAAGGTTGGCCAATAAAACAACCTCCTAGCCACCATCAAGGCCTTATGGTTTGCAATCTATGCTAGCTACCAATAATATTTCACAACCATTGAAAATAAAATATTTTTCTCAAGGTATTATAATACCTTCAAGGCCTTATGGTTTGCATAAAAAATAGATTATAGGAGACTATTTGTATGCCTTGCAATGGAAAACAACACTAAGAGAAAAAAATCAGATGATCTTTAAGGATAGAGCTTAACACAATCATGTCTATATAATTTCTTCCAAAAGGATTTTGAATTATCACAAATTGATGCAAAAATAGAGATACTAGCTCTATTTGTTTGTGGGATGATGGTCTCTCAAATATAGCACCCCTATTTTTGTTGAAGTAGCATAGACATGTGCTTTCAAAAAAGAATGTAATAATATCAAAATCAATTTGGTACCTAATTGCACCATTGAATCATAACCAAGTAACCAACCATGTGAGAGGATGTACTCATCTAGAAAATCAACTTGTTTGTCACTTAACCAACACATTTTTAAAAAATAGTCATTTTGTGTCACACCAATCCCTTGCCTTGTGGCATTTTGTCTTTAAAGTAAAAGAGCTAGTATAATGACACAAAACTATGAAGAAATGTGTTGTACAACATGTATATGGTTTGTGAAGAAGAATGTAATAATTTTAAGATATAAAGATGGTCAAATCTCTACTATTCAGTCTATGTCAAACTAGCTCTATCAACCATTAAATTTATAACGTCAATAGTAGTTGGTTTCCATTCAATACTAAATAATTTTTCTAAGAGAATTATCACAAAATAACCTAAAGAAAAAGAAAAAGAAAATAAATAAAAATTCAAAACCACCTTCAATAAACATAAATTTCATTTTACAATTCAAACTATCTCTATGTGAAGAAACAAATAGGGACCTAACACTAGGTATTTACAATAATATCATATATGAAAACAACCATAAGTAAAACCATAGAACCAATGCCTTTATTTAATGGATAACAACAAAATTATTTTAGAAGGAAAATAATCAATATCAGAAATGAACAGTTGCTCTTCTTCATGGGACACTTCAACTTATATCTGTTACATATGGAAAAGAAAAAACTATGTTGGAAAATAGGATAAAATGATTTGGTGGTTAATACTTGAATCTTGTTCAAGACTATATTTTGAAATTATTTTGGTTTTTGGAGCAATCTTTGGGGCTTAAATTTTTCTAGAGATATTTCCACACCCTTTCATCATGGTCTATTCATTCTTTTCAATTTAGTACTTTTCAAATGAAGTTGTATTGAGCTTCACTCACAAACTTATGACTACAAACTTAGAAATGTTTTAATTGGAACTACAACACTCTACCACATGGATCATATTATTAGGATTCCTAAACATACTTGATGTTTAGTTGGTTGTAATTAGGGTTTAGTTTACTCCTTGGCCTTATTAGGTGACCATGTTCTAGCATTGCTTTCAAGACACATGCTAGTTGCTTGGATCCCTCAAATCACCCTAGATGCTCCTGTTTTGTAAGTGAAGATGAGGATTATTATCCACATACAAGACCAAAAATTCCTTATCAAGTCTCAACTTATGATAAATTTTCCCCCATATTAGGTTTTCATTATCTCTTTTGAGTTATAAATTTAAAATCTACTATTAGATGAGAAGGCTTATTGAGATTACCTAAGTGGGAAGATAAAATTATTTAGAAATTACATTTGCCTGAATATCTACAGTTCTCCAAGCACTCCTACTGAAGCTATATTTCATTAATTTGCATGTTTTTACGATAGAAATCAAAGAGATATTCTTAGAAAAACACTTTGAATTTGTACTTGTATATCAAAAAATTGCCTGGTATGTTCATGGTTGCTTAAATTTTCTAAATAAATTACAACGTGCATAATGAAAATTAAAAGTGAAACAATCAGATTGTATACTTAAATCATTTTACTAAATATTTTTAAGAGAATGATAACTTACAAATAGTGCATACATGTTTCTAAAGAGTGTTTAACTTTAAAGAAAAAATAGTATATAATCACACTTAGGATTTTGACATTCTTTATATACGAATCCTATATTTTAGCAAACTAGATGTTTAGATTTATAGATACCATATTTAAGCTCATGAGATTATCTTATGAAGTGACAAAATTGAAAATAGTTAATTCAACTTTTTTTTCTCTTAAATATATGTTGTGTTAGTGTGAATAAGGATATTACCTAACTAGCTCGCCTCATAAGGCCTACTCACACTTATTAGTTAAGTTTACTCATGGTTCATTTAGGATCCTTATCTCTTTTTGTCTCATGTCATATAATTGTGACACATGTCATAATCTTATGTTCACTTATCCTCTCACCTTGCTTATATAAGCAAGACCTCATATGTATATTATGTAGTAGATCATTGATCCATTTGATCATTGTATTATTTGCATCCATAATCAAGCAATCTATTATCTTGCCACTCTCTTATGAAAGATTATTTCTTCTTTTGCAAGTGATCTTGGGAACCATAGTCCTTGTGTGACTTAATTTTGGAAACGATTCCTCTTCTTCAATGAATATTTCATATATTTGGGTCTAGTTTAAGTAAATTTCCACAAAGGTACATTTTTGCAAAGAGCAGATTGGTAACCATTTTTGTTTTTTTGATAGCAAATAGATTCCCAAAATGCAATTCCTTGGTTGGATGTATCTAATTTCTTCATAAAAAAATTTAGTTTGTTGTGAAGCTTGGTTGAACATGGTTTCCTTTAAAATTGCATTCTTAATTGTTGTTTGATAATATTGCAATAGTGGTTTGCATTATAAAATGATTATTTCTTTTTCATTCCTGCTTGCAATAGAAAAAATGAAAAAATGTGTATTCTTTTTCTTTTTCAATTGCATCTACCATAAATCAAGCCTACAATATCTAGCATCTACATAATGTCTTACAGGTGTAAATGATCTCAAAAAGAACCAATTTGTTATGAATTTGTATTAGAATCTTTTTATATTGTGGCTTGTATGGTTATAGGGAAAAAATTCATTGAAACCATGGTAAGTGACTTACATCAAGATTCTGCAAAAAATTGGATCATGTTGTCAATGATACCAATGAGAAAAAATGGGAAAATTTTGCAAGAAAAATATTACGAAACCCAACCAAAGTTTTTTTTTAAAATGAGACCAACCAAAACTAATCTCCCTATACAATTGGTGTTTCAATCTATTCACAATAAACCAAAAGTAGATCTAAAAATATTAGGCTTTTAGAGCTAATAAATTCTTGTGCTTGAGACCAAAAAAAATATACTTTTTAATGAAACTATTAGTTAGTATCATGAAGTTTGAACCACAGTCCATAGTAATAGTGTATTGAATTTCTAGATTGAAAATATTTAAAGTTGAGTTAAAATTTTCTTTTAAGTGTTTGGAAAGGAATGTTTCAACCATCTAAATGGTTTTTTTTATATGTGAAATAATTTTCTAAGTGAAAATTGTTACAAAATATAGTTATCTATTAAAAAAAATATTAAATTTTATTTGTGCATATCTAAATGTATAGATTTCATTGAGGTTATAAATTTCATTCAAGGAGACAAAATAGTTTTAAAGTCAACAATGCAATTTAAAATTTATTTTTAAATGTTAATTTACTCTACCGCCTCATGCCATTCCAAGTCATTAATAGAGTTGAAATTTGATCTCAAAAAATAAATGTATTAGACATGTAATTTAGAAAAATGATAAATAATAGTTTGATTTTGACACATACTATTCCAACATGAATGAACATAAAGAAAGATAAATGACATTTTTAGAATTATTAAATAAGAAAATTAATTGTAGACTATAGAATTGTTGCTCAATTTTTTTAATTATAGTTATTTAAATTAATAAAAGAAATTAAATGCAAACAATATTGACTTTCACCTATTATAATTAATATTTATTTATAACCTGTCGGTCCTAGTTCCCACTTCAATTTTGCAACATGTACTTGTCTTAATGAATGCGAGTTAAAATGTGTTACACATCATTTTGGATTGTTGTACATGACAAATTCCAATATGGTAATGATAGAATGAAGAAATTTTAATGACATCCACTAGACCAAATATTCTAAGGGGCCAAGAAACATACAATATCAATAGTAACAAGGCCACATTGCAACGAAGTTCCTGCCAAATGCTAGTAAGATAGTTTTATTCTTTGATTTGTAGGAAAATTTAGAGTAACAATGGTCTAATCAAACAAGATAGGTATTTAAGTGAACTAAATAATAAATTTGGCATTTAAGTTATCATTGTGCATTGATAGTGACTATTATTGCATTGGTTGATATGCATTAGAATAACTTAAAATTAAGTGTATATGTAAAAATAGTCTTGAATATTTTTAAAGACTAGCAAATTCCAAGCATTAGATTTATGTGAATTAATATTATAGTTATTAGGGTTGACATTGGCTTCAAGTTTAATTATACCAAACCCAACTATGACTAGTGTAGTTGAAGTTGAGTTTGTCATAATTAAAAGATAACTTAATATGTAAATTGTCTAGAAAATATAGGAATTTATTAAATTAATTGTCAAATTACTTAAAACTCATTTCATTAAAATAGGAATTTTTTAAGTTAATTATGGATTACATAAAAATTAAATTTCATTAAAAATGCATGCATAAAATAAGAAATGATAGGATTGTTGGAATACATTTACTGTTGCACCAAAAGATCAACTAGTTAACGCTAGATAAAAATACCAGAGATAAGTGAATCCACGGGATCCAGTTAGTCCATGTCTTGAATCCAAAGGGAGGCATTGGTGATTAGTTCAATAATCCCCCATTTAGTTTCACCCAAGGGGATTCGAACCCACGAACATGGCTTTGATACCATTTGTTGGAACACATCTGTCATTACACCAAAAGATTGATCTGTTAATGCCCAATACAAATGCGAAAGATAAGAAGATCCATGGGAGGTGGTTAGTCTACGTCCCGAATCCAAAGAGAGACACTTGAGATTAGTCCAACAAGGATAGATTATAAGGATCATGGGTATAAAAGCTATATTTTCTCTTTATTTTTTGTGCCATAAAAATCAATTTAACTATGAATTTTATATTGTATTTCACTATAAATTTTTACACTTTCATTTTCACTCTTAAAAGTTTAAGATTGGGAATTGTACTTATATTAATAATGTCTATCTACAAGGTGATAAAGCTCCAAGAGATTCATTCTTCTTTAACCTTGAATTTTCCATGAATTTTAACTATAGTTCAAATTTTAGAAGTAATTACATGCATGAAATATTTTTCTTGGCTAGTTTTAATATTATTATCATTTTGTGGTTGGTAATTTTTATGTATAAAAATAATAATACAAAATATTTAGTTAATATAAAAAATAACTTGTGCAATTTGTATGAATTGAACTTGACGCTAATGTTAACCCTAATAACTATAATCTTCATTGACCCAATAAAATTGTGATACATTAGCTATTCTTGTATCTGTCCGTGAATTGATATATCATAATTTGTCTATAAACTACATGACACTTGTTATAAACTAACACTTTTACCCATAGGAGGTTCAAGGAATATGTCAATAGGAAATTATAGGTAAAATTTAAATATATTTTAATATCACATTAAATGAAGTACTACAACAAATATAAGAATAACATATAGGAAAATTAAATGAAGTATTACACTACAATTTCAACTATTCGAGTTACATGATATTTCTAAGGTCCAAATCAGGCATAACTTTAAGAAACCCCCCCTTGGTGAAGGTGTAAAATCTTGGCGAATCTCTCCTTTTATTTGAAAAAATTATTAATTTTTTTGGCGAATCTATGCACATTATTAAAAAAATAATAAAATCCTGGCGAGTCTTAATGAATAATTGGTAAAACTAATAATCATAGTCGTGAATCCTAGTGAATAATCACTAAAAAGATTAATTGCAATGGCGAATCTCTCCTTTAAAAATTTGCATAGTTGGTTGGCATAGTTCCCCTATATTTTTTTTGTTTTTTGTTTTTTGTTTATTGCATTGGATCACACATGGATTAAGTATTTTTTTAAATATCACTTTAAAAATAAGACTAAATGAAAAGTGAAATTGTTACCGTTGATTATATTTTTAATCGGGTGGCTACAGGTTGATTCCATGACATATATGCATGTGCCTTTAAAAGGCTTGTTGAGGCCCAAAATTTGTTATGGGCCACATGATTAAATCTAATCATGTGGCCCAAAAACAAATTTGAGCCTCAACAAACTTTTTAAAAATCACATGCATATAGGTCATGGAATCAACCTACATCCATCTGATTAAAAAGCTAATTGATGATTTAATGGCAATAAATAAAATCCCTATTCAAGGCTAAACTATCCCTAAAATTAAATGGTAATTTATTATTAGTGGTGATATTGCCCAAAAATTAATGGTAGGAATATAATATTATTGGCGAATATAATTAATATTTGTAATTACAGTATAAACTACTGGTGAATCAACTCCAATGACACATCATTTAAAATATAATGCATAGGCGAATTAATTGAGACAAAATTATTTTTTTGTAAAGACTTGGCAATTCAACATTCTTTTTAGCTTGTACTATTCATCATTTTTGGAGGTCCCGATTTCAATTATTCACCAATTGGCGAAGATTCGCCACTAAATTTTTCCTTGGTCCCAATTAAACATAATAATAAACCCTCATTATAGGTTATGAACATGTGAAATAATTTAGGTTCTATAGTTAGAAGAGATAATGTAATACTAAATCATTCAGATTACCAATCCTTTGGTAACAGGCACACAAACATGATAGATAATTAAACTCAAGTATCCTATTAAGCTCAACTTTGAATTCAATATCCTAATAAATGTAGGTGAATGATTGATACCTAGATAACTTTAAAAATCTCCAAGGAAGAAAATCAAAAGGAAAGTGTGAACATAGAAATTCCCAAGCTCCCTACGGGTAATTTTATTTTTCCTAAGTATCGGTTGTGCCCTCTTTTTGGAGAAAAGAGTAAATTCGGGCTCTCTTTCGCACATATCTATATTGGTACTGCCATCTGTTAGTCGAGCGCTATTCATAGGATTTTTATCGTGTTGTCTTTCAAAATTTTGTGATGATTTTCCATGTCTCATTCGTTCGCAAACTTTTGAGCCTCTTCGTGTTGCTTCCCTTTCGAACCCCGATTGTCTACCACATAGCATCAGTTCACACACATTTCAAGCCAGACCCCACCATTTGGAATAGTCTGTAAAAGGCATCCACATTTCTTCATAGTGCAGGTTCTTCATTCCTCAAGGAAAATTATTAGCAGCGGGCCCTGACTACTTGTCACATGATCTTCGAAGGCTCCATTGCGAAGACAAACCAAGCAGGCAACAACTATCACCAACTGCCTCGTCGTTATGAAGTGGATTGCACGTGTCCAAGCCTTGGTCTGTTGGGACCACTACCATCATTCACAGGGGATGCATCCGGCCTTTAGGCATCCTCGTTCATGGCCCAAATATTTTCAATTGCAACAGCCAGAGAAAATCATTGCTGAAACATCATTGCTCATGATCGGAGAATATCTCTTGTTGCTTACTCATCAAGCTAGGTTTCCATTATAAATACTGCTTCTTAATTCAAAGCAAGGAGTTCTAGAAGTTC